>WBNM01041968.1:0-38991 GCA_013399055.1 Ramphastos sulfuratus
CAGTGTGATCCAGTATAGGTGATGCTGCAAATTTTGGTCTGCTTTGTTTTGTAACTCACAACCAGACCTGCTGGCCAGGAAGTTGGTGTGCAACTAAAATGCAACCCTCTGCTGCTTCTCACAGCAGAGTGACACTATTTTGGCTTGCTGGAAGGTTTCTCCATCTTCAAAAGACAACTTATTATGTCTCCATTTAGAACACATGTTCTAAGCAAGCTCTGTCCCTGGGTAACTGTTAAGTGCAAGCAGTTAGGACCTATAAATGCTCTCTAGAAAAAAATAAATTAAAAATGCTGTTATCCTTATTCTTTTTCTTTTCTTTTTTTTTCTTTTAAGGCAGAACCCTACAGAAAGATTAGGCAATTTGAGGAATGGAATTAATGACATCAAGAAACACAGGTAAGTGAAAGAGGCTGGCAAGAAGAAAATTTGTTTGTAATGAAAATATATCTTGAACATTTTTTAACCCAGTTCAGTAAACCCAGGGAGCTCCAGGCACTTACAGGCAGATTGCAGAAGAGAGATCTCTGTTGCTATATAATTGCAGCTGCAGCAAGCAGTGATAGAAACAGAAATCCTCAGCAGGATTATCTAGAAACATCTGGTCATGGACTGGTCTTGATACAGATTGCTGATGAAGGAGTTTAATTTGATGGAGTTATTGATACCAGTTCAGCTACCTGCCTTTCAAACATCACAGCCCTTAAAGAGTTGGGTTTTAAGAATGGTAGTTAAGAGCTCCAGAGCAGCATTAGGTCTTTCTCCTCTTTCTTCTGCTGAAGAAATTCAGTACTTCGGTCTTCTAATGAAGTATATCCTTTGTGGATGAAACATTCCCTGGTTTTATTTCTTTTTATCTGAGTTGTTTCCCTGCACTTTGTGCTTGGGAAATACTAGTGGTTTGCCTTTTCTGCTTGTCTGCCTGTCATGGTTTCAACTGGGGTAGAGTTAATTTTCTTCCCAGAGCTGTGTTTTGGGTTCAGGATGAGAACAATGTTGATAACACACCAGTGCCTTAGTTGGTGCTGAGCAGTGCTTATTCTCAGTCAAGGACTTTTCAGCTTCTCATTTGGGTTTTCATCTCAACCCCCTGAGCCTGACCTGAGTGCCTCCCCCATCCCACTGTTGTGTGGGGGAAAATGAGTGAGCAGCTGTGTGGTGCTTGGCTACCAGCTGAGGTTAAACCACCCCTTTCTCATGCTGTTAAAAGAGGGTGAAATTCCACAGGGGCACAGAGGTCTTTGGCTGTGCTCGTGCAGGTATGGGAGGTGTTCAAGCAGGCTGTGGATCTGGCGCTTGTGTGGACCTGGCACTTAGGTCAAGCGACAGGAGCAGAGGAGACGATTTCAAGCTGCACCAGGGGAGAGGCAGGCTGGATGCTAGGAAATAATTCTTCTCAGAGAGGGTTCTCAAACATTGGAATGGGCTCCCCAGGGCAGTGCTGGAGTCACCATCCCTGGAGGTGTTCAAGCAGCCTGTGGACATGGCGCTTAAGGACATGGTTTAGTGCTGCCCCTTCAGCGCTGGGTCGAGGGTTGGACTGGAGGAGCTTGGAGGGCTCTTCCAACTGGATGTTTTCTGTGATTCTGTATGAACCTGCCTGTCACTTGGGTACTTCGACGCGGAGGAGATGAGATCTGGTGGTTCCGAAGCTCCCCCTGCTAGCACTCCCTCGTATTGCAATGACAGTGCTCACGTATCGTCCCAAGTGTGTTGTCAGAGAGACAGAAGTTGTCATGGAAAAACGTCTCAGAGCTCTTGTCCACCTGATTTTGATCCGTTAACGTTCTCATGACCTGTCTCTGTCTCTTGGTCGTTCCCTGTCTGTCTCTCATTTCTTTTTAACTAGGTGGTTGAGTGGTTTTAACTGGGATGATCTGAAAGCAAGGAAATTAACATCGCCTTTAAAAAGAGAGGTATTGGCTTTGGCTTTCAATATCCTGATGCTTTGGTGCTTGGCTATGAAGAAACAGCTGACAGTGAGAGAGAAGCTTCCCAGAGATGCATTTGAATTGTTAGAGCTCAACATTTTTAGTGAAAATCAAGTGAAAGGAAGAGGGGCAGCAAGTGAGATAAAACCTAAATTCAGTGAAGTGATGGAAATATTCTCCTGACTGTGCTCTTGGCATTCCATTTTCAGCACTGCTGGAATAAAAAAAAGTGTTTGATCAGAAGTGAGCACTGAAAACCCACCTCTTCCTTGGTTAATGGGCACATTATTAAGGTGCAGAGTACAAATTCCAGTCTTCTCTTACTGTTGACTTACTGCACCTCCTTGAAGAAGCTTCATGTTTTAAATGGCCTCTTTCTCTTTACCCTAAAATGAAGAAGAAAAAAAAAATTGAAAGAAAAGAATTTGAGACTCACTTTGAACTCAGTTTGAAACCAAAAGTAATTCTGAGATCTGCTTTCAGGATCTAGCCCCAAAATATAGATTCGATATAAAGAAATTTGCATCTAAATTGCTTGCACCCTGGCCCAGTTTTGTTACTGATTTGTGAGGGCTTTGGGTCGAAGTTAGCATTTGGCAGTGTTTAGGAGGTTGTTTTGTAGGAGGTTCATGCCATTGTTATTGTACACTTGAATCACTGGAGGTAGATCTTTTCAAGAGCAATGAATTGCACCCATTGAACAAGTTCCTCCATATCATGCTGTGCAGATTTGGGAGTTACCCACCCCCTACCCCACCTAGGAATTCACCCAGACTGACTCAGTCAGATGGAAGTTAAGGAATGAAGCTGCATTTATAGCATGGCACAATTTACAAGCATATATACACTCAACAGACACACTCACTCAACAGACACACTCACTCAACAGACACACTCACTCAACAGACACACTCACTCAACAGACACACTCACTCAACAGACACACTCACTCAACAGATAAACTTCTTTACAATTGTATACAGTAATATACAAGTTAGGAGTAATACAGAGATACAAAACCCCTCCCAACCAGCAAAAGCCACCCAGGAGGGCTTTCAAACCAACTCCCCTCCTTCCTCTTCCTTTCCAAACCAACCCTTATCTCAGAATCCCCCTTACATGCAGGGTGAGCTGGGAAAGGTCAGCAAGAGGTGTTAGAAGAAGAATGATTAGTTTGAGTTACACAGACTCAGGCAGAGGAGTTAATACAGCAAGCAGGCAGCCACACAGAGAGGCTGAGTATCTTTGTTAGTTTTTTCTTCGTTTTGTATGTCTAAACAAAACCAATGGGTAATGCAGACATCACTATTATGTTTCTTTTCACAGCCAGTGATCTAATTTCTCTCATTAAAATATTCCAATTAGCCTCAGACCAGCACACATGCTAGCCCTTCATTCCTCCACTGGCAGCAGTAAAAGCAATGCATAATCAATGGAGAATGTTTTCCAAAGTCACCTTCTGAAACAGCTGTTTGTGTTTTTGATGCCCTAGTTGTCTGGACCAACTGATTACAGCTACTTTGACAGCTATCCACCTGAAGAGGGAACTCCTCCAGATGAACTTTCAGGCTGGGACAAGGATTTCTGATCATGATTTTCTTTCTCCCAGGACCTTTATAGAGACTCATAGGCAGGGGTTCTAAACCTGCTGTCTTAACTGCTTAAAATCAACTTACACAAGATTTGTGACAAACACAATGTTCCCTGAAGGACAGAAGACAGTACAGCAACCAGAACTGGTTTGGATAAGGCACCAAAACCTGTGTCCATCTCTTTGACAACAAGGATGTGGATTCAGTCAGCAGATGTAAGCTGGAGGGTTTTGAGGCACAGAGTCTCTCTGAGCTTTTGCAGGCACTCTGGCTCAGAGGTATTGTTTGCCATTGGAAATAATTTCATCTGAACAAGGTTACCACATGTGACTTCATTATGAACAGAGAGGATGAGTGCTGGAAGCCAATAACTGTGCCATTTGTCAACAGCTATGCTACAGGTGTTTGGTTTTCATTCTATCTTCAGTCTGCTGTGCTTCACTTTTCCCCTTGATGGCCAATACTTCATTGATCCAGGAAAGACTTCTACTAAAAGGCTGATTTGATCTGACCTTGCAGCTAAAGAAGTACAGCTGTGGAAGCTGCCTCTCCCTGTCCACTCTAGTTTTGCACCAGATTGAGTATGTGAGTCAGAAATTGGAATAGGAGTCAAAAAGGAAGAGAGGCTGAGAAACCTGGGGGGCTGTTTAGTCTGGAGAAGACTGAAAGGAGATCTTAGCAATGTGTACAAATATCTGAGGGGTGGGTGTCAAGTGGCTGGGGCCAATCTCTTTGCTGGTCAGCAGCAATAAGACAAGGAGTGATGGCTACAAATTGGAATTCGTCAATGTGCGGACAAACTTCTTTACAGTGAGGGTGACAGAGCCCTGGAGCAGGCTGCCCAGAGAGGTTGTGGAGTCTCCTTCTCTGGAGACTTTCCAAACCTGCCTGGATGCATTCCTGTGTGAACTACCCTGAGTGATGCTGCTTTGGTAGGGAGGTTGGACTGAATGATCTCTGGAGGTCCCTTCCAACCTCCAAAGTTCTGTGATTGTGTGATTCTGTGAAGTATTTCCCCAGTGAAGCAGCATCCCAGTCAGATTCTGTGATCTCCTTCTTTGCAGGTTTTCAAGAGCCTGGAGCAAGCCAATCTGAACCAGGCTTTGAGCAAGAGGTTGGACTAGAGACCTACCAAGGTCTGGGTGATTTCATGGTTCTAGGAATTACTTTTATCAGCCAACTATTTGTATAATCAGAGCATAGCACAATGCACCTTCCCCTAAGAGTTTATATGCACCTGAGCTTTGCCATTTAACCTCTAAACTGACAGAGCAGGGAAGTAAGCCTGTCAAGTTGATTGGCTGAGAAATGCAGTTGGATGTTGTGCATTCAGGGCTTACACAGAATATTCTGTGCAATGTTCAATCCAAACAAAGGCTGTAGAATATTTTCCATTGGATTTGGTGAAGGTTGGACTGAGCCCTTGGAGGAAGATGCTGTGTGGCTTTTAGAATCATAGAGTCATAGAATCAGTCAGGGTTGGAAGGGATCACAAGGATCATGTAGTTCTAACCCCCCTGCCATGGGCAGGGACACCTCACACTAGATCAGGCTGTTCAGAGCCTCATCCAGCCTGGCCTTAAACATCTCCAGGGATGAGTCTTCCACCACTTCCTTGGGCAACCCCTTCCAAGGCCTCACCACCCTCGTGGTGAAAACTTCTTCCTGACATCCAGTCTGAATCTACCCATTTCTAGCTTTGTTCCATTCCCCCCAGACCTATCACTACCTGACAGACTAAAAAGTCCCTCCTCAGCTTTCTTTTAGGCCCCCTTAAGATACTGAAAGGTCACAATAAAGTCACCTGGGAGCCTTCTCCTCTCCAGACTGAACAGCCCCAGACTTTTAGATGGTTTTATTTCCCTGCCTGCTTGTTAACCTAGTGTGAAACTTGGCAGCCAGCAAAGCCTAAGCAAAACAGTCATGAGCAAACCAGTCAGAGAGGGTGGAGCAGAGGCTATGAGCTGGGACTGTAGAAGCTTTAGCCACTCACAACCAACTCCCTTTAGCAATACCAAAGACCAGATTTTCTCTTCAGGGTTCAGGCAAGCACTGGACGTTAGGTATGTATCTTGCTCTGTGTGTCTGTCTTTCTTTCTCCCACAAGTATTCTTACTACAGTACAAATAATCTTGTGCCAAGGTTTATAAAAAGCTTTTGAATGCATTTCTTCTGTCATATTTATAGATGGTTTCATATATATATGTATAAAAAAAAAAGTGTATATATGTGGGTTTTTTTTAAGTGAAGAAATAGCTGTATGCTATGTTTAGTGTGGCTGACATTAAGTCTGTGCAGCTGTAGGATGTGTGTCCTTGCCTAAGGCTGCTTGGTTTTAGTGTGTGCAAGTAAAGGAAGCTTGCTGTGCAGTGGGCAGGATGTGCAGCTTTTCACAACCATGTTCCATACAACAGCCCCAGTTCTTAACCCTGCATTATCCTTCTCTACATGGCTCAGAAGAGACTGAGGCAGAGAAGCCTCCCCTGGAGAGACAGTCATAGAATCATAGAATGGTAAGGTTGGAAGGGACCTCAAGGATCATCCAGTTCCAATCCCCTGCCATAGGCAGGGACACCTCCCACTAGTACAGGTCACTCAAGGCCTCATCCAACCTGGCCTTGAACACCTCCAGGGAGGGAGCAGCCACAACCTCCCTGGGCAACCTGTGCCAGTGTCTCACCACCCTCACTGCAAACAACTTCCTCCTAACATCCAGTCTAAATCTCCCCTCTGCCAGTTCAAACCCATTGCCCCTTGTCCTGTCATTGCAAGACCTTGTCAATAGTCCCTCCCCAGCCTTCCTGTAGGCCCGCTTCAGATACTGGAAGGCTACTCTAAGGTCTCCTGGACGCCTTCTCTTCTCCAGGCTGCAGAGCCCCAGCTGTCTCAGCCTGTCCTCAGAGCAGAGCTGCTGCAGCCGTCTGAGCATCTTTGTGGCCTCCTCTGGACCCAGTCACTGAGGTCATTTCTGGGGCTGGTTACCCCAGTGGATGCTGAGGAACCAAATGCACCAGAAGATGTCACCAATTATTGTATTCATGGAGAGCTCCCACTTATGTTTGCTGCATTTGATTTCTGCCATCTGTGGAGCTGACTGAGCTGAAGTTTTCTAGGAGCAGAAACAGCAGCACAGGCTAAACATTTCTTGAGCTAACCCAAACTGTCTTTAGCAGGCAAATGCACTTCTGCTGCTGTAAAGCAAAAGGATAAATAAGCAATCAGAGTAGTTTCACAGGACAGGAGGGAATGGGAGAGTCCAGTGGACACAGGGTAATCACAGTATAAGCAAGGTTGGAAGAGACCTCAAAGATGACCACATGATACTTACTGCTGCATTTTCTGCTTTGTCAGTGAAAAGCAGATGTTAATACCCAGTTTTTGGGCACGTTGTGGATATGTCAGTAATGGTCTGAGCTCTGTCCTCGGTGTTCTTACCTGTATTTTGCCTTTCTGTGTTGTCAGATGTGCTTTATTGTGTGAATAAATATAACTCTGCTTTTCTCCCTGTATTCTGCCACAAGTGTAGAAGCCTCAGGAGGCAGGAGGGTTGACAGCTCTTCCTGACAGAGGGCAGAGATGAGGAGTGTGTAGCCTGGGCTGGGTAGATGGAAGTACCTTTCTCCAGCAACCACATCAGAGCAGAGATGCAGGTGAGCCCCTCAGAGAGCAGGAGCAGCAGCAAGAGCTAAAGATAAAATTCTTTTGGGCTTTGAGGGAGTTGCAAGGAGGCTGTGAGAATCGAACAGAGAATTCAGGGCTGGCACTTTCCCTGCAGGAGCTGGAGCATGAAAATTCTGAACCAGAGCACTAAGCAGTCCCAATAGCACAAAGTGAAGGTTACAAGTGAAAGCTCACTGTGCTAACCCCAAACTGCTCTGGGCTATGAGCTCCTGCTCAGGCAGGACTGTTGACCTCCTGCCATGTTCTTCTGGCAGCATGAACAATTCTTCTGTTTTGTTGCTGTCAAGGGCTGGTTGTGAAACTTTCTTCTGAAGCCTCACTTCCCCTTTGCCATCCCTGGTACTGCTGGCACAGGCCTAGTGGTGTTTACCATGTGTGAACATGATGGGGCAGCAGCTGTCTCTCCTGTGCTCCTGTTCCTTCCCTTTTAAGTCTTGGGTCTGAGGCCCTTCACCCTCCTCCTACAAGCCAGGTAACAAATGCAGGAGACAATGGAGGCTATAACATCTGCTGAACAATGGCCATCACAAATCCCAACTCTGCTGCTCACCTCCCTGGGCTTTAGAGGACCACTGGAGCAGCAGAGGGACATGGTTTAGTGGTGACCTGGCACTGCCGGATTAATGTTTGGACTCCATGGTCTTAAAGGTCTCTTGTAACCAAGATAGTTGGGTGATTCTGTGCCTCTATGCAATCAAGGTGCCACAGCAGCAGAATTTGCTTTCTCAGGTGGTTGCTGCTCCCATCCAGAGCACCCAGGCCAGCTGCCCCTGTCTCAACAGAACTCCAGCTTTGATCCCATCCTACCAGGAGGACAGGTTTTCACCACTGCTGTTAGGAGCCTGCTCTTTGATCACAGGCAGGAGTCACACACCCCTCTAAAGAAAACAGTGAGAGCTCTGATTGCCCAGAGTGGCTCCTGGTAAGCACAAGCTGGGGCTGATCTCTGGGGCTGCTGTGTACTTGAAGGGTGTGGGTAGTTCCCTGTACTTCGACCTTCTGTCTGGTGTTATAAACTCATCTTACCAGATGGAGGCTGTCCCCAGACAGCAAGAACAAAGCTTTGCCAGACTCCTTGCTGTATCCTGTCCAGCTGCACCAAACCAAGTTTTTGAGGGGAGACCTCATTGCCCTCTACAACTACTTCAGAGGAGGTCAAGGCCAGGTGGGGCTTGGTCTCACATGCAGCAAGGGACAGGACAAGAGGAAACAGCCTGAATTTGTGCCAGGGGAGATTCAGGTTGGGTGTTAGGAAAACTGAAAGGGTTCTCAGGCATTGGAAGAGGCTGCCCAGGGAGGTGGTGGAGTCCCCATCCCTGGAGGTGTTAAAAAAATGTGTGGCCATGGCACCCGGGGACATGGTTTGGTGGCCATGGTGGTGTTGGGTTAACAGCTGAACTCAGTAATCTTGGAGGGCTTTTCCACCTAAAGAATTCTATGATTTTTGCTGTCTTTTGACATTGCTCTTCATCACTGGGTCTTGTTTCTGATTATTTTAACCTTCGAGGTCATCCCATCCTTTAGCCTGAAATAACTTCCATTCTTGTTACCCTGCTTCCAGAGCGGTTCACTGTAAGCTCATTCAGCCTAAAGGTTTGCAGCTCCGTCCTCCTGACATCACTGCTGCCAGCAGAGCCAGGGTGCCGCTAGAGGTCCCCCACTGCCCACCGGGAACCCACCCAGCGCCGCTGCGGGGCTGGCAGCAGCTGGCACTGGGATCGGTCAGCTCCTGCTGTGGGGCTGGCAGGAGCTGGCACTGGGATCGGTCAGCTCCTGCTCCAGCCAGGTCAGGCTGAGTGTTGCCAGCACCCAGGCAGGATGCAAAAGTTGCTGGGGACAGGTCAGTGAGGAGGAGAACCACACTGCAGCAGGGTGTAGGTGGCACAGAACTGCTCCTCCTGCCCTTGTCCTGGGGGTGAGTGGGTTCACAGGCTTGCTGTTGGTAGGCAGTAGTGTGGTACTGGGTTTTGCTGGGGTCATGTTCATTTTCTTCCCAGTAGCTGGGCTGGGCTGTGTTGGGATTAGTGCTGGAAACAGGGTTGATAGCCCAGGGGTGTTTTCCTTCCTGCTGCCCAGAGCTGACACAGGGTCAAGGCCTTTCCTGCTCTTCACCTCACCCTACCAGCAAGCAGGCTGGGGATGCACAAGCATCTGGGAGGGAACAGAGCTGGGACAGCTGTCCCCAGCTGACCAAAGGGGTATGACAGGCCGCAGGACACCATGCTCAGTGTACAAAGCTGGGGGAAGAAGGAGGGAAGGGGGATGTTTGGAGTGATGCCACTGTCACACGTGGTGGAGCTGGCTCTGCTGGAGATGGCTGAGCACCTGCTGCCATGGGAAGTGAGGAAGGAATTCCTTGTTCTGCTTTGCTTGTGCACAGCTTTGCCTTTCCCCTTTGAACTGCCTTTCTCTCAGCCCTTGAGCTTGCTCACTTTTACCCTTCCAGTTTTCTTCCCCGTCCCACCTGGGGAGGAGTAAGTGAGCAGCTGCCTGGGGCTAAGTTGCCAGCTGGGGTGAAACGAGGACAGTGCTGACCAGACTGAGCACTTGTGCAGAGCACTGAGCCCTTGCCCAGGGCACCACCATACCCAGTAGCCTGCTTGTCTGGGAATGCTTCTAGTAAGCCATGATTATAGAAAAGATGATTCCTTGCACTGAATCCTCCTAAGATTTCAGCAGCCTAAAAGCAAGCAGGTGGTGAACAACAAGGATCACCAAGGAAAATACACCAGGTGTAAGCCAGCTCTGCAGAGCAACCTGAAGGCAAGCACAGGACTCTCCTGTGAGGGCTGGGACTGTACAACCAAGGGTGGCCTTAAGTGATGTGCTACTGCCTTCTGCTGTCAGAGAGAGCTACAGCTCTTCAGCTGAGCCAATCTTAGATGATGATTACCCTGATGGAAAAACCCAACCCACAACCTCCTGTGACCAGCCTAAAAATAGAGCTGTGTAACAGTCTGGAGAGTTGTGGCATGTGCCATCCTGGCTGGTCCACTGTTGATGCCAAGAGGAGCAAGGACCAGTTGGCCATGCACACAGCAGTGTGGAGTTGCTGAGCATGGGAAGGAGCACTCCAGCTGGGGTTGGTGCTGCCTGTGGCAAAGCTTGCCCTGAGCACTTTGTGACTTGGTTTACTCCACCTTCTCTACTGAGTTCTCTCCTGAGCCATCATTTGTGCACTTTTCCCAAGTGTTATTCTCCAAACAAGCTGTCACCTGGAAGCTGAAGAATGGCTGTCAGGTGGAGGAAACCAGAGCAGATCAAAAGGGCTGCCCAAGAATGCTGGCTTCAGCAGACCATCAGGGCTGGATGCTCTGCACCCAAGTGAGCTCTGCTGAAGTTCAGCATCTCCACCCAAATGGCTTCCCTGCTGCTCCCTTCTGCAGAAGCCCAGGCTGCCCTGGCAGAGAAGGCTGCCCTGTGCTGGGCTCTCAGTGACAAGGACAGTGAGGGGCAGCCAGCTGTGGCACAGACCACTGAAAGGACAGCTTCTACTAGGCAAAGCATGTCAGAGGGCTCCTGGTTTCACCGGTGGTACAACACTTTGGAGCTAGAAGGTGCTCATGGACTTCAGGATGACCTTGGCATCAGGTAATATTTGCAATCTTTGCAAGAACTGGGAGGCTTCAGAATGTGGGGCTTGGTGAAACCAGCTGCAGAAAACTCTCTTTACATCTCAGAGACCCTTAAATTTCTGGTCAGAATAGACCTTTAAATGTCCCTCTTGTACTGAGGGACCCAGAACTGAAGACAACACTGGAGGTGTGATCTCACCAGTGCTGAGCACAGGGTGATGATCCTCTCCCTGTCCCTGCAGTCCCAAGCTAGCCAATTTCAGCCTCAAACAAAAATTAGGGAGGCCACTGGGTGAGGTGAAAGGAAGGGGAAGCTTTTCCCTCAGCCTGTGGCACCTCCGCTGATGCCAAATATCTTCTCAAAAGCAGGGGGTGGAAACCTGACCTTAGCCTGCTGTGGTAAACTGACAAATTATAGTCATTATGCAACCCAAGTAAATGCAGGTTGCAAAAATGTGTGTTTGCAAACATGTCCTACCCATGGAGGAAGCAGAAGGCAGAGCTGCCAGGGGCCCACAGACAGACGCTCACAGCAGCTCTTGAGGCCAACAGTGTCATGGTGTGGGAGGGACAGAGGCCTCCACTGCACTGACCATTAAATCTCTCTGCTAATGTAGTAGATCACTTTAAGGCTTGGTAGATAACTCTGGTTCTGCTAAGCTGGCATTGAAAAGGTTGCTAGTCTGGAGTCTTCCAAGCCAGGGCAATGTTCTCTGAAGCTTTTGCTAGAAACATGGCATTTGTCTGCTACCTTCTTCTCAAGAGTTTAGAGAACCAGAAAATCATTTTGATTGGAAAAGATCCTTAAGCTCATTGAGTCCGAGCATTATCTAGTTCTGCCATGGCCTTCAGCACCACATCTCTGTCTCTTTGAAACACCTCCAGGGATGGGGATTCAAACGCTTCTGTGGGCAGACTCTCCCAGTCTTTGAGAACCCTTTCAGGGAAGAAGTTTCTTCTGATGTCCAACCTAAACCTCCCCTGGAGCAACTTGAGGCCATTTTCTCTTCTTCTATCACTTCTTGCTTGAGAGAAGAGACCAACCCCCACCTTCCTCCAACCTCCTCTCAGGGAGCTGCAGAGAGCAATGAGCTCTGCTCTTCGCCTCCTCTTCTCCAGTCTAAACAACCTGGGGTTCCCTCAGCGACTCTGCCCCATTCCGGATCTCCAGCCCCTTGCCCAGCTTTGTTGCCCTTCTCTGGACCTGCATCAGCCCCTCAATGCCCTTCTTGGAGTGAAGGACCCAAAACTGCACCCAGTACTCACCAGTGCTGAGTCCAGGAGGACAGTCCCTGCCCTGATCCTGTTGGCCACAGGTCAGGATGTTGTTGACCTTGTCCACCTGGGCACACCCTGGCTCATCTCCAGCTGCTGTCACCCAGCACCCCCAGGTCTTTCTCTGCTGGGCTGTTTCCAGCCACTCTGCCCCAAACCTGGAGCCTTCACAGGGTTGTTGTGACCCAAAGTGCAGGACTCAGCCCCTGGCCTTGTTGAACGTCATCTCACTGGCCTTGGCCCATCGACCCAGCCTGTCCAGACCCCTTTACAGAGCCTTCCTCCCTTCCAGCAGATCAACACTGCCTCCCAGCTTAGTGACATCTTGGGGGGGGGGGAGGTTGATCTCCTTGTGCAGGTCACTGCCAATGATATTAAGAAGCTGAAGTTACTAAACATATTTTGTCAGCGCTGAGCTTGTCCTGCTTATCTCACCTGGGATACACAACTGTGATGTCACCACCTTAGAACAGAGTCAGTAAGACAAAAAAAAAGCTTCTTGACTTCTGCTGCTTATGAGCTGTTTTCTGTGCAGACCTGTGTACAGCAGGACAACAGAACAACCTGTCTGCTGCAGGTGGCATTGCCTCCAGCCACCAGATGACAAAGCTCAATCTCTAGGAGAAAGCTTTTAAATGTTCTTTTTCTCTTTTAAAGCTTATTTGCTGTCTGTAGAAATTTACCTCCTGCAGAAGTTGAGAAGAGAGCATTTGTCAGACTCAGACAAGGTCCCATTGTCTACTTGGGGGCTGCTGTTTAATTTGTGCAGAGATCTGACATGGCTGTAACACAAGGATAGTTTATTCACAGTGACTCAGCAACACTAACTTCAGACAAATTCTTCTGCTTCATGCTTGTTTGGTTTGGTTTTGTGGCTGCAGCAGCTGTATAACCCTACTGTGTGTGAAAGGTCCCAAGTGCCTGATAATTTGAATGCTCCTAGGCAAAAAAAACCCCAAAACCAACAAACTTCCTAGTGAGAGAGATTTAATAGAAATTTTGTCCAGCCTCTTCCACTCCTGCCACTTCCCTTTTTGAAGGGCTTCTTTAAAAACAAACAAATACAAAGAAAAGCAGCAGTGAGTTTTGGTTGTCTCCCATTGCCAGACAGAGGTGTTTGGGAGGTGAGGGCTTTGAAACCCACTCTGGAACAACTTTAAGAGGTAGGAAGCCAAGCAATGGTTTCTTTAATGTAGCCCCAGCCTTGGCAGAGTTACAGAATGGTTGGACTTAGAATCACAGAATCATGGGATGGTTTAGGTTGGAAGGGACCTCAAAGCTCATCCAGTTCCAACCCCCTGCCATAGGCAGGGACACCTCCCACTAGAACAGGTCGCTCAAGGCCTCATCCAACCTGGCCTGCAACACCTCCAGAGAGCACCCACAACCTCCCTGGGCAACCTGTGTCAGTGTTTCACCGCTCTCACTGTAAAGAACTTCCTAACATCCAGTTTAAATCTCCATTCTGCCAGTTTAAACCCATTACTCCAACTCTCTCAACCTGTCCTCATAGCAGAGCTGCTGCAGCCCTCTGATCATCTTTGTGGTCTTCTCTGGACTCACTCCAACAGTTCCATGTCCTTCCTGTGTTAGGAGCTCCAGACTTGATCTTAAAGGTCTTTTCCAAGCAAAGCAATGCTATGATTCTATGAACAGGCAACTCTGAGGTCTGTTCCCCTGATCCATGCTGCTCACATGCATCAGTGGTGCTGTCTCTGGCCTGGGGAGAAGCAGCTCTTCCACTGCCACAAATCATGCTCTTCAGGCCATTTGTTGTTGGGGTTTTTTTTTGTTTGCTTTTTCTGGACTTATAAAATATTCCAGAGGAGGGCCACGAAGATGCTTAGAGGGCTGGAGCAGCTCTCCTATGAGGACAGGCTGAGAGAGTTGAGGCTCTGCAGCCTGGAGAAGAGAAGGCTTCCAGGAGACCTTAGAGTAGCCTTCCAGTATCTGAAGGGTGCCTACAGGAAGGCTGGGGAGGGACTATTGACAACGTCTTGCAATGACAGAACTAGGGGCAATGGGTTTGAACTGGCAGAGGGGAAATTGAGACTGGATGTTAGGAGGAAGTTGTTTGCAGTGAGGGTGGTGAGGCACTGGCACAGGTTGCCCAGGGAGGTTGTGGCTGCTCCCTCCCTGGAGGTGTTCAAGGCCAGGTTGGATGAGGCCTTGAGTGACCTGTACTAGTGGGAGGTGTCCCTGCCTATGGCAGGGGCTTGGAACTAGATGATCCTTGAGGTCCCTTCCAACCTTACCATTCTATGATTCTCCTCTCCCAAAAGCTCTCTGCCCTTCACTATTCCAAATTTGTTCAAGCAAATATCTGCTCTTGTGACCTACCTCCACAACAATCCCCTCTGTGGCTGGTAGGACTCAATTCCTCTTGCTCTGAACCACTACTCCTGTGCAGAACCCCAGGAGCTGGAGTGTGTGTGCAGCAGTGGAGCACTCCCACCCCTAGAGCACCTGCAGGGAGGCAATGAAAGGATCATAGAATCATAGAATTGTCAGAGCTGGAAAGGAACTCAAGGTTCATCCAGTTCCAACCCCTCTGCCACAGGCAGGGACACCTCACACTAGGTCAGATTGCTCAGAGCCACATCCAGCCTGGCCTTAAAAACTTCCAGGGATGAGGCTTCCACCACCTCCCTGGGCGACCTGTGCCAGTGTCTTAACCACCCTCATGGTGAAGAACTTCTTCCTAGCATCTAATCTGAATCTACCCACTTCCAGTTTTGCTCCATTCACCCCAGTCCTATCACTACCTGACATCCTAAAAAGTCCCTCCCCAGCTTTCTTGTAGCCCACTTCAGGTAGTAGAAAGCCACAACTGGCTTTCTCCTTGGAGCCTTCTCTTCTCCAAACTGCAGAGCCCCAACTCTCTCAGCCTGTCTCCATAGGACAGACAGGATTTCTCTCCAAATTTGGTGTGTGTGATTGCAGGGCGAACTCAGCTCTGCAGATCCTGATAGGGTACCAGGAATCATAGAATCATAGACCTGTGGCATTTGGAAGAGACCTTTGAGACTGTCAAACCCAACCACTCTCCTAAGCTCACGACCGCACCACTGCTTGCCAAGCTGCTACTGCTAAGCCACGTTCCACATCCCACTTCCCTAAGGAAGGGCTGAATTTGCCAAACAGACTGGCAAAAAGCAGAAAAGCAAGGTGTGACTGCAAAGCCCAAACCAAGCAGCCACGTGCAATTAAAGCAAGATGAATCTGGTCTGATGTTAGCCTCCTGGCTGTTGGTGAGAAGGTGCTGAGCCGCTGCCTAGGCTGGCCGTGGTGTTTCGGTGGCTGTGTTGGCATCACTCTGGAAATGGTGAGAAAGCCCTGCTCTGGAGGCTGCTTTGTGACGAGCTGCTGGTGGCAATAGGACATCTGGAAGCCATGTGAGAGCTGCAGATGGTGGAAATGTGGTACGTGGGAAGCATGTGAATTGCTCAGTAAGCCTCTAGGAAGGGTGATGGGAACTCCTACGTGGTCGAGATCTTCCTCGGGTGTCTCGGGAGGGAGTTTGTCATCACTCATGCTAAAAAACCACCAAAAGCAGAGTTATTTCTGGGTGTGGAGATTGAGTCACCTTTCAGTTTTAGGTAAATCTGATGGGCAGTTTGTGTGACAGAGGAAAGGCAAGGAAATAGCATTTGTAGGTCATCTCTTGCAACCCCCTACACCAGGTACCACTGTACCATCAACTCTTGACAAACAAATCTGACTGTGAAAGTGGAATCACAGAATGGTAGGGGTTGAAAGGGACTTCCAGAGATTATCCAACCCACCCTCCCCTGCCAAACGAGGTTCACACAGGAACACATCCAGGTGGGTTTTAAAATCTCTATAGAAGGAGACTCCACAACCTCTCCAGGGCCCCAGCACCATCTCACCAAAGGAGTTTCTCCTCATGTTGAGATGGAGCTTCCTGGGTTCCAGTTTGTGTCCATTGCCCCTCGTCCTGTCACAGGACAGCATTGAAAGAGCCTGGCCCCTTCTTTTCCCCCACCCTTCAGATATTTATAAGCACTCATAAGATCACATCTCAGTCTTCTCCAGTCTAACCAGCTCCAGGTCTCTCAGCCCTTCCTCATCACACAGATGTTCCAAACCCTTCATCATCTTCATAGCTTCCCTTGGACTCTCTCCAGTATTTTGCTGTCCCTTTTGAGAGCCCAGAATTAGACACAATACTCTGGATGTGATCTCAACAAGGCAGAGCAGTGTGGGAGAATAACCTCCCTTAACCTGCTGGCACACTCCTCTTAATGCTCCCCAGGAGACCATTGGCCTTCTTGGCCACAAAGGCACCTTACTGTCCACCAGGGCTCCAAGGTCCTTCTCCACAGAGCTGATTTCCAGCAGATTGAACCCTAATCTATTTTAGTACTAGAAAATTATCCCAGAACTATGATTCCTTTCTCAGAGTGTCAGGAACTGTGTGAGCCAACTTCATTGGAGCTTTCTCTTTTGTTTTGTCTTGCCCCAGTCCTTATGCAATCATGGACACAAATTCTCTTACTTCAAATTGCATTGATTGCCCCCCCAATTTAATATTTCCTTTTGAAAATGTCATCATTTATAAAGGTTAAAGTCCCCTAAATGAATCCAATGCTCCCAGTCTACCACAAATTGGGTTCTTAGTACAAATTGTGCTGTGAACTCAGAGTGTTCTATGCTTCAGTCCTGGTATTCGTTGAAATTTGCTTCATTTTCCCTTTGCACCTGGTTGTTCTAATAGAATCTGGACCAAAGACCACTGCCATGGGAGGCTTATCCTCAAATTTGGTATGCCTGAGAGCCATCTGTGATTGCCAGGTAAGGAGGAGAATGAGAAGCATTTGTACCTGGTGAGCTTGCATGACAGAGGTTGAAATCCAGCAAGTTTTCTGCTGCAGTCCTCATGTCTGACTGAAGGTAAGGCTGGTAATAATTCTTGTGAGGAGAGGCTGAGAGCCCTGGAGCTGTTTGGTCTGGAGAGGAGGAGGCTGAGAGGGGATCTCATCAGTGTCTGTAAATAGCTGAGGGCTGGAGGTCAGGAAGGAAGGGACAGGGACAGCCTCTGCTCACTTGTGCCCTGGCATAGGACAAGGGCAATGGATGGAAACTGCAGCACAGGAAGTTCCACCTCAACATGAGGAAGAACTTCTTGCCTGTAAGGGTCCCAGAGCCCTGGCACAGGCTGCCCAGAGAGGTTGTGGAGTCTCCTTCTCTGGAGCCTTTCCAGCCCTGTCTGGATGTGTTCCTGTGCCACCTGCACTGGATTCTCTGCTCCTGCTCTAGCAGGGATGTTGGACCTGGAGATCTCCAGAGGTCCTTTTCAACCCTAACATCTTGTGATCCTGTGGTATCATGAATCATGCTTTGTTATCCATGGCAAGGGGGTTGGAACTAGATGATCCTTGTGGTCCTTTCCAACCCTGACTGATTCTATGATTCTATGATCCTCAAGACCACACAAATATACCAAGCTTACCTCCACTACGATTTCACCTCTCTGGACACTCCTTTAACATGATGCTTTTCCACTTTTCTCAACAAGCAGACTCCTAAAGAAGGATCCACTGGAGATGTGGACCTTGTATATTAGGTTTAAGACTTTTGAGCTCTTGCCAGGTGTTTCATGAGTTCTTGCTCAGAAGTAGTCCTTAGCCACCTAGCAATCTGCTACAGAAAGTTCTCATCATTTGGAATAGAATCATAGAATGGTAAGGTTGGAAGTGGCCTCAAGGATCATCCAGTTCCAACCCCCTGCCATAGGCAGGGACACCTCCCACTAACACAGGTCACTCAGGGCCTTGTCCAACCTGGCCTTGAACACCTCCAGGGAGGGAGCAGCCACAACCTCCCTGGGCAACCTGTGCCAGTGTCTCACCACCCTCACTGTAAAGAACTTCCTCCTAACATCCAGTTTAAATCTCCCCTCTGCCAATTTAAACCCATTGCCCCTTGTCCTGTCATTACAAGACCTTGTCAATAATCCCTTCCCAGCCTTCCTGTTGGCCCCCTTTAGAACAGAGAAAACCTTGGCTGTCACCTACCCAGTGTGAGACATTGTTCTACTTAGAGGTGAGGGACACATGGAAAAATGCTTTTATGTTTGAAAAATGCCCTTTCCAGACTGTGACTTGAAGGGAGACTGACAATGGGAGTTGCTGTTAACAAGACTGCCACAGGCACTGACAAGGTTTTTTGTTGTTTCTTAAAACTAGTTTTATGTGACATGGCTAAAAGCATTGGAAGGGCTTCACATTGCCTGATTTGTTCAAGGGAAAGGGACTGTCAAAGAAATTATTCCTTCTCTGCAGTAAGCTTACCTACATGACTAAAAGCTCCAGACTCCCTCCATCTACCCTCAAGCTATTTTAATGATGCTGAGGAGGAAGGGACTCCAAGTTCTTCCAGTGCAATGTTAATGATAGGAGTAAAAATGTAAGTCAGGGATTGGAACAGGCTGCTCCAGGGAGGTGGTGGAGTCACCAGCCCTGGTGGTGTTCAAGAAACCTGTGGACATTGCCCTTTGGGGCATGGTTTAATGGGCTTTGGTTGTCTTAGATGAAGGTTGGACTCAACCATCTTAAAGGTCTCTTCCAACCAAACTAGTTCCATGATTCTTTAAGGAGTAGATGGTCATAAATTGGCTGTGATGCCATTAAGGCTTGGAATGAAATGGGAGAAGCATCCTACCATGGAAACAGTTTTTGCAACAGCCCTTCTGAAGTGGCATCAGATAGCTCAGCTTGTAACTCTCCCTTTTATCCACAGAATTGTAGTCGTTTAGCCAAAGGCTTTGCCTGCCTTGTTGTCAAAGGGCATGGTAAATAAGAGTCAGTAATCTTTTTAATTAACATGCTCCCAGTTAATTATCTGTCCGCTCTTTGAAAGCTGGAATAAAAGCAGTCCCCTGGTGACTTAAGAAGTGAAGGTGTTCTAAATTCATTAGGTCTCATCATTTGCTGTACTTAACTGGAGTCTGTGCCCCAGCAGGATCAGGTTCTCTGCAGGTGTAACAGAAACCTGTGGTGCCACCAGTTTTGTTTGCTCACACCAGCTGCTAGGTGGAAGAGCAAAGGTTAGCAGCAGATTTGTATCTCGATAGAGCAAAGGTTAGCAGCAGATTTGTATCTCGATAGAGCAAAGGTTAGCAGCAGATTCGTATCTTGATAGATGAGATACTTTAGTTCTAGTGGGGAAGTGCTGGTGAGGCCACATCCAGAGAGCTGGGGTCAGTTTTGGGGCCCTCACTCCGAGAAGGACATTGAGGGGCTGAAGCAGGTCCAGAAAAGGACAACAAAGCTGGGGAAGGGTCTGAAGATCAGGAATGGGGAGGAACAGCTGAGGGACGTGGGGGTGTTTAGTGTGGAGGAGGCTGAGGGCAGAGCTTATTGCTCTCTGCAGCTCCCTGAGAAGAGGTTGGAGGGAGGTGGGGGTTGGGCACTTCTCCATACTAACAACTGACAGGATGAGAGGAAATGGCCTCAAGTTGCCCCAGGGGAGGCTGAGGGTGGATATTAGAAGAAACTTCTCTGAAAGGGTTCTTGAAGATTGGAAGAGGCTGCCCAGGCAGATGGCTGAATCCCCATCCCTGGAGGTGTTTGCAAGAGGCAGAGATGTGGTGCTGAGGGATGTGGTTTAGCCCCAGCCTTGGTAGAGTCAGAGAATGGTTGGGCTGGAGGATCTTGAAGGCTTCTTCCAATGCAAACAATTGTGTGATTCTATCCTAAGGCAGTTACAAGGAAGCCCTTTTAGTCAGAGCTTTTCAAATCCCTTTCCTTGTAAGCATGTCCCTTGTCTTTGCTCTGCTGAGCTGTGCAAGAAACCCTCTGGAAGACTCTCTGGTGCTTTGATTGTTCCACAAACTTGAAGCTGTTCTTGGATTGGTATCTCCCTGGGAAATAGATGGTGTGGTGGGAGTTTGTTTATCTGCATGCCTGAGGTTTTGTGACTGCTTTGTTCCAAAAATGCTGCATTTAAAAATAAATAAGGTACACAAGGCTCTGCACTCAGTTTTCCAGTGGGAAGCTGACCTGCAGGTCTCAAAGATTTTTTTTTTTTTTTTCCCCTCCTTTGCCTTGGTCAAACAAATCTAAGTTCAGAGGAGCAGCAGTGATACTGACAGCTCTGTCTAAAATAGAGCAGTGGATGGGGCTTGGACTGGATCAGTCATTCCAGTCTCTCCAAGCTACCATTATGGCTTTTCTGTGAAAGCCTGTAAAAATAAAAATATCTTAGTCAAAAATAACACTGCCTCACTCCAACACCACTGAGTGTCTCAGCACAGATTTGGCACATTCTCTGAGGCTATATCAACAACAGTCCCAAACTGGCTGCTCTAAAAGCTGTATCATAAAAATAAGTGCTGGTTAGTGTCTTCTCCTGTATCCTCTGTGGCTTCTGATCTCTGTGCTAAGTACTCATAGGAGAAATTAGTTGGGCATTGGAGGTCGTGGAGTGACTGCCAAGGACAAAAGCAGTGCTGCAAAGCACATAGAATCATGGAATGGGTTGGGTTGGGTTGAATGGGGTCTTAAAGATCATCCAGTTCCAACCCCCCTGGCATGAGCAGAGACACCTCCCACTAGCCCAGCTTGCTCAAGGCCCCATCCAACTTGCCTTTCAATACCTCTAGGCTTGAAGTCTCCACACAACCCATTGCAGTGCCCAGAATCCTTCTTCTGGTAAACTTTTTCACAAAACCTACTAGCAAAGAGAGGCTTCTTCTTTGCTTTTTCAGACCTACAGTACAGATTTCAAGTTTTTTGTTTTTTTTTTTTCTTGATACACAGCAGTAAAATCTGTGCCTCTTGCATTTGTGAGAGAAGAGCATTTTGCAGTCTCTGGGTGTTAATACACATAACTTCACCAAAATAAACAAGGTCTGTGTTGTTCTATGATCTAAGGCACTGTTCCTAAAACTGTATTTCCTAAAATCACTTGCCTTGAAGACTACATCAGTGTTGAAACACATTTCTTTTTTCATAGATTCACAGAATGGGTTGGCTTGGAAAGGGACCTTCAAAATCATTTAGTTCCAACCCACCTGCCATGGGCAGGGATGGCTTGGAAAGGGACCTTCAAGATCACCCAGTTCCAACCCACCTGCCATGGGCAGGGATGGCTTGGAAAGGGACCTTCAAGATCACCCACTTCCAACCCACCTGCCGTGGGTAGGGACACCTCCCACTAGCCCAGCTTGCTTGAGGCCTCTTCCAACCTGGGCTTGAACATCTCCAGAGAGAGAGCATCCACAGCCTCCCTGGGCAAACCACTGTAAAATGCACTTTTTCAGCCTCTTGGTTTCAAGGTCCACTGTGAGCCTGCACAGGGTAGGCTTCCATATGCCATGCAGAGTGGTAACACCTTAGAACAACAAAAAGGCAACCAAAGGTCTGTAGGACAGGTCTGACAGCACTGCAGGTGATTCACACCACCAGCATAGCCATTTTTTAAAAAAAAATACAATTTTTTTATGGGCAATTTCTCCAGAGGCACCAGATGGCAGCATTTTCCCTCGCTCTGAGAGTGAGCTCATCCTCTCAGATTGACTTCTTGGGATCAGCAGGCTTCCAGGCTTCATAAGCCACAACGACTTCAAGTGAACTGCACCTTCCCTGTCACCACCTGCTCCTTTTCCCACTTGCATTGGATGTGCAGCATCACACTGAGCCTGCCTGAATGCAATCCAGAGCCTTGAAGTTGTGGTTTGTCTTCTGCCTGTGCAGGTCTGAGAGTCTGTAAGAATTGTTAGGTAAGGGCATGTAAAAATGCAGACCCACTGAACGCAGCTCTGAGCTCTAGATTTCATTTCCTTCTCCTCTAAATATTAAGCAGCATGCAGTTCATTTGATGTTCTTTGGCACTACCCACTCTTTCCCATGGTCATGCATGGACTGTGATTCTTGTTCACAAGCAAACTTTGTGTTTGCCCTTTTCTCTCCAGGCTTTGTTCTTTGAACATGGAGATAGTATTTCATTGTACACCACTGGTGTGTGACTGGTTATGTCCAGCTAGACTTCCAACCTCTGTAGCCTTGCTCCTTCTGTAGGAAGGCTCCATTTCTGGTCATAAAATCATAGAATCACAGAATGTGAGGGACTGAAATGGACCTCCAAAGATCATCCAGTCCAACTCCCCTGCCAGAGCAGGATTGCTTGTACCAGATCACACAGGAACACATCCAGGTGGGTTTTGAATATCTCCAGAGAGGGAGACTCCACAACCCCCCTGGGCAGCCTGGAGACAGAACACTGGAACCTCACAGGGAAAAAAATCCTCCTCATGTTTCCATGGAACTTCCTATGCCTCAGCTTCCATCAGTGCCCCTTGTCCTGTCATTGGGCATCTCCCAGCAGAGCCTGGCCCCATCCTTTGGGCACTCACCCTGCACATCTTTATCTACATGAATGAGGGCAGCCCTCAGGCTCCTCCTCTCCAAGCTACAGACCCCCAGCTCCTTCAGGCTTTCCTCATAAGGAAGATGTTCCACTCCCTTCAGCATCTTTGTGACTCTCTACTGGATTCTTTCAAGCAGTTCCCTGAAGTTCTTCTTGAGCTGAGTGTCCCAGAACTGGACACAGTATTCCAGATGTGTCCTCACCAGGGCAGAGTAGAGGGGGAGGAGAACCTCTCTCAACCTACTAACCACAGCCCTTCTAATCCACCCCAGGATGCCCTTGGCCTTCTTGTCCACCAGAGCACATTGCTGGCTCACACTCAACTTCCCATCCAGGAGGTCCTTTTCTCCTTCACTGCTCTCCAGCAGGTCAGTCCCCAACCTATACTGATCCACGGGGCTGTTCTTTTCCAGGTGTTGAATTAATCCAAAGCAAGGCAAGGATTAGGAACTTAACTTTGCAAACCATGGCCTCTTTTAGAGTTATGAATGTGGCCTGAAGCTTTGTGGGCTGAGAATTCTATTGTCACTTTGTCTTCTGTCACCCTCATATTCTTGCTTATAAATGCAGTGGTTGGTTCTGTCACAGAAGGAAAAGGACACAACACACTCTGCCCAGCCATAACAAACTGTTCCTAAATCATCCATCTCTGAACCTGCAGCACTGGGATGCAAATGTTTAGTTACTGGAATTGTGTGAGTGACATCAACAGGCAGCAGAAGAAAGGCTGTTTATCCAAAATGGGGCTGGCTGGCCCAGAGAGTGAAGGAGGAGTAGCCCTGGCTGCTGCTTACTTCAGCAGGCTGCTGGGTGTCTGCTGTGGTGACTCTGGTAATGCTTTACAAATGCTGTGAGTTCAGCAGTAGGCTATTTGAGGAGATATTTTTTTTTTTTTAACTGATGAACTTCTGACAAGCAGATTATTATTTTTCTGCAGAACATGTGACAAGGAATGCCTTTATTTATTTTATATATATATGTGTGTGTGTGTATGTATATATATATATATACATTTATATATATAAAAATCTATTTCATATTTCACCCAAATTCAATATGAGTGTTACAGGAGAGGAACATGAGGCTCTCCACAGCTCCACCCATCTTCTTATTTACTACCAGAAAGTAGCTATAAACAGGCAGGAAGGAGGGAGGGAAGAACATAGAATCATAGAATTGTTTGGGCTGGAAAAGGTCTCTAAGAACATTGACTATGACCATCAACCCAGCACCACCATTGCTATTAAACCATGTCCCAAAGTGCCACATCCCCCCTATTCTTGAACACCTCCAGGGATGGTGAATGTCTCAAACATTTCTTAATGAAGTCATAAGTAGAATAGGGTTATAGGTTGGACTTAGTGATCCTGAAGGTCTTTTCCAACCTGGACGTTCTCTGTCATTCTGTGGATCTGTCATGATGAAAAGGTTGAGCTGTGTAAATTAGGGGAGCAGTGCTGTTAAAAGTACTGGGAAGCTTCTGTTAAAAAAAGTTCTAATGAAAAACCAAACCAAACCAACTAAACAAAAAAACCTAAAATACCCAACACCAGAAAAACCCCAACCAAAACAAAAACAAAACAAAAAACCCAAACCAAACAAACAAGAAAAAAAGGCTAAAACTCAATTTTCTTTCATTTTCTTGTAGCAATTTCCTTCCATTCCTTGGTTTGTCTCTACTTCAGTATGAACTATATATGCAGACAGGGTAGATGTAGCTTTGCTGGCCAGGATGCATGGCATAAATACAATGAAAGTGTGTGAGTATTTGAGCTGAAAGGTGAGTGGCACTACACCACTAAAGACAATCCTGTGGGTTTCCCCTCACTTTCTAGCCCTTGCCTTCAGCTGCCCTTGTTAACACAAGCAGTGTGCAGCATTAATATGTGTTGGCGTTTTCAGATCTTTCTTTAGCTTGGGCATGGTCCAGAGGAGGCCACAAAGATGATCCAAGGGCTGGAGCAGCTCTGCTATGAGGAGAGGCTGAGGGAGCTGGGGTTGTTCAGCCTGGAGAAGACTCTGGAAGGACTACAGGAAGGCTACAGAGAGACTTTTCATGAGGGTGTCTAGAGACAGGACAAGGGGGAATGAAGCTGAGGAAGAGCAGGGTTAGACTGGAGCTGAGGAAGAAGTTCTTCAGTATGAGGGTGGTGAAACTCTGCAGTAGGCTGCCCAGGGAGGTTGTGGGTGGCTCTTGCCTGGAGGTGTTCAAGGCCAGGTTGGATGAGGCCTTGAGTAGCTGAGTCTAGTTGAGAGGTGTCTCTGGAAGGGACCTTAGAGATCACCTACTTCAACCTCTCCTCACCAATCTAAGCCATTCCAGGATTCTAATGGAGGAGGCAAGGGCTGTTAAATACATCTCCACAGTTTGTGGATTGCTGCACTGCCTTGTGCACAGTAGCTTTGCATAGTGGCAGAGAAATGTAAATACTTTCTTTTGCCTAACCACAGCACTTTAATTACTAACCAGCACCTTCTCTGGAAAAGATAAGCAGGTATCTGTGGTGAGCTTTGGGAGAGGAGATGCTGAGTAGGTAAAATCATAGAATTGTAGAGTGGTCTGGGTTGGAAGACACCTTCAAAGGTCATCCAGTCCAACCCCCTCTGCAGTCAGCAGGGGCATCCTCCACTAGATCAGGTTGCCCAGAGCCCTGCTGAGCCTCACCTTGAATATCTCCAGGGATGGGAGTGTCTGGTGTCCCTCAGCATGGATTCTTATTGCTTGCCACAATTTATTTTTGGAACTCTGACAACTGACCGAAACATGGGGACTATAAATAGGAATGCAATGAGCATTAACTGTGCAAGAAGGAAAAAAAGCACTGTAAGCTGGCAGCCAGCAAAGCTTCTATCTGCTGTACAGCTGTCTGCAACTCCCACTGCCATCCTGCAGGGCTCCTGTGATTTCCCACTAAGTTTGTCTCTACCCATCTCTGTAAGCTTTGATTCTCACTCAGTAGAGCTGGCTAAGACAGTTCTTTGCATATGAAAGGTGCAAGTATCCTCCCACACTTAAGTTACAGAGAGAAAGTTTGTTTGTTTTGTGAGGGGTAACTGCTCTGTGCCATTCACAGACTGCATCTTGCACAGTGAGTGAAATCATTGCAGAATCACAGAATGGTTTTGGTTGGAGAAGCCCTTTAAGATCATCAGTTCCAACCATTCTCTACCTCTACCAAGGCTGGGGCTAAACTGTGGCCCTCAGCACCACATCTCTGCCTCTTTGAAACACCTCCAGGGATGGGGATGCAACCACCTCTTCCACTTTTTGAGAACCCTTTCAGTCAAGAAGTTTTTTCTAAAGTCCACCCTCCCCTGGGGCAACTTGAGGCTATTTCCTTTCGTCCTGCCACTGGTTATGAAGGAGAAGAGACCAACCCCCACTAGACTTCAGGGAGTTGCAGAGAGCAAGAGTTACAGGAACAAGCTGATGAAATCAGTGCTTCCTCTTCCTGCAGTCCAGAATGAAAATATACCAAAGAGGGGTAAATCCTGCCTGATTAATGCGCATCACATTTTTGCTTCTAGACTGCTGTGGCTTTCTAACTAAGGACAGTGCATTGTGAAATTTCAGGTGTGCAAAGAAATGTCTGTTTTAGCTTTCACTGGATTGAGATACAGACCATGGCTGTATTTGGCACAGAATCATAGAACTCTTTGGGCTGGAAGAGGCCTTTAAAGATCATATGGTTCCAATCCTCCTGCTATGGGCAGGGATACCTCCCACTAGACCAGGTTTCTCAAAGCCCCATCCAACCTGGCTTTAAACCCTTCCAGGCTTGGAACCTCTACAACTTCTCCGGACAACCTATGCCTGTGCCTCACCACCCTCATGGGGAAGAGTTTCCTCCTCCTGTCTCATCTCACTTTGAAGCCATTAGCCTTCATGCTGTTGCTCCATGGCTTCATCAGAAGTCCCTCTCCAGCTCTTCTGGAGGCCCCCCCTTCAAATCCTGGAAGCAGGAACACTCTATGAACTTTGAGCTAGGGGCGAATTATTTCAGTCTGGTATGTGTCAGAATGTAACTCGACACACAAACTTTTCCTTCAGTGTATGCATTACTCCATGCTGTGTACAAAACATGGTGAGTGCCCTCCAAAGGCATCCCCTGAAAGCTGTTCTATAGTTCTATGCTCCTCATTTGCTCTTCCTGTTCTTGTAGTACGGCTCATATGGCCTTAACCATACACCAGGCTGGCTGGGGCTCTGGGCAACCTGATCTAGCGTGAGGTGTCCCTGCCCATGGCAGAGGGGTTGCAACTGGATGATCCTTGAGGTGCCTTCTAGTCCTGACAAATACATGATTCTATGATAGACAACTACTTTTCTTTCTTCCCATAAGCAGGCAGTGACAATTACTTTTGCTAGCATGTGATGAAAGAGAAGCCTGCAAAAAGAGCAGCTGGGTAGGGAGAAAGTGGTTAGGGAACAGGTTACTGAAATGCTCAGTGTCCAAAAGTTGGTGAAAAGTAGGTATTTAGTTAGGAAGGACAATGCAAGATACACATGGCATAAAATGTAATGTTTTTTTTCCCAGGGACACAAGGATGCTGAGTATCTAAGAGCTTCTGCCACTGATCATGTAACAGCTGCTGTGGTCAATGGTTTTAATGGCAATTAAAATTAATTAAATGCTGTGGCAATTGTTTGAAGCCAGAGCAGGGTAGATTTAGATTGGACATTAGGAAGAAGTTCTTCAGCATGAGGGTGGTGAGACACTGGAATGGGTTGCCCAGAGAAGTTGTGGATAGTTGCTGGCAGCCCAGCAGGCAGCTGTGTGCTGGCTACATCCAGAGCAGGGAGAGGAGCAGCACAGGGAGGGGATTCTGCCGCTCTGCTCTGCTCTGCTGAGACTTCATCTGCAGGATTGCCTCCAGTTCTGGTATACCCAGCTCTAGAGGGACTTGGAGCTGCTGGAGAGGGTCCAGAGAAGGCCACAAAAATGATCAGAGGGTTGTAGAACTTCCCCTGTGTGGGGACATGCTGAGAGAGTTGGGGCTGTTCAGCCTGGAGAAGGGAAGGCTCTAGGGAGACCTTAGAGCAGCCTTCCAGTGCTTAAAGCAGGGTACAGGAGAAGTGGCAAGGGACTTGTGACAAGGACTTGTAGTGACAGGGTGGGAGACAATGGCTTTGAGCTGGAAGAGGGGAGATTGAGACTGGAGATGAGGAAGAAATCTTGAGAGTGAGGGTGGGGAGACACTGGCACAGGTTACCCAGGGAGGTCATGGATGCCGTCTCCCTGGAGGTGTTCAGGGCCAGTTTGGATGAGGCCTTGAGCAACCTGGTTTAGTGTGAGGTGTCCCTGCCCATGGCAGGGGATTGGGACTGGATGATCTTTAAGGTTGTCTTCCAACCCAAGCCATTCCATGATTCTATGGCAATGTGGCAGAAATTTCTCTCAGTGCCTGTTCTTCACTGATCATCCTACAAAGAAAAAACCACAGACATTGCAAGGAGCCACTCAAGCCCGATCCAGCCCAAACTATATCATGGGTGTTCTGAGGTGGGCTCAGCCTTGCTCCTGTTAATAGAATTTATGAATGTCTGGAGACGCTTGACAGGCAAGGAGGTTATAAACTTGTCCTTTCTATTTCATTTCTCAGTTGGGAGTGGGATGATTTCCACTGCCAGCTGAAGAGCCAGGGAAGACACTCACAGGATTCCCATGGTTGAATCTGATGGCCAGAGAAGGAAGACTGGATAAATGTGATTTACTCCATTTGTCCTCAAGCACCAGGGCACACAGCTTCATTTAATGAGACTCCCTAGCAGAGGCAGGAGGCAGTGGTCCTGGTTCTCGGTGCCTGTGACCATTTGCTCACACAGAGCTCTTGGGGTGCTTTGAACCTTGTTTATTGCAGCTTTTAAACCTGCAGCCAGAGTCTCCAAACTGCTCTTTAATGTTTGCAGTGAAGACTCCAAAGGGGATTCTATAAAGGAAAACACCTCCCAAAACAAAGTGCTTAGAGGATGTGTGGCTGTGAGCAGCTGATTTATTGAAGGAGCCACATTTGTAAACGACTGAGAAATGGGAGAATTGGTCACACGTGTGACACCTTTGCACCATTCCCCAGGTGCATTGGAGCAGGTGAAACTTAACCCAGAATTTCACTGACCCCTGTGTGTGTGTGGCTAAACCAGTGCTTTGTCCTGCTGACGACAGGAGCCCTTTGGCCATTGGGAATGTAAATAAACTGGCTCCAGTAGGGAAAGAGTAACCGGCAAGAAGTTCTGGATCAGCAACAATGTGGCCAGCAGGACCGGGCAAGGGATTGTGCCTCGGACTCAGTACAGGTGAGGCCACACCAGGGCTCGGGTTTGGGCCACTCACTCCAAGAAAGACATTGAGGGGCTGGAGCAGGTCCAGAGAAGGGCAGCAAAGCTGGTGAGGGGTCTGGAGAAGAGGGCTGGGGAGGGGGAGCTGGGGGGGTTTAGTGTGGAGAAGAGGAGGGTGAGGGCAGAGCTCATTGCTCTCTGCAGCTCCCTGAGAGGAGGCTGCAGTGAGGTGGGATTGGTAGCTTCTTCCTAGCAAGAAGTGGTAGGACAGGAGGAAATGCCCTCAGGTTGCCCTGGGGGAAGGAGATTTTGATTATTGGGAAAATTTTCTTTGCTGCAAGAACAGTCAGGGATTGGAAGAGGCTATCCAGAGAGGCGGTGGAGTCCCCATTCCTGGAGGTGTTCCAGACATGTGTGGCCATGGCACCTGGGGACATGGTTTAGTGGGCACAGTGGTGTTGGGTTAACAGTTGGACTTGATGGCCTTCAAGGTATTTTCCAACCGAAACGATTCAGTGGATTTATTTCTGTGTTTAAACATTTGGATCATATCGATGGGATTGGTTGCACAGATGAAGTTCTCTTTGCAGTTGCTATCTGGGATACCCAACGGACTTTCCCTAGATGCACACTTGACAAAGAGCCGAGGAAAAGCACTTTAATCGCAACCTAGAAGTGGCTTCTCTGCTCCTGCATTTCCTTGCCCACACACAGGCTCCTGGCTGGGGCAGCTTCTCCTCCCGGCAGCCTGGGTCGGGCTTGCGGTGGAGGGGACAGAGGTGAGAGGACACCGGCTGAATATTTCGGAGCCACGGGACGGCTGGCAGAGAGCGGGAGAAGCCAGCCCCACCGCTCTGTATGGTGCGATCGCTGCAAGAAGCCCCAGAAGGTACGGCCGTGGGCTGCGCGTCTGCCCAGCCGCTCCGGGGGAGGAGGCCCTCGGGGCGCTGCCTTCTCGCCGAGGGGAAGGGGCTACCGGCCGCTCCCACAGGGCTGCTCCCGAAGGGCTGTTCCCGCCGCCCGCCATTACGGACTCGCTCTCCTTACGCGGCCTCGCCGGGCCCCGGGAGCGGCGGCGACCGCAGCCAGCCGGGAGGAGGAGGAGGAGCGGAGGGAGGAGGCAGTGATGGCAAGCCGGGCGGGGAGGGGGGCACTCGGCACCGCGCAGGAGGAGGAGGACTAAGATGGCCACCAGCCGCCGTGGGGAGCGACCCTGCTCCCTCCGCCCCGCCTTGCGCGGCCCCCTCGGCCCGGCCCGGCCTTGATGGGGCCCGAACGACCCCAGCGCCCGGACGCTGCAGCGGCGGCGGCACCTCCCGCCGGAGCCCGCCCGGGCCGCAGCGGGGGAGCCGCCCTCCCGGCCCGGTCCGCACCGCCCGGCCGCGGCCGCCCCTTCGCGGAACCCCCTCCCCAGAGCCCCCCTGTCCTCGTGCCGTGTCCGCGGAAAGAAGCGAGGAGAGAAGCGGAGAGGAGAGACCGCCCGCCACCCCTTCCCCGTCCCGGCGGGCCGGGCCGGGCACAGCGGCACCGACGGAGACCCCCGCGCCGCCTCCCGGTGAGTGCCCGGTGGCCCTGCCCGCCGATCCCCGGGCTCCGGCGCTTTGTTGCACCGCCGGCGGGCCCGGCCGCGCCGCCGAGAGACCCACCCCGCGGGCCCGGCCNGGGAGACGGAGCTTTGTCACCGCGCGGCCAGACTCCACTCGCGTTTGTCGTGTTTGATTTGAGTCGCCGCTCTCTGCCCGCGGCCCCCGGGGCAGGGCTGTGGGGGGCGGGCGGGTCGGCCCCGCCGGGCTATGCCCGGGCCCCGGCTTGGCGAGGCCGCGGTGGGGTCGGAGGAAGCTGAAGGGAGCCCAGAGGGGACTGCGGATCCCCGCGGGCACTGCGACGGTGCTGGGCCGCTCCGGCGGCCTTTGTTGTGGCCGGGAAGGGCGGATTTCCCCCGGGAGCCGCGGCGGGAGCGGCTCGGCGGCCCCGGCCCGGGGCTGTACGGGAGGGTTGGTGAGTATCAGACCATGGGTTGTGGGGGTCCATCCGCAGCCCCAGCCTGGCTCGCAGGCGGTGAGGCGAATTTCTTCCTGCCCTTATTTTGATTTTTATTTGTCGTGTAGGTAGTTATTTTGGCTTCGGACCTCATGGTGCGAAAGGGCCCTCCAAGTTAAAGCACCTACTGGGTTTCACCCCACGGCGTCCCCCGGGGCAGCCAGGTGGCGGCTCCTGAGGGGTCCGAAGCGTGGTGTTAGGCGGATTTGTGGAGGTGCTGAGGTACCTGCTGCTTGCCTCCGACGTGGTTTTCCCCCTGTGATTCTGGGAGGTGATGTACACTGTTAAAGAGGCTGGCACAGAGGCTGGTCCATAGTGCTGGGTGCTCAAACCCTGTGTGATGTTCACCTTGAAGGATGAGTGCCATCATTTCTAGCTGTGCTTGCATATGTCTGCGTGGAGAGACATACACAGAAGTAGTGCAGAGGACTAAATGTATGGGGTTTAATCTGTTGTCTCATGAATAAACTAACTGACATTTTTTGGATAACTGGAGGAACTCCCAAGATTTTATAGAATCATAGAATGGTAAGGTTGGAAGGGACCTCAAAGCTCATCCAATTCCAACCCCCTGCCATAGGCAGGGACACCTCCCACTAGTACAGGTCACTCAAGGCCTCATCCAGCCTGGCCTTTTAATGCGGAACTATTGGATCCTGGTTTTATTTTAATGATTTAGTTTTGCTTACTTGGTGGTGTGGGTTCTTGGCAAGGTCTGTGTGTGTCCAGGTGTTAGGCTATGAAACTTGGCCGTGGTTTCTGTTCAGAAAGGTAAAATGTGTATGTAGCAAGTAGAAATGGTCAGCTAAATCATGAAAGTGCACCCAGCAGATCAAGGGAAGTTCTCCTCCTCTGCTTTGTGCTGGTGAGGCCTCACCTGGAGTACTGTGTCCAGTTCTGGGCTCTCCAGCTCAAGAAAGACAAAGAGCTACTAGAGAGAGTCCAGCACAGGGCCCCTGAGATGCTGAGTGGACTGGAACATCTCTCATGTAGGAAAAGATGGGAGAGCTGGGACTGGTGATGCTGGAGAAGAGGAGGCTTGAGGGGGATCTTACAAATGCTGACAAATATCTGAGAGGGGGTGTCAGGAAGATGGGGGCAGCCTCTTCTCAGCAGTTCCCAGTGACAGGATGGGTCATAAACTTGAACACAGGAATTTACACCTAAACATGAGAAGGAACTTCTTTTCTTTGAGAGTGACAGAGCACTGAAACAGGCTGCTCAGAGAGGTTGTGGAGTCTCCTTCTCTGGAAACTTTCAAGGCTCTTCTGGACATGTTTCTGTGTGGTCTACTCTGGCAGGGTGGTTGATCTGGATGCTCTTCAGACAACCCTTCTGACCTCTACCATTCTGTGATCCTATGTTGCTGGGTTAAGCTATGCTGCTCACTGGTGCCTGTGCGTGCCCCTGTGCCCAGTTACGGCTGTACCGCTGCGTGATGTTCCGGAGCTTGCACACTTGTGTGGATCGGGGCTGCTTCTGCAGAAAACCAGCTTGACTGCATCCATGGCACACTTTGGTTACAGAACCAGTGGTATCTTGAAGCAGGCTACTTGAGCAGATTGTACAGTTTGAGTGGACTGGTGCTTCTGCAGCGTTTCGCTGCTCCTGTGCAGTGCTGGTGGAGCACAACCTTTGTAAATCTGAAACTTGCTGCTCTGTGTGAGTTGGTCAGTTGCTGGAAGCCAACCAAATCCTTCTCTGGGCTTTTAGGGTTTAGGCAGGCAGGACAGACTGTGTTGGGTGCTGGCAAGATGCATCCACGTTAGTCCAACATTGTGCCTTTGCTCCAGCATCCTGGTCAGGGAGGGCTGACAATCCAGCCTTGGCTGCATATTTGGACTATGAGTGGACACACTGAGTGGTGTGGGATCTGTTGAGCTTAGTTGGAGCTGGGTGTGAAATACGGAGCACCATTGATAGCAAGGTGTTTTGGGTAGAAGAATGGCTCAGATATCAGTGGTGGTAAACTAGAGATCAGTGACCAATGTTCTTCAGTTTGGTTTCTGCTTGCTTGGAGCTGGATGTGCTTGTTTGCTTTTCCAATTTGCTGAGCAGCCTTAGGCTGCTGGATTTGGGATACAAATGTATGTTTTGGATTATAGAGCTACAGGAATATTGCAGCTCTTAGCCAGCTGATTATCTGTTGGATTCAAATGGATGCAAGTTAAGCAGAATGCTGTTGTGGTGAATAGCTTCAGCACTCATTTAAAATGTATTCGCATTTCTGCGGGGTGGTTTAAGTGAGGGTTAGTCTGCCCAAGTCAGGTGTTTGTTTATTTCCAATTTGGTGTGTCAAGATCAGCTGCTTGATAGTGTGGTGAGGTCTCAGTACTCAGAGGAACTTTCTTTTCTTTCTTTCAAAACAATGAGATGGTAAACAACAGAAGTTACTACAGTTCTTAATATTTTCAAGCTGGAAAGAATGCAGCCTGAGCAGAGACAGCTACATTGTCTTGTTGCATCTTGCTACATGAATCAGCTTTTAACCTAACAGCCATCTGGGTGGGTTTGGAAACCTTGGTATTTAGCTCTGCTTTACTGGAGCTGAACTGCCAGATGAGTTCTCCAAGGCGAGCAGGTCTGCAGCATGTACCGGGGTGTGTGTGACTGTCGGAGGAACTCACTTCACATCTGCCAGGCTCACTTGAACTGTTTCACACTCTTCTGAAAGTGTTCAGCTGGATTTTCTAACACAGTAAACTTCTGGGATGCTTCAGCTGCCAAGCAGAGAAGGACCTGGGGGTGTTGGATGACAGCTGGCTGAATGTGAGCCAGCGTGTGCCCAGGTGGCCAAGGTCAACAGCATCCTGGATCAGCGACAGTGTGGCCAGCAGGACCAGGGCAGGGATTGTACCTCTGGATTCAGCGCTGGTGAGGCCACATCTTGAGTCCAGGGTTCAGCTCTGGGGTCCTCACTCCAAGAAGAACTTTGCGGGGCTGGAGCAGGTCCAAAGAAGGGCAACAAAGCTGGAGAAGGGTCTGGAGAACAGGGCTGGAGAGGAGCAGCTGAGGGAGCTGGGGTTGCATAGTGTGGAAAAGAGAAGGCTGAAGGGAGGCCTCATTGCTCTCTGCAGCTTCCTGAAAGGAGGAGAAGGGGCCAGATGGGGGTTTGTCTCTCCCCCTAATAACAAGTGATAGGACAAGAGGAAATGGCCTCAAGATGCACAAGGAGAGGCTTCTATTGGCCATTAGAAGAAACTCCTTGACTGAAAGGGTTCTCAAAGATGGGAAGAAGCTACCCAGGGAAGTGGTTGAATGCCCATCCCTGGAGGTGTTTGAAAGAGACAGGGGTGTGGTACGAGGGACATGATTTAGCATCAGCCTTAGCAGAGTTACAGAGAACAGTTGGACTTGATGACCTTAAAGAGGTTTTGTAACCAAAACAATTCAATGAGCAGATATAGGATAAGCACGGGCAGATGTTCTGCTTACCTTCTGAAGTGCTCAGGGCTGTCACGAGATTGTTTGGAAACTTTAGTGTTGGCACATGTTGTTTCACTTCCCAAATGCTGGTGTTAAGTGTTCTGTGGAACCGAGCTGCGGGGACTGACTTGGATTGCAGAAGATGCATAAGGCTGGCAAACGTGAAGCAAAGGCAGAAGTTCCCTCTCTGATGATCGGGTTGCTGAGAGGCAAATCTGCTGATGTTGTGTAGCAGTTTCGTTCTTGTTTGTAAGTGATTTTTAAGTTGCTATTGCAAAAGAATGGAAATACTGTTTCAGCAGTGGCCTTTGGCTTGCAGGGCTTCCTGCTGTAAGGAAGTCTTGTATCCTTTGTTCAAAATAAACATTTAGGGGAGGGCGGATGCGGTGTGTTGTGAGAAACCATCCATCTTAGTCACAATTTACCCCCTGGTGCTTGCCTTGCTGATAATTGGAGTGGTGGAACTCTGTGCTTGCCATATGTTACTGGAATAAAATGTTTCCAACCGTATCCCAGATTGCTGATCCCCAGCAGCGTGGGCAGCAGGTGGAGGGAGGTGCTCCTCTGCTCTGCTGAGACCCCACCTGCAGTGCTGGGGCCAGCTCTGGAGTCTTCAGCACAGGAGAGGCAGAGATCTGCTGGAGCAGGGCCACAGGAGGACATGAAGATGATCAGAGGGCTGGAGTACCTTTGCTATGAAGACAGGTTGAAAGAGTTGGGATTGTTCAGCCTGAAGGAGAGAAGGCTCCAGGGAGACCTTAGAACAGCCTTTCAGTACCTGAAGTAGGCTACAGGGTTGCTGGGGAGGGATTTTAGGCTGGAAGAAGCTGAATTTAGATGAAGAGGAAATTCTTCCCTGTGTGGGTTGTGAGGCACTGGACCAGGCTGCCCAGAGAAGTCATGTAGTCTCTAAGCTTGGAAGTGTTGAGAGTCAGGTTGGGTGGGACCTTGAGCAACCTTGTCTAGTGGGAGATGTCCCTGCCTATGCCAGGGCATTGGAATTAGATGACCTTTAAGGTCCCTGCCAAACTATTCTAGGGTTCTACAATCAAGAAATGGGAAATAGAAACTTTTGCTGGTCCATAGTACAATTTCTGGATGTGTGTGCAGGGAGAAAACAAATTATTTCTTCATGGCTTTATTACTGCAGTGATTAACTTCACTGATTTCCCCCTCAAATGTTGGTTTTTGTGTGTGTATTGTTGCTGGTGTTGCTAATTGCGGTAGTACAGCATTTAAAATGCCCAAGTTGTGACAAATGCTTAAACTGTTTCTGAGTTATTGGCAGTGCTGATTGTTCTCAAAAATACTTTTTTAGTTACTTATGCATCCTGAGGGACCTACAACTTGAGTTACAGTTGCCAGCCTTCACGTACCCCTCTGTGTTGAAGGGCCTGAGGCAGGCTGATGTAAGATGGTCACATCTCCTGGAACAGTTCACTTCTTTAGCTTTGGTTTACAGTTTTTATCTTGTAATAGGCAGTTTCTCTCTTGTATGGCTCCTGGTGTCTTCTGCTGGAGTCTTTACATCCTGCTGCTGGGCTGTTCACTCCTTGGTCAGACTGGGTAGAAGACAGCACATAATAAGGCCCCTGTACACATTTGTTTTAACCCAGGTGTCTGTAGAAAGTGTTACACAGAATAACAGAACAGTAGGGGTTGGAAGGCACCTCTGGAGATCATCCAGTCCAGCCACCCTGCCAAGGCAGGATCACCTAGGGCAGGTCACACAGGAACACATCCAGACAGGCTGTGAAAGAGCCAACCTCTCTGGGCAGCCTGCTCCAGTGCTGTACCACCCTCAGAGTAGAAAAGTTTCTTCTCATGTTCGAGTTTATGACCATTAGTGTCCTGTTTGCACTGTCATTGCCAAAGCTTCTGATGTGATGTCCCAAATGGTGCTGACAGCTGGTAAGGTTTTCACTGAGGTCATTGGTGTGGTCCTGGGAGCAGCCTCTTGGCTCAGACGACAGCACTTAAAGCTCTGCAGGGCTGCCTGTGTGTTAGTGGTAATCCAGCCTCGAGAGCATCATTTTGGCAAGCAACCCACCTTAGGTGGTCCAGCAGTGCAAGCTTTTGCTTGTTGGCTGTACCCTGTGCTTCTGTGGCTGGTACAGCCTCTTCCTTTCATTTTGAGCACCTACAGCCTTTGTGTTTGGGTCAACTGTTAGATGATGGGCATGAGAATTGGAGCAGAGCTGATGAGCACAATTGCTGTGGATCCTGCTCCAGCAAATCACAGAATTGTAGAATGGTTTAGGTTGGAAAGGACCTCAAAACTCATCTAGTTCCAACCCCCTGCCATAGGCAGGGACACCTCCCACTAGCACAGGTCACTCAAGGCCTCATCCAACCTGGCCTTGAACACCTCCAGGGAGGGAGCAGCCACAACCTCCCTGGGCAACCTGTGCCAATGCCTCACCACCCTCACTGTAAAGAACTTCCTCCTAACATCCAGTTTCAATCTCCCCTCTGCCAGTTTAAACCCATTGCCCCTTGTCCTGTCATTACAAGACCTTGTCAATAGTCCCTTCCCAGCCTTCCTGTAGCCCCCTTCAGATTCTGGAAGGTTACTACAAGGTCTCCTCAAATGCCGTATCAGATATGAAGAGATGAAGGAGGAATAGGAAATGCTGTGTAGAACTGGTGGGTTGGTGTTGTGTAGCATTTTCTGATTCTAAGTGGCCTAAACCCCCTGCTGATTTGGTGCTCACCTGGAAATAAAAAGGAATATTTGTTTGAATGGTGCAGGGGGAATAATCTTTGGCTGATTGAAGTGTACATGCCTGGAAAGTGTTTCAGTACCCAACTGTAAGGGCTGTGGGAACTCCACTCTTCTTCTTGGTCTTTAAGGGAGCTGAAGGGTACTGGAGGGTTGTTGATTATTCATTCCCCATGCCCCTTGCCCAGCTCAGCACACCACCTATTTCACCAGGAGTAGTCAGAAGGTACCATAGATTCCCAGTTGCTTGACTGAACTAGGTTTCCACATGGGGCACCTTGTTCTTTCTCTGGGTGACTGCCATGAGGACTAGAGAGATGCAGCTTGGTGAAGAGCTTGTGGCTTGGGGCTCAGGTGCTGGTGTCACTGTTGGGTGAATTGGCTTATACCTCTGTGAGCTCCTGGCCAGTACCAAGAGTTTGAAACCTCTCAGAACTCCTGGCCAGCACCAAGGCTTTCAAACCAAGTGTGAAGTGCAGCTTTGCATGGTAGCTGCCAAGAAGGAAGAGTAGGTCTTGTTCTTTTCTGTTTGCTTCGCTCCCTGTGCGAAGGAAGAATTTTTGTGGTTCTTTCCCTTAACTCTTTTGTGAATACAGATGACATCCATCTTCTGTTTTTCCCCATCAACAGCTCTGGGGCAAAATGTCCTGATTTTGTTGTGTTAAGTTGCAGTTGCCATTGTTCTTGACAATGGTGCTGATGTTTCTGGAGGTCTGAATAACAGATTTTTAGATTTTTTTTTTTTTTTTTTTTTTTTTTCCTTTCCCTTCCCCCCTCTCTCCTCACCTGTTGAGCAAAGCTGTGAGTGTGGAAGCAGATGTGCTGGATTACTCCAGTGAGATACACATGCCATCTTCTGGAACGCTTTGGAGGGAAAGTGGGTTTGATTGTTTTGGTGGTTTTGTTGTTTCATTGCTGTCCTGTGATGGATTTCTGCCTGTCTTAAGCATGTGACTTCTACTGCTTCTGTCTTGTCACAGAATAGAAGCAGATTTGCAGAACTTGCTGTAGCACATGTAAAAAATCAACAAAAAAGTTCTAAAAGAGAATCTTCTGAAATTTCAAAAGTGTGAGAACAGTGTTTTATGCTGGAAAGAGGGAGTTGATGTGGAAGCAGTAAAGAACAAGGGATGTTGAATGGGACAAAGGCACAGAGCTTTATGTAAGGAATGCAGGAGAAAGGTAAGATGGATGCAGTTGAATTCTAACAAGCAGCTCTCCCTTCCAGGAATGTTTAGTTCTTCACCCCACAACTGTTGCCATCTCATGTGTTTGATTGCAGTCCTTCCAGAAGAAAAACTGTCAGCAGGGTGGCTGGCTCTGTGCAGACAATGAGACACTGGAAAACCTGTGGAAGAAGTGGATTTTCCAGGTGGTTTATTTCATCCCTTTCTCCCTTATTCTAGAGAAATTGCATATTGCACTGAAGGGATGTAAGAGTTCAACTTGTGCTCTTCTGGGTTGGGTGGGGATTCATCGTGCCTCACTTGAACTTTTTTATTCAAAGACTCCTACCTTAGAGAGGTCAGACTCTAAAGAGTTGGCTTTTGCCTACCTTTTTCTTCCCAGCAGCTGTTTCTACAGACTTCTTAATTGGTGGAAGAAGTTATTCCCTCTCTTGACTCACCTGTTTGCTTTCCAGTGCCCATGCGGCTTCTGCTTTTGGATGTGCCTTTGAGGCTTTCCAGGGAGGGGTCTCAGAGCAGATGGAGAGTTGCCTTAGCTCAAAGCAGCTGTGGCAAATAAACAAATGGGAGAAAAGCAAAACCTTTACAGCAGACAGCTGGGTAGTGATGAGGTAGATACATAGAATCATAAAATTGTTTGGAGCAGAAAGAACCTTTAAGATTATTGAGTCCAGCTATTAACCCAGCAGCACCCAGTCTGGTGCTAAACCATGTGCCCCAGCACTGCATCTCTGTTGCTTTGAAACAGCCCCAAGGATGGGCATTCAACCACCTCCCTGGGCAGCCTCTTCCAATCTTCGAGAACCCTTTCAGGGAAGAAATTTTTCCTGATGCCCAACCTAGAACTCCCCTGGTATAGCTTGAGGGGAGTTTCATTCTATCACCTGATACTA
>WBNM01041969.1:0-125574 GCA_013399055.1 Ramphastos sulfuratus
GACCCTTAAGATCGAGTCCAGCTCCTAACCCAGTGCCAGGTCACCGCTAAACTGTGTCCATCAGCGCCACATCTCTGTGGCTTTGAAAGCCTTCCAGGGATGGGGACTCCACCATTGCCCTGGGCAGCCTGGGGCAGGCCTTCACAGCCTTTTCCATGAAGAAATTGTTCCTCAAGTCCAGCTTAAACCTCTTCTGCTGCAACTTGAGGCTGTTTGCTCTTGTCCTACCACTTGTTCCTTGGGAGAAGAGACTGACCCTCACCTGGCTTCAGCCTCCTTTCAGGGACTTGGAGAGAGCCAGAAGGTCTGCCCTCAGCCTCTCCTTCTCCAAGTGGAACCACCCCGGTTCCCTCAGCCCCTGCTCAGAAGAACTGTGCTCTAGACTCTTCAACATTTTTGTTGCCTTTCTCTGGACATGCTCCAGCACTTCAGTGTCCTTTTTGTAGAGAGTCCTGTATTTGAGGTGGTGCCTCACCAGCATGCTCAGGTGCAGGTGACAATCAGAGCTCGCTGGGTGGGGAGCAGAAGGGTGGGTGCTTGCAGCTCTCCTCCACGCTGGCACCCACCACCCCATTCCTTGTGCTTCCTGAGATGCAGGGAGGGGTTTTGCATTGGTTTTTGTTCCTCCCGCTTGCACGGCAAACGGATGTTTAGATCAGAAAGGAAACAGGATCACTGTTTTCTCGGCTCCTCTCGAAGCAAACAGCCCTTCAAAATAACTCTGGTGTTGTAAGTGCCAGGAAAAATAGCAAAGCCAAAACATTGTAAGCAAATAATTGCTCTTTTTGTTAAAGGTCTCCCCTTCAGCTCCTCAGTTTGCATATTGGAACAGTTTGGTTTAGATTTTGGGTTGAGATTTTGCAATTATTTTCAAAGGAAAAAGGTTCAATCTGTGCCAGATGAGAGATTTTACTCATCCCAGAGTGCTGCTTCCAGGTGATTTCCCTGGGACAGCAGAGCTTTTTGGTGGAAAACTTAATTCTGGAGATAATATTTGGACCCCAAGTGCTGGGTGTCACCCTGGAGGCAGTGACCATTGAGGATGGTGCCTATTGGGATGTCCCCACAGCAGAAGCCCACCTAACTGGGCAGTGTCTGTCCTCATTCCATGTGGAATGTCCTATGGAGGCTTTTGGGAAGAGCCCAGTGTCCCCAGCCCAGCCCTCCTGAGTCAACCTGAGCAGGAAAGGTGCTCAGCAGGTTTGAAGAACTGGCTGGAAGGGCAGGCAATGCCCTGCCCTGCTCCCTGCCCCACCAGGAGATGCTGCTTAGCCCCGAAGCATTGGGGCTGGTGTTGCACTCCGTGTTTGTGCACTTGGTGCCACGACCACCCTGAAAGAAAATTGGTTCCAAAGAAAACCTCCTGCTCAGAAGTGGCCATACATTCTGTCCCTTCAGGGACTCCTTGAGAGTCCAGCCCTTCTTTGAGGGCTGGAACCCCTCTGTTGTGAGGCCAGGCTAAGAAAGTTGACTTTTTCAGCCTGGAGAAGAGAAGACTCCAGGGAGACCTTCCAGTGGCCTTTCAGAACTTGAAGGGGCCAAGAAGAAAGGTGGCGACAGGGGGGTTAGACGAGATGACCTTGAAAGGTCCCTTCCCACTCAAATGATTGCATGAGCCCAATTACTGCCACACAACTTTCCCCACAGCATCCAGACCCCATGAGGACCGTAGTGCCCACAGAGGATGTGGTAGGTGCCACCACCCTTCCCCAGGCACTGGCCCCTGGCTGGCTCCTGGTGTCGTGCAGAGGAAGAGGGTGTGTTTCAAATGTAGAAAGTGACAAAGTGTCACCCAGACTGAGCTGTCTCTCAGATCCACAGCCGACTAATCCCAGTTTTCAGCTGCTCTGCTTCCAGGCAGAGGGCCTGCTCAGCACTGTCTTGGAGACCCACAGGAGCATACCCAAGCCCACTTGGCTGTAAGGGCTCCACAGACATTGTCACCAATCACCTCTCACCACCATCCAAGCATCTGCATGCTCCCATGGTGGAAAATCCTGGATTTTAAAGTTTGATGGGGTCAGGAGGAGGATGTGAGGTCAGGAGCAGGTCCTACACCCTCTTCATCTCCCTGGGGAAGAGCTCATTAGCCTAATGACTGCAGACATCGTGGTGTGCTGAGGTGAGAAACAAGGGGAACAGGTACTGGGTTTTTATACTTTATTTTTTGGTGGGGAAATGCAGCCTCTCACAGCCATGCTGTCACAGTTAAAATAAGGTTTAAATTACGGGGCTGGCTGTGGCTTTTTCCCTTTCTTTCAGAATTTTTGCCAACTTGCAATTTACTTAATGAAATCCTGCTATTTCGTTTAACAGGGATATTTTTTGCAGATGTTGATTTAACCCAGCTTTATAAAATATGTGAACTGTGCAGTTTCTTTCCTATTTTTAACAGTTTAAAGGATTCTAGAGCAGGAATTCAACAGGGTTGGTAGCATCAATGGCATTGGTCTGCTTATACCATGCAACCGTGGAGCTTCCACATCAGAAATAGTCAGAAATGGTGGAAATACTGAGTAAAAGTTGTCCAAAGTGGGAGCTGGGTTGCTGCTTTGAGTGTGTTTCTGCAAAATAGCTGGCCCTGATTTTACACAGAGTTATTCTTCAGGGTTTGTGCAGGAGAGTTCTTTGCATCCATGTGGATATTTTTTTATGTGTGATATATATAGATTGGGGAAGAGAAATGAGTCTGCTTTAGGCTGCTGACAGGCTGCCTTTTTAATGTACAATACCAGGCCTATTTCCCCCAATATGCTTTTTTTTTTTTTTAATGGATTTCCCTTGAGGGAAGAGAAGAATTTGGTGTTTCTCTTTCAGTGCTGGGCTGCACTGGGGGTGTGCAGTCTTGAACTTGTTAGCCTTAATGAAGCGTTCACATGCTCCGTTAATCTCCCTGTCCTTGATGTACAAAGAGCCCGACCTGCTCTCCTTCCCACTTTCCTCTTGATGGGAAGGTCATTTACTTTGGCTCTCAACTTGCAGAGTTTATGACTACAGCTTGTGCATTTCCCGCCCCTGAAACACCTCATGGAGGAGTTGCAATCACAAACCTTATGTCAACCAGTCTTGAAAAGGTTATTTTAAGCTTGAAATTTCATCTGCCCTCCTAAGAAAGATGAGAGCTTGTCCAAGAAAGGTGGAAGGGTCTCAAATCTGAAGGAAGACTCTCATCCATTTAGGGATTTTCTCTGGATTATCCTGAAGGAGCATTGCTGGACATCAGGAGACCTGAAGCAGATCATCCTTGGCATCTCTTGCAACCTGGCATTCTATGATTCTAATGCTGGCAGTGTCTCTCCTCTGTCGCTGGCTGTGCTATATATATAAAATATCTAATACTAGGTATAATAACTCATTAATCCTTTTCTCTTTGATCATCCCAAGTGAAGCTGCAGTATTAGGCTGTCTGGGATTCCTATTAGTGCCACAGACCAGGATGTATCCCATGGAGTTGTGTGTATTTTGGTATTTTCCTATTCCTCCCCTCTCCCCTTCATTTTTTTAAAAGAAACTGTGGTTTTGAGAAATGAAAACAACTCCTCCTTGGCCAGGGAGGGTAATTAGCATGAGTCACCTCCACCCTCCATGAGCAAGTACAGGATGAGGAGTTTTGTCATCTGGGAGATGACTGTGAAGACGGTTTCAGGGACTTTCAGAGGCCACATGTTGCTGCAGTGATGCCTGCAGATGTGGATTTCATGCACGTGTATTGGGTTTTTATCTCCCATCACCTTCTTATCCCTTGCACAAGTTTTCTTGCTAGTTATCCCCAATTTAATAGATTGACAGCATTGAATCATACAATTTTTTTGGTTGGAAAAGACCTCTAAGATCATAAAGTCCAAACATCAACCTAAGACCACTATGGCCATTAAATCATGTCCTGAAGTGCCATTCCAGGGAGTGTCAAAACAGGGCAAGATATGTTTGGTTGCTGGGGGTGATCGTATCCCAGGTCAGCAGAAATGCATGTCCTGTGCCACATCTGCTCCCCTGGCTTGCTGATTCGTAGTTGTTACAGAAAAAGGGCCAGGAAGCCCCTCCTGGAGCATCCTCCGTGGCACACAGATGCTCACAAGGGTTATTTTCTACCATGTTCATGGTAGAGTAGGTCCTCTTGCAAAGTAGGAACCGCCAGCGTGGCATCCTTGCTGCTTCACTGGGGGATGTGAGGAACCTACTAGCAGGCTTAAGTCCTGAGATGCTTAAGTCATTGTTTAGTCTTTGCTTTAAGTGGGAGTAAGAAGCCATGGATGCCGGCCACAAGTGGAGCAAGCTGCTTGCTTGGAGTAAAGGCTGGACTAGACCCAGAAGATGTTTACACATAAACAGATGAACTAGCTATCGGAAAATGTGGTGTGTGTGGGTGCACACGCATGCACGCATCCCTCTGCACGTTCCTCCTGGCCTGGCTGCAGCCCTGCAGACGTGTGTGAGCAGGAGGGCAGGAGCTGTCCCCATGCTCCCTTCCAGCCTTGAGATCCCTGATGCTGGCCACTTTCCTCTGGGTTCTTCCCATGGCCTCTCACCACTACCTACGGCCTCCATCCCCATAGCTTTTCATTCCTCTCCAACAGATAAGAGCCCCAAGACCTCCCCATAAAGGTTTATCCTTTCAGCATGACCAAATTGGCTCGCACACCAGAGAGATTGTTCCCTCACAAAGGCCACACTGGCGCCCAAAATCCTTTAATTCCCTCTCTAAAACTTGGGCAAATCCACCACGAGCAAGGATCTGAAGCAACTGCAACGCCATGACGTGTAGTGGCAGCCATGTAGCCATGGCTCCCGGTCTTGCTCAGACAGAGAGGCTCAGGGAGAGCTCTATCAGGAGAAGGATCTTGGGCTTTGGCCAGCGAGAACAAAGCCTGACTTGCCATTTCACTGTCAGCCTCTGTAAGCTTCTCATGTATGTGAGGGCACTGATAACCATGCTGGGAAAAAAAAGTCTCTTTTAAGGATGCTTGGGGTAGAATTCTTTAGTGAAGTTTATCAGCCAGAGTCGTCCTTGAGAGCAGAGGATGGGTTGAGATGGGGAAGCTGAAGCCAGGCCAGGTACCAGCAGGGTTTGAAGAGGATGAGAGGAAATGGGCTCAAGTTGTGCCAAAGGAGGTTTGGATTGGCTATTAGGACCAATTTCTGTCCTGAAGGAGTGGTCAGGCATTGGAACAGGCTGCCCAGGGAGGCGATGGAGTCATGGTCCCAGGAGATGTTCAAGAAGTGTGTAAATGTGGTGCTTTGTGACATAGTTTAGTGGTCAGGATAGTTACATTATGGTTGTATTCAATGATCTTAAAGCTCTTTTCCAACTTCAATGATTCTGTGAGTGAAAGCCCAAGATTTGTTTTCTCCCAGAGGTGCCAGGCTGGTATCTTAGAGCTTCCCAGGGCCAGACTCTGCACTCAGCCAGGGAGGAGCAAAGTGGCTCATTCACAGCCCATATGGAGAAGAACACTTGATGGACTCCTGCTTGTGGCCCCCAGGGAGCCTCCCCAGCCCGGCACTCCTCCATCACAGCTTGTTTTCCAGATCGGTGATAGCTTCCTAAAGCTTTCACAGCCCTTGATACTTGCAGTGGTATTGGCATGGAGCCAACAGACATCTGCCTCCAGCGTTTCATTCTCCAGGATGCTGCTCGTGGCTACGTGGCGTCCTCGCTGCAGAGGAGTCAGGGTGGCCTTGGGTTTTTGCAACCTGCTCACTGCTCACACTGTCATCTGCTTCTGCTCTGAGACCCCACAGCTCCTCCTCACCCCTAAATCCCATGGAGCTATGATAGCAGGGTGAGGATGGCTTCAGGCTTGCTCCAGGGGGATCAACTGAGGCTGAAGTGCAATTGCAGCTCTCAAAATCTATCTAATGGTGATGTTTTTATCTGGTACTGCTTCGATTTGCCTCCCAGGGAAGTGTCTCTGCACATTTTCTGCTTTGTTAAAATATAAGAGCATGACAAAGCCACCACAGCCGCAGCCCTTCGTTTCCCCTGTCTTCTGCAAGCTCTGAAGCCCAGAGCTTCCAGCTTCGCTGGTGTTCTGGGGAGTGGGTTTTGCATGGCTAGCCTGGGACACCTGAAGGAGGGCTCCTGTAGGGGAAGTGCTGGGCATTTGCCTTTGTGAATTAGCAAATTCTGGTTGATGCAGGAGGAGTCTGAACTGCGGTTTGGGTTTGGAGAGAGCGGTGGGAGCAGGTGACAGTGTGCTTGCCTGGCTGTGTGGCCTTTGCAGGAAAGCCCTCTTTGTTCAGAGGAGCTCAGTGCCCTCAAATTATCTAACAACTGGAGGAGAAAAGGACTCTCTTTTTCAGTCTGCTGCTTTTCTCTGGAGGCATCTGTGGGAGGCATCTTGTGCTGGTCAGTGATCCTGCTGCCGATGGGGATGCTCTGTTGCTCTTAGCAAGCATGGCAGCAGGGAATGGGGAGCTTGAATGTAGATTCACTGAATCAGTTTGGTTGGAAAACTCCTTTAAGATCATCCAACCATTAACCCAATGCTGCCAGGTCACCACTAAACCATGGCCCTCAGCACCACATCTAAATACCCTTTAAATCACTTCAGGGATGGGGACTCCACCACTGCCCTGGGCAGCCTGTTTCAGTGCTGGACAACCCTTTCTATGAAGAAATGATTCCTCGTGTCCAAGTTAAACCTCCCCTGGTGCAACTTGAGGACATTTCTTCTTCTCCTATCACTTGTTCCATGGGAGAAGATACCAGCCTCCACATGGCTCCAACCTTCTGTCAGGGAGTTGCAGAGAGCCAGAAGATCTTCTCCCAGCCTCTTCCTCAGGCTGAACAACCCTGGTTTCCTCAGCTGCTCCTCACCAGACCTCTTCTTCTGACCCTTCACAAGCTTTATTGCCATTCTCTGGACATGCCCCAACACCTCAAAGTCCTTCTTGTAGTGAGGGCCTCAAAACTGAACCCAGAATTTGAGGTGTGTCCTCACCAGTGCTGAGTACAGGAGACAGTTGCTGTTCCAGTCCTGCTGGTGACACTATTGCTGATACCGGTCAGGATGGTGTTGGCCGCCTTTGCCACCTGGGCACAGATGGTTTTAGGAGCATCTCTGCAGCCACCTCAGTGATGTTGCCACCAGCTTAGCATCTGGCTTTCTAAAATATCTCCATCACCTCAGTGTCTCCTCCACCCTGGCAGAAACCACTTCATTTAAAGCCACTGTGAACCAGTTACAGCCCAAGCCTCTGAACTATCACCCTCTGGTAGGATGATTCCCAGGCTCAGCCAGGAGCTGAATCCAGCACCCATTGTGCTCTGCCTGACAGGCATGATGGAAGTGGAAAGAGGTGTTATTCCTGTTTCTCTTCAGAGGGACCTACTAATTAGTTTCTGCTTTTAAAATGCTTTGAAGCTCTCAGCCGAAACTTCTCTGTGAGCAAAAACGGTGATTATTTATCTACCCCATTTTCCAGAGCCTCTGCTCTGCCACAGGGTGCTCCCATTTGCCACAGCACTGGTCCTTCAGCAGATTATTCCCCTCCCTGAGGGCAGCAATCGGGATTTTTAAGAGCACCTGAAATTACTCTGCAAAACCAAAGCAGCTTGGAAAAGCAGAAGAGAGCTCAGGAGGTCCCATAGGATTTGGGCAGCTCAGCTCCTGCCCACCAGCCCAGCCTAAGTCGGATGTGGTTGGCATCGCTGGGATCACAGCCGGCGGCCCCTGGATTAATTAATAGCCAGGGCTGGAGCAGGGCCAGGCAGGAGCAGTGCAGGGAAGGGAGCATTGGAAAGGGAAACCTGCCACTGGATGACTGATGGGGTGGTTTCTCTTGGATTCTCAAATGTTTTTCAGGCTCTTGGGAAAAGGAGCAGGGATTGCATGTGTGGTTGTTTGGAGGAGCTGGAAATGTGCAAGTTCTCCACCTAGAAATGATGAAAAGGGGTTTTTCCCCCCTCTGTTTTTTGGTCCCAGCATCCCCCACCCCTCTGTTCTGCCCTGTGGAAGGCACTGAGGGAATGAACTGCAGATGAGAAGGCTGAGGGAAGATCCGATCAGTGGTTACAAATACCTTAAGTTAGAGCGTCAAGAAGACAGGGCCAGTCGCTTTCCACTGATGCCCAGTGACAGGACAAGGGGCAGCAGAGACAAACTGGAACACAGGAAGTCTCACCTCAATATGAGAAATTTCTTTGGTGTGAGGGTGCTGGAGCCCTGGAGCAGGCTGCCCAGAGAGGTGGTGGAGTCTCCTTCTCTAGAGAGATTCTAAACCTGCCTGGGAGCATTCCTGTGTGTCCTGTTCTAGGTGATTCCGCTTTGGCTAAGGGCTTGGACTCAATGATCTTCAGAGCTCCCTCCCAACCCCTACCATTCCATGATTCTGTCAACCTTCTCCCCTCCAGGCATTTTCCAGCTGACAGAGTAAAATGTCAATCCCAACTAGACAAAATGCTTGGAAGATTTTCAGTCCCCTGATTTTACAAAAAAATCAGAAGGTGGAGACCTTGAAGGTGTTCAAGAAATATGTGGACATGGCACTTCAGGACATGGTTTAATGGCCATGGTGATATTAGATTGATGGGTGTACTTGATGATCTTAGAGGCCTTTTACAACCAAAATAATTCTATGGTTCTGTGATCTTCCTCCCACTTTATCCCCCGTGTTCACCAGCTTCTCTTTCCACTTTTTCAGTTGGTTGGGGAACAGTGTAGGGATGCTGCTGGTGGAGGTGGCAGGCATGACCCCATGATTTTGCCCAGCCTAAAGTTACCTAGGGCTGGTTTCCAAGAGTGGAGAAGTCTCACCCAAATTCTGGTTGATGATGGGTCTGGTGCTTTCATAACTGGCAACTTAATGTAGGTGATTATGTTTTGGGCTCCTTTTGAAGATGTATTTACATTGTTGTGTTAACTTTTACACACCAGCTACAAAGGCACAGCCCTGCAACTTGAAAGTGATGAATGTGCCTGTGAAAGCTGTGAGCAAAGGAGGCTGAGACTGCATGGAGACTGTTCTACTCAAAACCAACCCAAAACACACCTAAATCTCTGAAAACATTGGCTTTAGAACTGACACATAAAAATGTCAGTGAAAAATACCTGAGGTGGGCTTTTCCAGTTGCAGGGTTTTTTTTTTTTCTTTCTAGGACTTTTCACCCTTAGCTGAAAAGACCTTTGTAAACCATGCTGGGGAGGTTGGGGGGGGGGGGGGGGGAATCCCCAAACTACCAAGATGCCATAAAATCATGTTCTGGACTGCATATTTAATGGCCAGAGAAGGTACATTAGAAGCAAACTCCTTGAATGTAGCTTGAAAATAAACTAAGTGATGATGACTTCGAAATTTCCAGGCAGGACTAAACACAAGCTGTGTTTTTCTTTGAAGGATGTTTTTAAAAAAAAAAGTGAACATGAGCTGGTGATTTTGCAGAGTGGTTTCTTTTTATGCAGAGAAAATTGTTTTCATCTTAATTCTTGGCATTGGCTCCTGTCCTGTGTTGCTTTTGTTGTCTTGGGCTGCCATGGAAATGTCTCTCTTTCCCCCCCAGACCTCTCTACGCGTCTCTTCCACCAGCTCTGCTGCCTGTCAGACCCTTTTTTTTTTTTTTCAACTAATTTAATTAATTAGCCCAGCTCAAGTGTTCTTCTAAGTTGATCATCTACTGGGTTAACAAATTAAATCGGCTCACAGAGGAGGCTGGGGAGCACCAGAGCTCTCCTCCAAGGTAAAGACTGAAGGAGAAGGAGGAAGATGCCTCATCCATAGTGTACGTGGTGGCTCATTTTGGTCTGGTGTTGGTTTTCACTGGATGAGTGAACTGAACTAGTCCCCAGAGCTGCATGAAAGGCACATCCAGTGTGAGGAATGTGCCAGGAGCTGTGCTGGGATTGGAGGAGTTGGGACCCTACCAAAAGAGCAGTGACACCAGATTAATCATAGTATGAAATCACACTCTTGTAATTGAAGTGTGAGCTGGGCTCAACCTTTCTGTCCTCTCTCAGCAGGGCAAAACAGAAGTCTGAGAGAGAGTTTGATGCTCTGCAGCATGGGGAAGATCTAGACTGCTGTCTTTGAAGCTGACCTTGGTCATTGGCTGGGGAGCTGGTGACAGCTTTTCAGGGCTTCTGTGAGTGAGGGAGAAGGTTTCTCTGGGTGAAAGCTGGAACATTAAAGGCTCCTCACTTGAGGAGTTAAGGTAGAGGTCCAGGAAGAAACATAGAAGTTGGCAGCCTCCTGCTTGCACCCAAGTGTCATCTCCTTGCACAGGCCCCTAGTCCTGCTGTAACACACAGCTTCTTGCTTCAGCAGTGAAACCAAGAAAGAGTTAGAAAAGGAGATTAAACAGTCCTAATCCTCAACAGATCTTTCCCTGGGGTCAGCATGGAGAATCTCCTGCTGCTACCACTGCTCCAGTGTCCCCAGAGTCACTGTGTTCATTTGCTGGTGGGACTGAGATTGTTGCCTTAAATCTAATGCAGCCAGTGCTGGAGCCTTCTTGTGGGCTGACAAAATGGCTGCTGGCCAAGACATGGCTCAGCAACGGCTGCAGCTCCTCCGAGCATGGGAAGATGCCTTCAAAGTCCCACCCCATTGCTCCCAGTGAGGCTGGGCAGACAGATGGTGGCCGTTTTGTGCTCGTGTGTCCCCAGAGGATAGCGCTCAGCTTCTCCCCTCTGAAATGGGCAGGATCCCATGCCAGGAGTAGATGCTGGCATCTGTCATGGTGCTGGTTGCAGCTCAGAGAGCCACAGCAATGCATTTCGACTGAAAGTGGTAAGGCAGAGGTATTTTAAATATATTAGCTTAAAGAAAATGATTGTGAGTTCTGCTGGTGCAGATTGACAGTTAATTTATTTTTTTATTTAAAGCCATAAAAATTCTATTTCTGCTGTGGAAAGTTTTAAGCCCTTCCTTACCCTGCAGCCTGTTTCTAAGGTTATCAATGGGTGATTATTTTAACCTAGGGGTCTCCAGTGAACTGTTAGAAAGATGTTGGGGAAAAGTCCATGTTCTTTGTGCCAGGCTTTCTGAGTCCATCATAGAATAGTTTGGATTGGAAGGGACCTCTAAAGGTCATTCAGTCCAACATTCCTACAGTCAGCAGGGGCATCTGCAACTAGGGCAGGTTGCTCAAAGCCCCAAACAACCTGACCTGCAACAGTTTCAGGAATGGGGCATCTACCACCTCTCTAGGCAACATAGGCCAGATTATCACCATTCCAAGAAGGTCTCCTGGAGCCTTCTCCAGGCTTGAAAACCCCAACTTTCTCTGCCTGGCCTTACAGCAGAGGGCTTCCAGCCTACCTGTCATTGCTGTGGCCTTCTCTGGCCCCAGTCCAACACGTCCATGTCTCTCCTGTGCTCAGGACTCCAGAACTGGACCTCGTTCACAGGCTATGACCATCCTGCTTCCATGCTCCTGTCTGTTGAGTGGTATAAGCTATGTAGAGCAGAGAGGAGAAAAAAAGACTCAGCATGTATCTAATAGAGTCTAAAGTGGAGTAGAACTGTATGGGAAGACATTGAGAAGATGTTGTAACTGAGCTCCATGGCGAGAGGAGCATTAAGCTGCCTGTGATGCGGGAGTACAGGAGAGTGGGATGTAAAAATGGAGGGTGAGCTGAGTTGTGGGGGCACTGCTGAATATCCCACTTCATCTCTTATCTCACTCTCCTTTCCTTCTGTAGCAAGATCTGACTTGCAACTGTGTGTCGTGGGGGCGATTTGACCTACTGAGAAGAGATTTTGGTGGCTTGGGAAGAGCTGGAGCATGAATCAGAGATACTTCATGCGTTTTGTGACCTGCCCATGTTTTTTCCATCCTGCTTTTAAATGCAACATCAAACAGTGGGAGCGTGCAGCCTATTGTTTGGGGGAAAAAAGCGTCTTTCTTTTCTCTTTCAATGCACTGCTTCGAACTTTATTGGCTTAAAACACTGTCAAATCACAAATAACCCCAAAACCTCAGGTAATTTTCTTTACCTCCACCCTCTGCAGGGAGCAAAAGCAGCGCTGCTGCTAACACCTCCTGAGCCATGCAGGAGGGTTTGTGTTTGGGTTTTTCTTTTTTCCCCTGTGAACTTCTGCTTTTCATTCTGTGGCTTACTTTCTTTTCTTTCTTTCTTTTTTTTTTTTTTAAATCTTAAATTGTTTGAATTTCCTTTTGGCTGTGTCTGCTGTGAGCCATCGGAAACAGTGATTCGAAGGAGGGAGTAAACAAGAGCCAGAGTTTCAGCCTGACCATCTGATCAAGGTGGCTTTGATGGAGGAGATAGCCCTGACGCCAGCCTAAATGTAGCTGTTGGAAGTTGTAGCTGCTACCTACAGTGGTGTGGTTAAAAATGCCTCCTTACCATCAAGGGAGGCATTGCAGGGCAAAACATTTTCCTTTCTTCTAAGAGAAAGCTAACAATCCTGCTTCTGTTACAGCAGAAAAGGGAAAAAAGTTTTTTTTTAAAAAAACAGGTTTTCTTGTCTGTGCATAAAGGACAGTGTGGGGGGAAAAAAGGAAATAAAACCAGAGTGTGTGTTCAAAAGGCAGAAGAGATGATTCCCTGCTGGCCGCCCCTGCTCTCTGCCAGTGGTAGTGGCTAATAGCTGGAGGCGAAACTAATCCTTGGCAGGGGATAAGATACAGCCCAGGCCCCCCTGTCTGAGGGCCTTGCTGAAGCTTTATGTCAGGGCTGCACGATAAGTTCATCTCAGCAGGGTTTGCTTGAGTGCACTGGGAGACAAAAGAAGGGAAAGGAACCCACTGTGGCATGGGGAGTGAGGCAGTCAGCAAGGACAGCGAGGGATGGGGCTGGGGGAGAAGAGGGACCAGCTGAAGGCTTTCCAGATGAACCTTTTATGTGTCTCCTTTTAGGGCGTTTTATTGGCTTGTGGGCCACTGGCAGGTTGATTCAGCAGCTGGTGCATGGCTGTGAAAGCCTTTTTCCACCCCTGGCCAGGAGAAGAGGGATGGGAAGGAAGCGTTTAACTTCTTGATGTGTGGTTACCTAAAACTCACGTCCACATGAAGGATAACTCCAGAAGCCCTTTGAGCTAGCAGAGATGTCACTGCCAGGCAGGAACTGTGATGGGACGACAGTGATGGAAAGGGAAGTTTCACCCCTTGAGATGATTGGGTAATTGAAGCTCATGTTGTAAATTGCATGGAAGTGCTTTTATGATGCTTTTTCAGATGTGTGAAAGCAGGAGGTGTAAATAACCCTTCTCCTGTTTTCAGCATGATGGTTTTGCCGAAGCACCTGCCAGTTCTTGGAAAGCGAGGATGGTGGCACCTATGGTGAGATCATGGAATGGTTTAGGTTCAAAGAGACTGTAAAGGTCATCTAGTTCCAAACTGCTTGCCATGGGCAGGGACACCTCTCACTAGATCAGGCTGCTCAAGGCCTTGTACAGCCTGACCCTGAACCACCTCTAGGGAGGGGGCATCCACAGCCTCCTAGGGCAACCTGCTCCAGTGCCTCACCACCGTCACTGGAAAGAATTTCTTCTCAATATGCAGTCTAATCTGCCCTCTTTAAACTTAAATCCATTCCCTTTCATCCTGTAACAGTGTTCTGGTCTTAACACAGATGTTCTGGTAGAACAGATACTGTTTTCCTCCCACTTTACTTTTCGGCACTAGGTATGTTAATTTGCAATAAACCATGGGAAACACCTATTTAAATGTTTATTGCTGGCTGTTCTTCCAATTAATTCAGCTGATGGAGAGACTTGAGGTTTGAAGTTACCCTGTTCTTAGTCTGTAAGGGAAATTCAGGGGCTGAGTGGTAGTTTCTACAAAATGTAATAACAAAACCAACTTAGCTAATGGGCATGCAGGGCTTTGTGTAGGTTGGGAGGTTAAACAGATGCAGAGCTTGGTAATTGCTACCAGCCCCTGGGCTTAGCAGATGAAAAGCTCTCTAAGCTTGCCTGTAACCTCCCAGCATCACTTGAGTGGGGCAGCAGCAAGCCCGAGAGCTGGAGAAGAGTTTTGGAAGGGCATTGTGGGTATCTCAGCTGCATGATGTCCCACGGGAAAGATGACTGTGGAACCTGGGCACTGTGGAACATGATGAACCTCAATGGCTTGGTACTTCTTCTTTCTGCCGTTGTGTCTTTTATGAGCTACATTTTGTTTCACCTCTTAGAATCCGAAACACTTCATCATGCTACATGCTGCATCTGCATGATGGGAAACCAGGAGATGTTACCAGAGAAAGTCAAAAGATTTCAGTCCATATCAAGCTATTGATTTAAGAGGCTTGTCCAGATGTAGCTGAGGATGGTTTTGATTCAGTAGCATTCAGTTAGGTAAAACTGTTTGGGTCAGACTTGGTTAGCATCATTTTTGCAACTGCTGCAGAAGTACTGCAGAGAGATTCTGAAACTTTTTATCACCAATTTCATCAAAGTTTCTGTTGTTGGTTGAGATATTAAGTGCATTACATAGGAACCAGGCAGCTGGGGGAGATTCTAACCCAGGATTACATTTGAGTCTTCTCTTGCTTCTCTAAAACTTTGTTTGCCTGGCTGGTGCTTTGGAAGGCATCGTGAGGTACTTCAGGAAGAGTCCAGTCATCAGTATTACTATGTGCTTGGGTACAACATACCATCATGCACTTGCCAATGAGGTCATTACCATTTCGGAGCAAGTTGCATTGTTGATTCAACTCCTGGTGATGCAAATCACACAGTCATAGAGCTGCTGAGATTGGAACAGACCTTTGAGATCATAGACTCTAACGTCTTGATGGAGGATGGTCATTGGCCAGAGTAAGAATGTAGAGAAGCCTTCGGTTTTGCTGACTTGTTGTCACTACCAGAGTGCAGCATTAGGGTGGTCTTCTTCTAGTGATTCCCAGTGGTCTTCTCCCAGAAGCACAGAGACACAGAGTGCCACTGGGATGTGGTGGAGCATCACACTCCTCCACTGTGGTACAAGACGGGGCCCTTGAAGGACCAAGTTTGCCTCGCCCATCTCCAGCATGCGGCCATTGCTCTGACAAAGGTCTTCACTCATTTCCTTGCTGTACAGAGCCACTAACTCTGAATTTAATGGGTGCATGTGGCCCAGTTGTGTTCAGCAAGGCTTCTCCTGTGCTGTCAGGAGTCTCAGGACAGTGCTGCTCTGTTCATTTTCCCAAGTAGGGTCAAAGCATCTGGTTGCTGTAGGGTTTCCTTCCCAGTTCTGGATAAGGTGTGCATCAAACTGTGAAGGGGATGTGAGTCCTGGAAATTATTTAAACAGATGAAGTGGGAGAAAGAGGTCAATCTGGGATTTTCAGAGTTGCCCGGCATTCACAGAGAATGCCAGCTTGGAAGGGACCCTGAGGATCGTCTGATCTAACTTTTCTAGGTGGTAGTGTAGTTGAAATGAGCTGGCCTAGCACTCTGTCAGGGTAAGTCTTCAAACTGTCTGGTGTAGGGGAATCCAGTGCTTCCCCTGGGAGATGATTCCAATGTCTAACTGTTCTCATAGGAAAACATTTTCTTCTGGAGTCCAGTGGGAATCTCCCCAGCAGTAACTTGTACACATTGTCCCTTGTCTTTTCTGTGGGACTCCTTGTAAAAGGGAGTCTCCATTGTGCTGGTACCCACACTTCATGTACTCACACATGGTGATAAGGTCTCAGCTAAGCCTTCTCAAGGCTGAACAAACCCACTTCTCTTAGCCTTTCTTCATATAGCAGGTACTTGAGACCTGAGGGTGAAGGGTGCAAGACGATGAGCATTGCCCATGGCAAAAGGCACCCCACCAGCCCCTGCTGCCTCCCCAGTTGCCCAATTAACCCCCCTTCCCCCATCCCCCTCCCCTCAAATTTGTATGGTTCCAACTCAAGTTAAACTCTAACAAAGCCGCTGAGCTCGAATCGTTAATGGGGAGGAGAGCCCCTTCCCCTCCAGGGTAATTTGAGCCTGAAAAGGAACGGGGGCTGCAGGGCTGCGCTCGAAATCCGGTGTGTCAATGGGGTCTGTGAAGCAAAATAATGGCATCACCCCGCGTGCAAGCTAATCGGATGTGATGGCACCAAGGCAGAGAGGTCAGCAGGCCACGGGCGCGTGATAGATTGTCAGGGAGCTTAATGCCAGGCATGGAGCAGAGCTCCTTGACTAAAATCCCAGGATTGGCTTTCTGCTAACCGGTGGAACGATGTGCAGGGAGAGGTTAATTTGCCATCTTTGGGATGCTTTAAGAACTGAGAGTTTCCATCTTCATTCTGGAGGCATCATAAATTCCACAGTTATCTGACAGTCTGTATCTCTTCCATCTTCCTTGAATGTAATTTCTAGAAAGAAGAAACATTTCTTACTGTTCCGGTGGCTTCGTAGGAGGACATGTACAGCTCATAGCAGCCTCAGATTTCATGTTCCCTGTGGGAACATCAGCATCGCTGTCAAAGAGTATTACATAACAGAGACAACTGTTGGGTCAGTCATCCAAGCACTTCATGGACACAACTTGGCCTTTGAAAATGAGGGTACACCAACAACAGCATTGCTGGAGGAACTTGAGGGCCCACCCAGCACAGAGGTGGCTGAGTTGCAGTGGTACACTATCCATGCCAGCTCTTGGTAGTAGAAATACACGTCTTAAGTACATAGGGTCTTGGCTGCTGGATACAGGATTGAGCATGAAATGAGAGAGGTGCTGAGCTCCTTGGGAGCTGGTGGGTGACCTCATTGGGTCACTAGCTTTTGCTTGAGCCTTCTTTCTTGGTGACATTTGATCCTGGTTGAAGATGAGCTGTATTGGAGACAGTCTTTGCACTGAGCACAAGTTTTGGGTTGGAGATGGGCTTTGGGTTAGAGGCAAGCTTTGACTTGAAGGTGAGCTTTGAGTTCAGTGTGAATTTCGATCATCAGCTTTAAGTGAGCATGAGCATTGGGCTGGAGACAGAGTTTGGTTTGGAGGTGGGCTTTGGGCTGAACACGGGTTTGCGTGAACACAGGCTTGGTTCCTATGTGAGCAAAGCCACCAGGTGGAAAGAGCCATTTGCCTCCCCTCCATACTCACCCTTTCCCTGGTAGTCACAGCACACCCTGACTCCTGCTCCGCTTTCCCCACAGACGCCAGCACGTCACCCGATGCCGTGAAGAGGAGCCATTGGTGCAACGTGGCCTACTGGGAGCACCGGACACGTGTCGGCCGCCTCTACACAGTGTACGAACAGTCTGTCAGTATCTTCTATGACCTACCTCAAGGAAACGGCTTCTGCCTCGGACAGCTAAACCTGGAGAACAGGAGCGAGACTGTGAGAAGGACTCGGAGCAAAATCGGCTATGGGATTTTACTGAGCAAAGAACCGGACGGCGTGTGGGCCTACAACCGCAGCGAGCACCCCATCTTCGTCAACTCCCCGACACTGGACATCCCCAACTGTAGGACTCTGATAGTGCGCAAGGTCATGCCAGGCTACTCCATCAAGGTGTTTGACTATGAGAAGTCCTGCCTCTTGCAGCACACGGCCGATCTGGATTACACTGATGGGCCCTACGACCCAAACAGTGTCCGCATCAGCTTCGCCAAGGGCTGGGGGCCGTGTTACTCCAGACAGTTCATCACCTCCTGCCCGTGCTGGCTGGAGATCCTACTCAGCAACAATCGATAACGCTCAAGCCTCTGACAAAAAAAAAAACACAAAGGAAACAAAAAGACAAAAAAAAACCCAACCCTCAACCCAGAGACACAAACTCTATCCCAAATATCATCTACCTAGATTTAATATAAAGTTTTATATATTATATGAAAATATATATTATACTTGTAATTATGGAGTCATTTTTACAATGTAATTATTTATGTACGGTGCAATGTGTATATGGACAAAGAACAGAAAATGCACTTTGGCTTATAGAATCCTTTCAATACAGATTTTTTTTTTTAAGAAAAAAGGAAAAAAAAAAGAAAAAAAAGAAAAATTATACAGCAAAAATAGGAGAAAAGCCCTAATTTTTGATGTATGGTTTTTGTTTTTCTTTTTTTGGTTTGGTTTTTTTTTTGGAAATATTATTAATACCCAGACAAAAAGCTAATACCAGTCACTCATTGATAATAAAGTATTTGCATTATAGGGGGGGGTTTAATTGTCTTTTTTTTAAAAAAAAAAAAAAAAACTTCCCCCTGACTGAAGTCTGCAGCAGTGGATGCTTGGGCTCGTTACAGTCAGGGGGTTGCTAGAGGAGGTGACTGAGGGCCCCCATCCCAAGTGAGACCCATAGAAAAAACTTGAGTTGCTGGAATCATGGAATGGGAGAGTACTGGAACAGGCTGCCCAGAGAGGCTTGTGGACTCTTCATCTATGCAGGCATTTAAAACCTGCCTGGATGTGTTTGTGGGTGATGTACCTGAGGTCATCCTGCTTTAGCAGTGGAGATTTACTAGATGATGTGCAGAGGTCCCTCCAAAATCCTACCATTCTGTGAATGGTTTGGGTTGAGAGGGATGTTCGAAGCTCATCCAGCCCAACCTCTATGCAGTCAGCAGGAACATCCTTAACTAGAGCGGGTTGCTCAGAACTCCAAACAGCCTGACCTGGAATGGTTCCAGAGACAGGGTTTCAAACACCTCTCTGGACTACCTGGGCTAGGGTCAAGCCATTATCAGCGTAAAGAATTTCTTTGCTCTCTAGGAAAACTGCATGTTGTCTCCAAGAGAAAGGTAAGTGAGGACAATTTGAGAGCTAGGGAGCAAACAGAAGGTGGGAGGGAAATCTCACATGGCTGTTTTTGCTCAGGGCTCTGTGATCTTTCTGATAGCATGCAGCATGACACTGTGAAGATGACTGTTTATGTTCATGCTTCTGCAAACTGATGGGTATCAGTGCTGGTAGGAAGAGCAGAGTAGACCTTGGCTCTAAAAGCTGCCCAGTAGGACCAGTTTTCATGGGGCTTGTCTGTGAGTCTGGTTATCTCCCAGACATATTTGGTGGTTGAGACAGAAATGGTGGTTTTGAACGATTTGTGGTTGGGTGGATAGCATGGCTTGAATTTTGGGAATCTCTCCAGTAACTTGTGATAAGGCAGAGGATTGGATGAGTTGTCTGCAGATCTCCCAGTGCAGGCAATGAGCTGATGAAGAATTGTTTGGGAAGAACATAGTTGCTTTGAGAAGCAGCTGCAGCCAGAAGTCCTGGTCAGACAAGCTTGTCTTGGCTGATTAACTCTTTGGAAATCTTGGATAGAATGAGGCTCTTTGACTTCTGCCTGAGCTTCGCTGCTGTCAGTGCTGCGGCAGCCACGTGCCTGCATGGGCAGGTTGGACATTGTCTGGCTTTGCTTGGTTAGGGAAGTTACTGGCAGTGAGGAGCACTGCCAAGTCCTAGTCTTGCATTGCACATCCCTCTGCCTTGATTCTCCTTGAGTCTCCCAGGGTCTGCAGAAGGACCTCAGTTTTCCATGTTAGGGAGGATGTGTTTGTAGCACTCATGTTTGTGGAGAAAAACATTATGAGACCTCCTCAGGATAAAAGGGGACAGAACTGCCTGTTAGAAAGTTCTCCTGGTGCTTGTCAGGATTGTGCATTTTGGCACCTGGACTTCGTGTTTTTACAGCAGCCACAAGTGAGGGTGGGGAAGGTGGGAACCATCTCACCAGGGAAGGGACCTTACCCCTCCAGGAATGGATCTCATCCCTCCAGGGAAGGAAACTGCATCCCTGCGGAGAAGCACATAGATAGAGAGTGGATGTTGAGGAGAGGCACAATCAGGGAATGTCACAGTGGCATTTCCTCAGCCATTTGTCACAGTATAACCATACCTAACTGGGCCCACACTGGTGGAGTTCCTGCAGCATCAGCGCCTATACTTGACACCATGAGGCTTTGTTTGCATTGCAGCCATTGTTGTCAGTGAATGGTGTCACAACATGCCACCGTGGTTTAAAGGCAGCTCTCCAGAGCTTCACAGGGTGGGTTTTGTCCCCTTTGGCTTAGATCTGGTGAGTCCTGTCCTGTCACTTGCATCACCCACTAGCATTTTCAGGCAGTCAAGAGGCCATTTTGAGGCTTTGGGGTTTTTTTTAAGAGATTTTTTGTTAGCACCATTTTCACTTGGAGTGGGAAGAACCAGCCAAAAGCTGAATTGTTTCTTCGTCTTTTCTCCCACCACCATCCAGGAGATTTTACATTCCTCTTCCTCATGTGCCACACAGATGCAACGGTGCCATCATTCCCCACTTTTTCATCAGCTTCTGTATTTTGGACAAAATAGCACCAAGAATTCTGGTTGTTTTGTTTGCTTTGTTTTGTTGTTTGCTTTCATGCCATTCACAAAAGACCTTGTTCCAGTGCCCACAGAAGCTGTTGTTCAAGTCCCTGGCTTAACTGCTTCCATTTGCAGTGTGGCCAGGCTGGTTGGTCACCTTTCAGCTCCATTCTGCCTTTGCATCCGCAAAAGGATTTGTGTGGGTTGGAGTTCGAGGGTCAACTTTGGGGTTTCCCTTCTCCAATCCACATAAATTTTCCTTCTTTTTATTACTCATGCACTTCCCCAGAAATAAATCTGGGGGTTTATTTTACTTGACAGTGAAGCTTTAAAGAGAATAAAAAATGATTTGATGGTGAGGCAATGGAGCAAGATATTAAATATTCTTTTCTGTCCCATTTCTTCCCTTTAATTCCTCAGAGTAAACATTCAAACTTAGAAGACACTTTAAAGAAGCTTGAGGACTTCCAAGCTCTTGAACTTCACACGGGACTCTGGTGCAAAAGCTGCAATCTCTAGCTTGAAGTTTGAATCTGGGTGGATGTTTGGTGACTGAAAGCACTTGGAGCAGCCCTTGGGGTGGCTGATGATGGAGAGCTGCTTGTGTGCTTCCAAGGGTTATGAAATGAGCCTCAGGAGCCAGAAAGGGGCATTTCTCTCTGACAAATGTCAGGACCAAAAGTCAAATGTCTCATCCAGGTAAGTGCTGCTGTGGAAGAAGCCAGCACTGCTGGTTCCATGCATGTCCTTGGACTTTGAGAGTGGGGTTTGTGGTGAATCTGCTGCCTGGGTGCCAGGGCTGGGTTTTGACCGCAGTTTTCTTATAAATGGGTGTGAGTTGGCTCTGGGGCTGTGGTGGGGTGCAAGTGAGATCCAGGTGCTTGCACTCAATTGTGTCCCTTCTATCTCTGGACAGAACAGGAGTTGTCATGTGGGTGAACCACACATTTGGGTTGGAAGAAACCTGTAAAAGTCATCTAGTCCACCTCCCCTAGTCAGCAGGGACATTGCAACTAGACTAGATTGCTCAGAGCTCCAGGGTCCAACCGGATGGTTCCAGGGATGGGACATACACCTCCTCTGGGCAACTTGGACCAGTGTTTCACTGCTCTTAGCATACAACATTTCTTCCTTCTCTCCAATCTGAACATCCCTCGTTTAGTTCAGACCATCATCCCTTGTCCTGTCACAACAGGCCCTGCTAAAAAGTCTCTTCCAGGTTTCTTTCACCCAGGCTGGATGTCCCTTCCCTGGAGGTGTTCAAGGCCAGGCTGGATGAGGCCTCGAACATCCTGCTGTAATGAAGGGTGTGCCTGCCTATGGCAGGAGGAATGCAACTGCATCTTTCAGGTCCCTTCCAACCCATTCTATGAATCTATAGATGGTACATTCATAAATGTGGTGTGCTGGGGTACATGGCATTGCAGCAATGGGGTCTTGTAGCATCAAGGGAGGTGGAGCACAGCCCTATGAGGAGTGGCTCAGGGAGCTGGATTTGTTTGGCCTGGAGAAGAGGAGGCTCAGAGAGGACGTTACTGCTATCTACAACCACCTGAAAAGGAGGTTGTGGCCAGGTGGGGGTCAGTCTCTTGTCCCAGGCAATCAGTGACAGAATGAGGGGGGACAGTTTCAAGCTATGATAGGGGAGGTTTAGGCTGGATGTTAGGAAGAAGTTCTTTGCAGAAAGGGTGATTGGCATTGGAATGGGCTTCCCAAGGAGGTGGTAGAATCNAGGAGGTGGTAGAATCACCCTCCCTGGAGGTATTTAAAGAGAGTGGATGTGGCACTTGGTTGATTAGATTATGTTGGACTTGATAATCTTGAAGGTCTTTTTCAACCTGGGTATAAGCTGCAGCACAGGAGGTTCCACCTCAACACAAAGGGGAACTTCTTTACTGTAAAGGTCACTGTAAGGCTCCCCAGAGAGGTTGTGGAGTCTCCTCTGGAAACTTTCAAGGCCTGTCTGGATGTGTTTCTGTGTGACCTGAGCTAGATTGTCTGGTCCTGCTCTGGCAGGGGGGTTGGACTCTATGAACTCTTTGGGTCCCTTCCAACCCCTGACACCTTGTGATCCTGTGATTGATTCTGTGATCACTTGGTGCTGTATGGCATGCCAAAGCTGATCCCTGCAGCCCCTGTCCGAGCCCTCCCCCTCGCCCAGGACTGAATCCAGGAGCCTGAGCAGTTAACTGTGGAGCATCCCGAGTTATTTCCTGTAAATAACTTGCACTTCCCTCCGAGGCCTGATTTTCCGTTCGCTGCGTGCCGAGGCATGGCTGGCTGCTGGGTGGATAATCCCTTCTGTATTCCCAAGTTCTGGATGTGCTGGTGGGATGCACAAAGTCGCATCTGTGCTGTATACACACTGTGGGAACGACCCAAAAATTGCTCTGCACAGCTCGCCCGGCTTGACAATCCAATTGGATTCTATTAAATTAAAACACATAGCACATCTATTACACAATAAACCACAGCTATTTCATGGATCAAATTAAGTTTTATTTGGGCAAATTACAACCTTTCTTACAGTTGGGCCTTTGTGAAACCATTCCTTTTTAATAAAAGCAGGCATTTTTGGCAAGCCCTCTTAAAGTGTGCATTCCCAATAATTGCATAGGCTAGAATTTCGGGGATCTATGGGGCTAATCTTCTTCTCCAATTCAGGAGAGGTTCAAATGAGTGGTATCTTCCTTCTCCTCCTTCCCCCCACATCTCCATTCTGCTGGAATTTCTAATTGCTCTCCTTTTTTATTAGCTTGGCCACGGAAGTCAGCAGAAAAAGGTCATCTTCCTGTTAGAAGCCAGAGTGTCTTTCTCAGAATGTCTTGGGGAAATACGAGTCTTGTAGCCACCCTCTGACCCCAGATCAGGGAGGCTTGGGGAACAAAACTGAAGCTAAGCCTCTGAAAAGTGAAATAGAACCTGGTGCGTGCTTGAGGGGAGTGAGAAATGCATCCTGATTGTGGAGGCTCCTAATTTACAGATTCTTAGAATGGCTTAGGTGGGAAGAAAGCTCTAAAGCTCACCAACTCCAACCCTCAGCAGCCAGTAGGGACATCTGCAATTAGAGCAGGTTGCTCAGAGCCCCAGCCAACCTGACCTGGAGTGGTTCCAGAGATGGGGCATCTACCACCTCTCTGGGCTAGGGTCTCACCACCCTCAGTGTCAAAGATTTCTCCCTTCTCTCCAGTCTGAATCTCCCTCTTCTAGTTCAGATTCTCACCTCTTGTCCTGTCACAATAGGCCCTGCTCAAAAGTCTGTCCCCAGCTTTCTTGTCTGCCCAGGAGGTGGCTGGTTCTGGGCTGTGTGCACACAGTGCTGGGGCACATCCAGCTTTTATCCACTCTAAGTGTTTTGTTTCTGCACGTGAGTGGGGGGCTGGATGGACCCTGTGAGATGCCTTTGGGGATTGCTCATCCTCACACAGGTTTTGCTAAAATCAAAGAAATGGCTCAGGAGTTGTCTCACACAGGTTTTGCTAAAATCAAAGAAATGGCTCAGGAGTTGTGGGATGCTCAGAGGGCAGCTCGCTCCCATGGTACCGTAGGAAATTCTCTTGAAAGACAAACCCCATCACCTGGTCTCCAGCTTTGAGAAGTTGCTGCTCTGTTTTTCCTGCCTCCTTCTTTCCCTTGGCTGTCAATCCAGCTTTAGAGCTACCAAGGTTTTTTTCTGGGAATAAATTTTCCCCACAGTGTTTTCAACCCAAACTAGGAAACAGAGGAAGTGTCTTAAGTGCAGCTTCCCTTGGGTAATGTTGGTGTGGTTTCCAGACCACCAAGATGGAGACAAACAGCAGGGCAGCATCCAAGCTGCCCAATTCCTGAACACACAGAACAAGACTTCTCGAGCTTTTAGGCATTTCTTGACTCAGCAGCACCTCTGGGTGTGGAAAGGGTGCTCAGCTCCTTAGCTGGGTGGGACAGGGATGGTGGAGCTATTGCTGTGGAGGTTCTAAGCACATTACATAAAAGTTCAAAGCTTTTTTGTCAGTTTTCCAAATCCTTCTGGGCACCATTGTCAGAAGATCAAGAACTAAAATTCAGCCTCCCAAGTCACATCTGGATGCTGTTTATGGGATTGTGTTCGGCATGGTCTCAGCTGCAGGAGGGAATTAGCACTGGCACTGGGAACTGGTCTCTGGGATGCCAGAATATCTACTGCCAGGGCTCATGGACTGGTGGCATCTCCCCATCCCACACTCAGCCTGTGGTCCTGATAAAGGGTCCTCAGAACTTTACAACCGCTACCAAGGGTCTGCTCAGAGGTTCCTTGTCTGTTTTTTGGTGCTTCCCAGCTCCTTCCTTCCACCAATCCCTGGTGTGAGAGCCTTGCAGGTTCAGGCAAACTCGGCAGCTTCCAGCTGCCAGTGTGAGTTGGGTGACAAGCTGGTGGCTCTGTGGAATACATGATAGAACTGTCTGGTCCTCCACAGTTCCTGCAGTGAGTGAGCATCAACTGGTGACAAAAGGGAAAGAGGAAATGGGCTTGTTCTGTCCATACAGAAGACTCCCAGAAGTGTCTTTGCTGATTTTTTTTTTCCCTATTTTTTTCCCCAGATAATAGAATCATAGAATGGTTTAGGTTAGAAGGGACCTGAAAGATCATCTAATTCCAACCTCCTGCCACAGGCAGGGACACCTCCCACTAGAACAGGTCACTCAAGGCCTCATCCAACCTGGCCTTGAACACCTCCAGTGAGGGAGTAGCCACAACCTCCCCGGGCAACCTGTGCCAGTGCCTCACCACCCTCACTGCAAAGAACTTCTTCCTAACATCTGGTTTCAATCTCCCTTCTTCCAGTTTAAACCCATTACTCTTCATCGTGTCATTACAAGACCTCCCCAGCCCTCCTGTAGGCCCCTTTCAGACACTGTAAGGCCACTACAAGGTCTCCTTGAAGTCTTCTCCAGGGTGAAAAGCCCCAACTCTCATAGCCTGTCCTCATAGCAGAGGTGCTCCAGCCCTTTGAGCATCTTCATAGCCTCCTCTGGACTCACTCCAACAGTTCAATGTCCTTCTTGTGTTGGGGGCTCCAGAACCATACACAGTACTCCAGGTGGGGTCTGAGGAGAGCAGAGTAAAAGGGGAGAATCCCCTCCCTTGCCCTGCTGACCACACTGCTCTTGCTGCAGCCCAGCACACAGTTGCTGTCTGGGCTGCACATGCACACTGCCAGCTCATGTTCCATTTTTTGTCAACCAAATAAATCAAGATCATCTCTGAGCTGTTGCCAGCTTCCCAGTATGGCTGTGGTGGAGTTGCTCATTGCTGTTGCTAGGTAATATCTGAGAGAGGTGCAGGAGACATTGACACTGCTTGTTCCCCAGTGCCTCCACACCAGGGACCCAGGGTGAGCAGGAACCAAATGAAATGGCCACAAACCATTGTTTGTGTTGGAGGGGGCCACATGGTCATGTCACTCAGTTGCAGCGGCAGGAGGTCGCAGCCTGGCATCATAGGGAAGAGCACTGCAATGGGAGAAAGCATGGCTAGAGAAAAGGCCCCAAAGGACTCTTGGAAGGAGAGGATTCTGCACCTTGTTACTGGTTGTCTCTTCAATCCAATGCCCATGTCTGTCATCATCTTCCAACTCGGGTTGTGTGTGTTAAGATGGATGAGGCTTCTCGCTCTCAGCACTGGTCTGAGCTGGGTCTCGGTGCCATGTATGGGATGGCATTTGGAACATGAGGCTTTTTGGCCAGGTTGTGCAAACAGCTCTGGGCAGCTAACTGAAACCTGGACTAGGGTTAAGCTTCTGCCTGAAGGACTCTGTGTGGAGCAGGTGCTGTGCCTCCCCCTATGGCATCAGGGATATCTGACATAGCACCGTGTGCACTTCTGGGATGCAGGATTGAAACCACAAACCATTTCTGGGGCAAGATACATGGTGAGTGTGGAGTACCTTCTCCCACAAGACACTGAGGGGGAAGGGTGAGAAGAAAACCCCCACTAGTCTCTGGAAACAGCTTCCTTTCCTTTTCTCCTTCCAAAATAGCATAATTAACAGAAATAAGCTTTGCAATGCTGTTAATTTTGAAGGTGTCTCGTGCCAAGCTTGAACATGCAGAGCTCCACCGAGCAGGCGCTGAGCACGGTGAACAGTTAATTATTACCCAAATGGTGTCTGAGCCAGTCTGGAAGGGCTGAAGAATTATGAAACCCTAATGAGGGAACCCATTCTTGGCACATGCTGATGTGATCCCAGTGCTGGAGAATTCAGCCTATTTTTCTCTTTATTCTGACTTTTTAAGTCAGCTGATGGCCCAGCTTGCATGGTAAGGATTGAGTGGGGCCATCAGTGCAGATCTAATGCTGTAGCAGCTCCTGCAGTTCTGCGGTGCTTTTAAAATAGCTTTAGTGAGTCACTGGTTAACCCTTTGTTGATTCTGAAAACTCCCACCTGTGAATTCCTGGATGCAATGGTTTGGTGCTGGATCTGTAGGAGAATCTCTCTACATATGTTTGGCACTGATGGAGCCCTGTTCTTGCTCACCTCTGCAGAGGTCTTTGTGTGTACTCTTTGGGTTCACATAGGGACAGTTTTCACAGGGAAGGAGTTTGCTTTCCTAGGGAGAGATGATTTCTAGTCTTGGTAGACCAAGAGCAAAGTTAAAACACATTAGAGATTTTGGCAGAAACTTCTTAGATCTTCTGTTGGATATCTGAATTCCACAGAATCCTCCTTTCTCTCATATACGGTCCATGTCTGCTCTCTTGGATACTGACTTTTCTGTTTTTCCCAGCAGGGAAAATGTGCCATGGTGCCTCCAGTCCTTCAATTTACTCCATCACTCCCTGCACCATGGTCCATGCAGGCATGGTTGGGGTTCAAGAAGGACTTCAGTCCCACATCTCATGGCAAAGGTGGTGGAGGTAATCAGCTATGTCAATAGAAAGTAGTCCATAACACTGGTCTCTGAAGGTGATTTGGTTGGAGTCTTAGAAATGAAACTGGAGACTGAAGTATACAATGTCTTAGAAATTACTTGCAGACAGAGTTTTTAGCAGGACCTGTTGTGACAGGACAAGGAGTGATGGCTTTAAAATAAGGGCAAGATTCAGGCTAGAGGGAAGGAAAACATTTTTGACACTGATGGTGGTGACAGCCTGGCCCAGGTTGCATAGAGAGGTGGTAGATGCCCAACCCCTGGAAGCATTGCAGGTCAGGCTGTTTGCGGCTCTGTTGCAGATGTCCCTGCTGACTGCAGGGCGGGGTTGGACTGGATGAGCTGTAAAACTCCCTTTGAACCCAAATGATTCTGCAATTTCTTCTGTGGCTGCCTGCAGACCCCAAGGCCTTCCAGGCTGCTCACAAGAGTCTCTCAGTCCTGACTATGGTGTAGAGCAGAGGAGGCTCCCTGCAGAGTGACACTTTGGGAGCTGAACCCTCATCACTGAAACTTGATAAAGCTTTTTTTGTTCCTATTAGATGTTTTTCTTCTGTTCTAGTGAAAGGATCGTGTGTGAATGCCTTCAGAGTGCTAACCTCGTGGGGTTGATACTTTTCCTGCTAAAATGTCCCTCATGCTTCTCTCTCTGTGCCCTTCTGGTTTATAGCTGCTTTACTTGCAGCTCTTCAAGGAACAGTTGCACGTAGATGGTCAGTGAGACTGTTCTGCTTCCCTCCAAATGTGTCCCACCAGGAAAGTCCCTGCTGAGTTGTCTTTCTGCTGCGTGCAATGAACTGCACAAAGATTCCCCTCTGGTCATTGCTTCTGGTATTTCATAAGGGCTAATCCTCCTCCTACACTTGGTTGTGTATTTGCAGAGTAAACCCCTACGTGGCCTACACTCTGCTCCGGAAAGTGGCTGGAAGGTAGCTTTGACTTCATTGATCTAAAGTAGTTCTGAAAGCTTTGTTCGTTCCTTGTGGGTCTGTGCTGCCCCAGTGTCAGACTGCTTGGGTCCCTGGTTGGAGCCTCTTGGACAAGTCAAGGAACCAGTTGCTTGGAAAAGCATGGCCGTGGCCGCTGGTCTTTGCCTCCATGGGTTAGGATGCGTGGCAAGGGGAAGTAGAAAGGGGTTCAGCTGCCTGAGACATGGCCTTAGTTCCTTGGCAAAGCTTTCCTTCTCTTCAGACTGGAGACTATGAACTGATGTAAAATGAGGCATGGATTAGAGGAGGAGACAAATCCAACTGAGTCTTCTGGCTTTAGTGGTGTTGGGAGCAGGATTTCTGGCTGGTGTGCAGCTTGCTCTGTGACCTGTAACTAGCTTCTGATGCATACATGGTGATGAGTTAATGAGCTAGATCAGCAATCTGGTAGCACCACCAGACTACTGTTGAGGGGTTTCACATGGGAACTGGAGGATGAACTCCAAATTACTTCTCTGGAGAAAGGATGTCCAGAATGCACTCCTGAACGAAGAGCTTTTTTTGCCCTGTAGCACTGGACTTCTTGGTTGTTCTTCCTGTTTTAATCGAACTGAGGACCTGGTTAGATTGAAGAGCACCCAGCTTTGCAGTTTCCACCTAAAGAGTGATTTTGCACTTTGTTCCAGTTCCATCAGATCAGAACTTTCTGATCAAGAAGTACTGTCAGTTTTAAGAGCTCTGGGCTTTTCTTTTGGCTCAGGTGATTGTTTTAGTCTCCTCTGCTTTCGCTTTTCCCTTTCCTTGTGTTTCTGGGGAACGATCTGTGCTTAGTCAGTCACCACGTTTGGTTTCTCCTGCCTTGCATGTGAAGTTCTTGCAAAGCCCAAGATGCAGGGTAACAGCAGAATGGAGGTTACTCTTCTAGTGGACTCTGTTTAATAAAATTAGTGCTTTTATTTCTGCTACAGGCAGGCAGTGGCTGCTAACCTTGCTTTAGAACCTGTGGCATGCTCGTTGTTGTCAGGTCCTTCACTCTGTGCCAGCAGCTGCTGGAGCTGTCCTCTGCTCCTTTAGAGCTCAAAAGTGTTCTCCTCTGCAGTTGGAATCTGGGGATTGAGATTTTGCATCATTGCATGGGTTCCCTCTCCCTGTGCTCCCCCACAGTACTGGGCACAAAGTCTGAAGATCTGTTGTGGAGGCAGGGAATTAACATGGCCAAGTCAGGAATTATAAAAATATAATTATTTTATTTTCCTGAAAGCCTCGCCCCCAATCTATATACAAACCTAGTTTAGATTTATTTACAGGTTCTAATTTGATTGGGAATTCTTCTACAGGATATTATGGACAAATTTAGAGATTTGGGAAGTCAGGAAATTGAAAAGGCTCAGCTACAAACACAGCTTCACCCCACTAGCAATCAGGCTGAGCGGAGAATGAAGGGACCAGCAGCAGGCTTTACTCGCGGAGGTGAGATAGGTATTGGGCGATGGTCCCTTGCTGGGTTTCTCTGCGGCTCGGCTGCCTTCTGACGCCGCAAGCAACATCCAATGGTCTGGATCCGCGCGGCAGCAGCCCAAGGCCCAAAGCCGCCAAAGGCAGAAGTATCTCCAAACACCTGGCAGGGATTCGTGGCAGCGACGCTGCCTCGGCAGCGGCCTGTGAGAGCCAAACTGCTCGGGTGTCCCCAGTTCGGAATAGCAGCCAGGAAATCGCCTACAGTATGGCCCGAGAGCAGCCGGGCCCGGGCGCCGCTGGCAGCTCTCTCAGAAGGACCCCAGGACTTGCCAAGCCTGCAAGTTTGCACAGAGCAGTGCCAACGTGGGGAGAAGCGTCCTGAGGCAGGGACGGTGCAACACCGGGAGCCGTGTGAAAGGTAGGAGCTGTGCAAAAGCGGGGCCGGTCCCAACGGGAGCTCTGTCACGGCGCGGGGTGGAGGCTCCTAGGGCGGGAATCGTTCTGAGGCGGGCGCCTCGCGCCCTCGCCCGTGCCCTGTGTGTGCTTTTCCAGGCAAAGTGTCCGTTTGCCAGCGGACGCTGGGCGCGAGGACCCAGCCGGCCTCCCGCCCGCTGCCCGCGCGGCTGCCACACGCCTTAACACGCGGCTGGGGAAAAGGCCTTTTGCTGTTCCCCCTTCAAGCCCGCAGGGCCGGGGAGGGAAAGCAGTTTTCGCGCCGTCTTCTCCCCGTTCAAACCCGCAGGGGAGGGTAGAAGGAAGGAATTTGGAGTGCTCCAGAACAAGGTCCCACTGGTGTCCTCCATAAACCTTCAGCAGCCTTCACAGAGAGAATGTCTCTGCAGGAGTGCAGCCCTCTATCCATAGCAGCAGGCAGGCTGAGATGAAATTTCCAGAAGGTATTGGTATCAGCTTAGCGTTCAGTAACTTTGGTTTATTAAATGTAAAGAGAAAGCTCTGAACCAATTTTTTCTTTTTAATGTGAGGATGTGAAATGTTTCCTTCAAGACAAGTGGTGGTGTGTGGAGGAGGAGTGGGCAGTCAGAGCTGCTCCTTGAGTAGGGCTTGGGCAGTGCTCCCTCCCTCTCACCAACCCACACTGCCTCCTAAGAACCCCGCTCCTGGGCTTCAGTTCTGCAAGCGAAAGGGAAACAGAGACTCAAAGCCTCTGGGCAGCACCTCTTGGAGCTGCGATCATTGAGTCAACAGAAGACATCTGCAGAACAATCCTGCAGTCCTCCTCACAAGCAGGAGAATGGTACAGGGATTATGTAGAGGCAAACTTCCAAAGCTCAGTTGATGTTTTGCTTGGTGGTGAGGGGAAGATACTGGAGTGCTGTTGAACAAGAGACTCCCTCATTTGAATCCCTCTGGGATTCTGATTTTGAGATGAGCTGGGAAATGTTCTGTTCCTTCCTTTTCTAGACCTGCTGTTGTGGGTAAAGGACCTCTCAGGTGAATGGAGAGCAGATCAAGTCAAGCTCTGCATGATGCTGCACTGCAAGCCCTGTGGCCAGGTGTAGGTTTGTTGCTGATCCATTGCCACTTTGCTGTGCAGCCTCGTGTTTGCTCCATCCTCGCTGATGTTCCCAGGTGTGGTGGAGGTGAGACCACCAAACTGAGAAGCACTAGGAGAACCCTGAGGTCACCATGGTTTTGTACCAGTCTAGATGAACCCAAGGGGTTGTGATCCTGCTGTGCCTTTTTGTGATACTGCTCTCTCACCAAGGAGGATGTTTCTGACATGGGAAAGTTCTTCTGGGAGAGCTGGTGATGTTCACAGCTTCCATCCCTCTCTGGCCCCAACATCTATCCTGCTTGAGCAACACAGGTCTAAGGTCAGCATCACCCTTCAGGGCTCTGCCTGGGTGCTCCCACTCCTAAGAAATCCTTTGTGCTGAAGCAAGCAGAAAAAATAGTGCAGCACAGCAGAACTGATTCTTGAGTTTTGTTTTTCGTGCTTTTTTTCATTACAGAGGGAGGGAGAAAAATCAAAATCAACCTTATGCCCCCACAAATCCTACCCTTGCTTGGGAGTATTAAAAACATCCTGGATGTGGGACCACGCTTGTGCTGCTAAACGTGGAAGGAGGATTTCTGCCAAGACACTGACCCCTTGTGGAGTTTGCAAATGTCTTTGCATCTCTTTAAATTTTCTTTCTCTTTTTCTCTCCTTTTGTTTTTTTCTTTTTCTTTTTTTTTTTTTTGACTGCCTTCAAAAGACAAAAAGAAAAAAAAATCCACTTTCAACCCTCTTTGCAACTCAGAGCTATGGAAAGATTTATGATCAAACGGAGGCTGCAGGGTGATTTATGGAATTAGAGCTGAGCCTATTGTGTGCTGGTTGCAAACTGCAAAGATATTCCATGGGATGGGAGCTCCAAGGAGGATGGGATATATTACACTACGGGGAAAAGGGGAGCTTCAAACCAGCTGGCCAACTGTAACAGCTACAGCCACTTCTCTTTGATGAGAAGATGATATGCATCTGGGTTTAATACAAACCACGATGGACTGACACTGGGGTTTGGAATATCTTAGACAAACTGGATAATTTGTGCTTGGGTTTTTTTATTTTCCAGAGCTGTTGCACCACTTTATTCACAGTTCTGTTCCTTTTTTTCCCCTTTTTTTCCCTGTTGTTTCTTCATGTGTTGGCAGCTCCTCCTTCAACTTTATAAACTGCTGGAGATGGTTTCTTGCTGCTCTCCAGAAGAAGGGTTTCTCTGAGCTCTGAGGGCACATAGTGAGGGCTTGAAGGCAATGCTAGAGCACCATGTGTGGAATTGCTGAGTTAAATTGGCTACCTATAAATATATCCCAGTGGGAAAAAGGAAACTGGAACACATTATCAGGAAGGACATGTCTTCTTTTGGAGTAAATCTCTCCCAGGGAGACCCTCGTCTAGCTCTTAATTACTGCACTTCTCCAGAAGTCGTCAGCTGTGAGCAGTGCTGTGGTGGGTATGCTCTTGGTGTGATGTGTGTTAAGGATACCTCTTACAGCCTTCTAGTCAGTAGGAAGTCCTGGAGATCTGCTGGAGAGCAGCCTTGTGGAGAGGGACCTGGGAGTGCTGGTGGATAACAAGTTGTCCGTGGGACAGCAATGTGCCCTTGTGGCCAAGAGGGCCAATGGGATTCTGGGGTGTATTAAGAGGAGCAGCAGATCAAGGGAGGTTCTCCTCCCCCTCTACTCTGCTCTGGTGAGACCTCATCTTGAGTACTGTGTTCAGTTTTGGGCTCTCCAGTTTAAGAGGGACAGGGATCTGCTGGAGAGGATCCAATGGAAGGCTACAAGGACGATTAGGGGACTGGAGCACTGCCTGATGAGGAGAGGCTGAGAGACCTGGGGCTTTTTAGTCTGAAAAAGAGAAGACAGAGAGGATTTAGTAAATGTCTATAAATATCTGAGGGCTGGATGTCAGGAGGGGGACAGGCACAGGCTCTGCTCACTTGCTCCTTAGGATAGGACAAGGAGCAATGGATGTAAGCTGCAGCACAGGAGGTTCCACCTCAACACAAGGGGGAACTTCTTTACTGTAAGGGTCCCAGAGCAGGCTCTCTAGAGAGGTTGTGGAGTCTCCTTCTCTGGAGACTTCCAAGGCCAGTCTGGATGCATTCCTATGTGACCTGAGCTAGATTGTATGGTCCTGCTCTGGCAGGGGGGTTGGACTCTGTGATCTCTTTGGGTCCCTTCCAACCCCTGACATCCTGTGAGCCTGTAGGTCATAAAGCCATCAACCTACAGCACCTGGTCTAAAATCTGCCATCCACAAAGGCATGTACTGCTCAGGCCTTGTTAGCCCACAAGTGGGAGGATTGAGTGAATTGATGAGCTTCCTTTCAACCAATTTGATCCAAGAATGCAGCAAGCTTTGTGTGAGAAATCTCAGATTTTGGCTCTTTAGTAAGTTGGGACATTTTTAGTTAACTCTCTTGATTGGGTAATGGATCACACAATACCAGCATGGTGAGAGTTGGAAGAGACCTCTGGAGATCATCTAGGCCAATTCGCCTTCTAAAGCAGGGGCACCCACAGCAGCTTGCCCAGGATCACAATATCCAGATGGGTTTGGAATCTCTCCAGAGAAGGAGACTCCACAATCTCTCTGCGCAGTTTGCTCCAGGACTCCAGCACTTTCACACCAAAGAAGTTCCTCCTCTTCAGATGGAACCTCCTGGGCTTCCGTTTGTGTCTGTTGCTTCTTGTTTTGTTGCTGGGCACCACTGAAAAGGGTCTAGCCCCATCCTCTTGACTCCCACCTTTTAGGAATTGATGTGTTGAGAAGATTCTTGTGTAGATGCAGCCTCTCCAGCTGAGCTACTCACCCTAGATCCTAAGTGGACACAACTTTGGAGAATTATCCCCACTAGGAACTGCAACAGTAGTTGTACTTTATCCCCTTTGTGGGCCAACCTTTGGGTGGTGAATTCATACCTCCATGATTGGTATGATCCATCATGCTCCCAGAGCTGGCTCAGGCCAGAGTGCTCCATCTCCAAGAAGATCATATTTTAATCACCTTTTTTAGGACCCTCTGGGCTAAAGTGTGCTTTGATGTATGGCAGTTTGGCCCATGGCACACTCTGTGGACTGGCCTGGGAGAAGTGCTAGAAGGACAATGCAGAAGCTATAAATTTCTGCAGCATCAAAGTGATCCTGGCTGAGCTTCCCTGTTCTGGCAGGGTTATGAAATGTGGGTGTGGCTCTCCCTGAGATACTAATTAGGGATGGACAAACCAGAGGGCAGAAAAGAAGAAATCCCTTTGCACTGTTCCTGGAGTTAAGGAAAGTTCAGTTCACTTTCTTCCTTCCCCATGTTACATCTTTCCCTTTAGTATAGGCTCTTCTCATTCAGGTTCCAGCAGAGTTGAGATGTGGAGCTGCTGAAATGATGGGGGAGGCTGTAGCTGTTGTTGCAGCATTTCCAAACCAAGCTGATATAAGCCAGGAAGTTCCATCTGAGAGTCTGTGTGTGACCTAGAGCAGTCCTGATGTTGCAGTAGTCCTGGCTCTCCAAACAATAAAATGTGTTCTGCATCCAGCAGTGACCTGGATGTTGCTCAGGGTAAGCAGATCACCTTTATTCCTCCACTTATGTGGAGTTACCTTCCCTTCGTGGTGCTTGGAAGGGTGGGTCTGAGCTTGGTTGGTGCTGCAGGGTGGTTGTGCTTACTCAGAGTGCAGGGTCTGGATGCTGTGGCTAGAGGCAATCACACCTGGAACACCTGTCCCAGCTCTAATGTTTTCTGCAGGTGGTCTTGCTTTGGACATTAGGAAGAAGTTGTTTACTACGCAAGTGGCGGAACACTGAAACAGATGGCAAATGCCCCATCCGTCAAGACATTTGATGTCTGTCTTGATGGGGCTCTGAGCAACCTGCTCTAGTTGCAGATGACCCTGCTGACTGCAGGAGGGTTGGACTAGATGACCTTTAAAATTTCCTTCCAACCCAGTGCATTCTATGATCCTAGAATTCTTGCTGAAGTGGTGGGCTTGGGAATAGCAACCACCCCTGGAACACCTGTGCTAGCTTTAATTCCTTATGCAGCTGATCTCGTTAAAGTGGTGGGCTTGGTACTGCTGGTGGGTTTGCAGGACAAGGAAGTGGTGAGCTTGCTGGTGCTGAGTTAATGATTGGCTCTGGTGGTCCAGAGGGTCTTTTCCCACCTAAAAGATTCTCTGACTCTATAAATCCTTCACATAGAGTGCTTATAAATCCTTCCTGTGCCGCCGACATTCCTCTGCAGCTCCCTGGCTGTGGAAGGAAAGCTCTCTAAGTAAAAAATGATAACAAACAGAGCGAGTAAATGACCACCCACCAGTCCACGTGTCTCTGGCTGGGCTCTGCTCATCTCCTTTCCAACATGAGCCTCTCCACAGACCTCTCTACCACAGTGTGCTCTCAGTGCTGGCTTCAACCCTGCTTAGATGAAAACCCCCCCTCACTCATGATGGGTTTGTCTCTGGCTTAATGAAGCCCTACATCTAGTCCCAAATTCCTCTGCTGCATCAGGAAATAGTTATCATTTTTTCTTTGGCACCACATTTGATAAGCAATTGATTACGCCAAGAGCAATGCCAAGATTTTACTGCTTGTTATGGAGCTAAAGATGTGACATTGCAACATGTGTAATTGGGATAATTTAACACCCCATTAATGGAGTGCAGGAATGGCCTCTTGCATTGCTTGGGTTCACTTCTTATCAGTCTCACAGTCTGTTGGGAGAAGATTTTATTTTTCAAGTGGAAAAGGGAGCATGTTCCTCATTAAAGTCAGTCCTTTTGAAACACTGAGTAGAAGATTTTTGCAGCAGTTCTGGGGAAGCTACTGATTTGTAATAGGAATCCTGGAGTCAGCCATATGCTGCTTTGGTAAACTGTGAGCAGCAAAGGTGGTGAAGGGTCTGGGGAAGAAGTTTTCTGAGGAGTGCTTCTTTAATCTGAAGAAGTGGAGGCTGAGAGGAAATCTTCTGGCTCTCTGCAACTCCCTGAAAGGAGGTTGGAGTGAGGTGGGTGTTGGTTTCCTCTCTTTACTATCAGATGATAGAATGAGAGGAAATGGCTTGAAGTTGTGCCAGGGGAGGTTTATGTCGGAGATTAGGAAAAATTTCTTTCCTGCAAGAGTGGTCAGGCATTGGAACAGGCTGCCCAGGGAGGTGGTGAAGTCATTGACCTGCAGTAAGCAAGGACATCCCCAGCTACATCAGGTTACTCAGAGGTTGATGGTTGGACTCAATCTTAGAGGTCTGTTCCAACTGAAACAATTCTGTGATTCTGGTCCATAATTCTACTACTGGTTTCAGACAAGTCACTTTATTTCCATAGGCTGTTAAATGAAGAAAATACTTTGAATTTTATGATCCCTGTATGGTTCCCATGACACAGTTATCACAAAGCAGGAGATATTTGGAGGTGACTTTTTCTTGGGAAGAGGGACATCAGCAATGGACTGTCACCACCTCCTGCCTTCTGACCTTCAGTAGAGATGTGTGCAGAGAGGTGGGAAAGTCTAAAAACAGATCTTTTGAACTATCTTCAGAAAGGCTTTTGGGGTAATTCCAGCTCTTATTAGAAGCAGGAAAGACTGGCTGTCGCAAGGCAGCCCAGTCTGAAGAGGCTGCATTTCTGGTTGGGCCTTGCTTTTGAGCTCTGGATGATGGGGCTGGATGTATTTGCATCAGAACAACTGGTTTCGTGATCCCAAGTGACAGCTCCAAGCCTTTTGATGTTCATGAGCATATGCATACTTGGAGATGGACTTCTGTACATGGTATTGCACTGAGGGTTGGCAGCAGCAGCCACATCCAGAAGCTAGTAATTAAACCTTTTAATCTTCTTGTCATGGTTGTGGTGGGTTTGAGTGACAGCTTGGTGAATTTTAGTGTGAAAGCATCCTTCCTGTGGCTTGACATTGGCTGGATAGGATGATGGGGTAAGGCAGAAGACGTTCGATTGGGTCGAGGCTGGCCCAGGGTTAGATTGGTCAAGGCTGGTGACCACGGTACTGGTCAGATTGTCCCTGCTCAGGCATTTTCCAGAAAGCCTCCTATTTTGTTGCTGAAACCCTGTTTTTATTAAATCAACATCCACGTACAAAGCAGGGTCTAAGGGCAGAGTGGTGCCTGGTGCTCCTGGAGAGGCAAGTCAAAGACACAGACAAGCAAACCAGCATCCCAGAGGTCCCGTTTTCCTGCCAGCACTGTTTCACTAATTGAAGGGACAGTTTAATTTTAGCCTTTCTGGTGGTGCTGGTCCTTCCCTAATTAGATCCAGCCTGAGAGAAAAGAAGAGAAATTCACTGGAAACCTGCTGCTGGGCTTTGCTCATTCAGCAAATCAGCAGTGGAGACTGGTTTTGGTCTCCAAGTTGTCTGGGGCTGTTTCTGATTAGCATGGGGAAGGCTGCTGGGAAGGGCTGGTGGGTCTGTCTGTGAGCAGTGCTCTGCTCAAGCCATCATTGACTGGAGCAGCCAGACCCGGAGAGCTCTTTTATGGCTCTGTGGTGTGAAATGACCTGATTTGTCATGATTCTGCTCATGTTTTCAGCAACACGTAGCTAAAAGGTGGTGCAGAAGACTTGAAAATTCATGGGTGTTGCTCTTTTAACAGGCATCTACCCCAACATGCTCCTTCCTCTATAAAACGTGAGCAGACCTCTCCTTGAAACTGGGGAAAGCCTGTTGAAGACTTTGTTACGGCTCCCGTGAAAACTTTTAGACACTTCTTATTCAGAGATTCAGTCATTGCACTTGAAAACTGGCCTGAAGCTGAAGGCAAAACCAGCAGGTTTTAATTGTTGAGGCCATCAAGGTGCTCTTGGTACATGGCCCCAGTGTGCTCCATGCTCAACTGGTTGGTGGCATCCCATGGCTCTAGACCTTCACTTTTGGAGTCTTTTTTGACTACAATGAAAGCATGATCTCTGAGCTAAAACCAGGTTTCCATGGCCTGTGCCACAGGATAAACAGTGCAGGTTTAAAAAAAGAATAAATAAGGGGTTTTGGCACAAATCAGTGTAATTATATTTGCATTTGAAGAAAAAAATTTTTCAAGCAATATTTTTTTTTTTCCATTCTGCCAGATTCTTTGATTTAATCACCTCTAAGTTGTGTCAAGATGTTTTCTTAAACCTAGCAACTGCTAAAAGCTTGATTTGGAATGCTGAGCCAAATGTTATTACGTTCTTACATCTGCCTGGTGTAAAGTGAAGGTTACTTCTCCCACCCCATCAAAATGCTTTTATGAATAATCTTCATCTTTTTCCCTAAAAGCTTTTGAATCCCCAGTGGAACATTTAGAACTGCTCAAAATTTGGAAATCTTGGAAGACTCAGGGCAAAAAGTGAAGCAAATTAAACTTGAAACCCTTGTTTGGACCTGCTAATGTGCTTTGAAAAGAGCTCCTGACCACGAGCTGATGCCACAGTTGTATGTGTGAATGGCTCTTTGTTGAGGATTTTATCTTTGCCTGCCTCTGGAGTATTCTGGTGTCCTGGGTGGTCCTGGTGCCCATGTGGCATTGGTGCACCTTCCTCTAATCTCTCTTTGAGACTGACAGAGGAAGGAATTTGTTGGGCATTTTGCTTTGTAGAGCTTCCTATGATCCCTACAGCACTGCAAAGGTGGAATGCTTCAGGAGCTGCTGCAAACACCCACAGCAGCATTGTCCATGTCCCATGACCCATGATATAAGGTGCAAGGGAAAGAACCCAAGCAAGCTGCAGTGAGTTTTGTCACAGTCTGGAGCACCTGTCAGACAGGTCCTGTGCTTTCAAGTAGCTAATGACAATGTGCAGCGTTGTGGTCTGCCCATTAACAGGTTTAAAAGGAGCTGAGCTAATTCAGTCCAAGGTGTGAGAGCGATCCAAGGGCACAGTATCGCCAGCTCCTCACTTTCTCCTCCGGGCACCATCCCACTCATTAACAGGAGGTTGTGGAATCAAGAGTTCTGTGGCTTGTTTGAACTGCAAGACTGCTCTGCTTCCACATGTCTCCTCTGCTTTGAAGGCTCTGTTGCTTCTTGGTTTGCATCACAAACATAGGCTCTCCCCATCCACAAAGTCTTCTGAGATCTCCTCTTCCTGCTGTGAAAAAGGCCTTTCAAACAGCTCCCGAGGTCTCCAGGGACTTCTCGTCTCCTGAAAGCTGCACTGCCTCTTGGTTTTGGAGGCCCCCCGGCAACCTTCCACATGTATGTTTAGAAGGGAAGATCATACCTTCTGTCACAAAAATAACCAAACCTGATGACTTAATTTAGAGCATAAAAATTAAAAACTACTTCTTGAACTGCTGAGCTCATTCAGCCTTTCTCATGCTCATTGTATGTGGATGTCCCCACTTGACTCTAAGTTTCCCTTGGCCAGCTTTGGGCATCTCATGAATTATTTGGGAGCACAGCTGTGAACCACAGCCCTGTGTCTCTTCTCTAATGGCTTCTGTTTGTGTCTGGCTGCATAGCTGGACATTTATGTCTCACCCAGGCACTAGTCCTTTGGGAGACTACTCACCATTGCTAGCAGATAGTATAGCAAAAATAGTCTCTTGATTGCTAGCACAACTTTATACCTTCTGTAGGCTTTTCTGGGTCACCATTAGAGAGCTATGTCTATACGCTACTACTAAATGAGATGGAAACTTGTGTAACCTGCATCCCAGCAAGTGAAACCCCATCTCTACAGCAGCAGTGGTGTCCTTGACATGGGCTTGATCCCTGAATGGGAAGGAATGGGCTGGAAGATCGAGTCCAACCTCACCACCAGAGCAGGCTCACCCAGAGCAGGTTGCACAGGATGACATCCAGGTGTGTCTTCAATGACTCCAGAGATGGAGACTCCACTACCTGTCTGGGCAGCCTGTTCCAGTGGTCTGTCGCCCTCAAAGTGAAGAAGTTCCTCCTCACATTAAATGGAACTTGCTACGTTCCAGTTTGTGCCCATCACTGGTTGTCCTGTCACAGGGCACTGCTGAAAAAAGACTGGCCCCATCCTCCTGACACCCACCCATTAAGTATTTATAAGCATGATCTTGGTCCCTGGCTCACACACAGTTGCATCTCTTTTTGCAGTTTCCCTTCATGGGGAGGAAAACCCAAGCCAGCTCCAGGATGCCTGGTTCCTTCCTTGCCTCTTGCTGGGCCAGCCTAGCCCAGCTGCTCAGTTCTTCTACACCTGCTTTGTAAATCTTTGCTACAATGAGACTTCAGCTCTGAAACAAGGTTCCTCAATTTCTTTCTGGCTGCATGGGGCTTGGACACCCAAAAGTATCATATTTAATGGCAACATCCAAACTGGGTTAGTTATGGATGGAGACCTGGAGAGCATCAGAACAAAGATGCTGTGTGCTGCTGCGATAAGCGCTTTCAGTTGGCTCCTTGAAGCTTGGCCCTACCTCTGCTGCTGATCACACCACTTCTTTTTGTTCCACTTACTCTATCAGGTGTCTTATCTGAAGTGTGCTCTGAGTGATTGCCATGTTGAAAGGCCCCAGAGTTAATTGGCATTAAGGATGGTGTAGTATTATTAGGTGTGCCTTAACGTAACAATCTCCATTTTGATGTGTTTACTCTCTACTACTTGAGTAAACATGGAGATAAAAGGAGGTGGAATTAGCACTTCTCCTGCTTGCACTAAAACCAAGCTGCATTATTTTCCTTTCTGTGGGTTCAGACCTAAAAGTAGCTCAGGTATGTGCAAGTTTAAACAGGAGGGACCAGGGCCCCATTAAAAATTACTCTCTCCTGGATAATATTCAACATGGGATTAATAGCAGAGAGGCTGATGTCATCTCAGAGCTCCCGTGACCCTTTGCACTTCTTCAGCACGTTGCTGGAATAAAACGTTTGTTGCACAGAAGGCTTTTCCTGCTGGAAAATGTGGTGCTGCCATCTTGCCAAAAGCAGAGCAAGAGGTGTTCAAGCAACGTGCAAAAAAATGTTAATTGGGTACTAAGAGTTTAACCTGAGAAACCACCTTCTAAGAATAACTTTGCTGCTACTGCATGGTGTGATCCCAGCCACGTCCCACTTGTGGACTCATGGTTTCCAGGATGTCCAGCTCTCATGGCCATGCAATGTGGGGCAGACCAGTAGCACATGTGTACAGGTCTTCTGTGGGTGCCATCACACACACCACCATGGAATTTCTCCCAGTTCACAACAGGCTTGTCTTGGCTGGGAATAAAAGGACTGTGCAAGAATCTGGTGGTTTTAGATGGCATCAGTGGTGCTACATGGTGTTAGAGTGCTCATCTCTTACATTTCAGTGTTAGTTTTATCTTCCTAGCTAGGCTGGGCTCTTAAACCCCAACTTGTCCTTCAAGGGCTTGGATGATTCATGTTCTGCACAGAACCTTGCCAAATCAGGCTGGAAAAGGACTGGATTAAACCAAAGCATCATTCTAGGCTTTGAGGTTACAACCAGGTTTCTTGATAAGGAGTTGGGTGTACTGTAAAATAATTACATAGCATCTCTCATCTCTGGATCTTTACAAACATTAATTAGTGGATTTCACAAGATCAGTTAATGTGTGTTCCCTGTGCCCTCAGGGACAGGGAAACATTCATCTCTGCCTGGGTGTGCAGGCTGTGGCAGCGAAAGACAAGTGCCTTGTGATGGAGCCTGCATCTCTTTGTGACCTTTCTCATGCTGTTTTAAACTCAAAAGCATTGAGTTTTGTTCAGGTTTGTCCAAGAGCTATAAAAATCTGCCCCCATGCTGAGTATAGGACAGTCTGCCTTGGGGATATGGTTGTCAGTTCTGGGTCCAGCATTTGCTCGTTGCTTTCTCCCCGCAGTGATGCTGAGAGGACTGGAACATCTCTCTTAAGAGGAAAGACTGAGAGAATTTGGACTTTGTAGCCTGGAGAAGACTCAGGTGGGATCTCATGAATGCTTATAAAATGCTTCAAAGGTGGGTGTTAGGGGGATGGGACCAGGCTTTTCTTCATAGGTGCCCAGTGACAGGAAAATGGGTGATGGGCACAAACTTGAACATCCATGTAAACATGAGGAGGAACTGTAAGGGTGACAGAGCACTGGAGCAGGCTGCCCAGACGAGTGGTGGAGTCTCCATATCTGGAGAAATTCAAAACCTGCCTGAATATGTTTCTGTGTGACCTTCTTTAGGTGAACCTGTCTTTGCAGGGGAATTGCACTTAAGTCTCCAGAGGTCCATTCTAATCCACATCATTCTATGATTGTGGAAACTCTTCTTTTTCTTAGTTTTGTCTTGGGACTTTATTCATTGAGATGTTTTTGCTCCTTTAGGAATTCTAGAATCATAGAATTGCTTTGTATGGAAAAGACCTTTAAGATCATGGAGTCCAACCATTATCTCACTCTGCCAGGTCTGGTGCTAAACCATGTCCCTCAGCACCACATCTAGAAGTGGTTTGTAGTTACAGCCTGTGACTCCTCTGTGCAGGGAAGTGCTGCAGCACCTGGCAGCAGCCTGAGTAGCATATGTAAAAGGAGGGGGAGAGCTTTATGGAACAGGTCCAACATCTTGAGGAGGCTTCAGTACTTTGCTAAACCTTCCAAAACTGGGGTCATCAGGGCACATTTTCCATAGCTTTAAGCCTCTGTACACCCAACTGAGGTGGATTTCTCCTCTGCTTCCTAAAGTTACCTTTGTCTCTTGGTATCAGCCTTGTTGCTGCAGCCAGATGTGGACCTGTTCCACAGCAGGTCTCTATGGCTTGTCCTCAAGAAGGCTACAAGTTGTTCTCCAGCAAATGCTGGAGAAAGCAGGGTTTGTAAGAAGGATCTGGATGCTCCTCTCTACCCTCCAGGGAGCGGTGTGATGGTTGCTAACACCTTAAAGAAACCAACTTCCCAGCTGTGCTTGACCATGGGCTTGGGGAGCAGGTCTGGCCCCAAGCTTTAAGAAGACATCAGGGTCTGTTCTAACTCTCTGTGGACACTACTCCCAGAGTGTATATGAAAGTGTATCAAAGGACCTTGGGGACGAATGGAAAGGATACTCCCCAAACCCTGTCCCACATGTGGGGAGGCTGTGTGGAAGGTGAGAAGCTCTGGTGGGCAGGTCTTGCTGTAAGAGCAATATCTGTGTTGCTCTTTGGGTTGGATCTTGGGAGAGAGGTTTGTGTGGTTCTTGCAGGCGATGGTCCATCAGGCCCCATGTGTATTTAACAGCCTCTTCAGCAGTAGTTCTGCCAGATGTGTGTCTGTCACATCTGAGCATTTGGCACAGGAAACCTCTGTGGCCTCATTGGTGGAGGCCTTTGAACACAGCCCACGAAGCAGCCCACAGCATCTGCATCCTGATCTCATGTCCCTACCTGCAGCACCTCTACACTGGCTGGAGGGGGAGTTGAGGTGTTGGCATCCTTGCCCCAATGAATGGTGGGTCAGCATCTCTGCCCAGGAGATGGAACTGGGTGACAGGAATACCATGGACCTCCTGTCTTGTCCAAGCAACTCCCATAAGAGACATCTCCACAAGGAACATTACCACAGTTACAGATGTGGTGCCAAGGGACATGGTTGAGCAGTGATCTGGCAGTGCTGGGATAATGGTTGGAATTGATGACCTTAAATATCTCTTCCAACTAAAATGTTTCTATGAACACATCTACTGGAGAGCAGCTGCTTTGGCAGGGGGAGTGGATTCAATGGTCTCTGGAGGTCTCTTCCAGCCCCTACCATTCTGCGATTCCTGACTTGCAAAATCTCACCAGTGAGGACAAGGGATGCCCCTTCCTCCAATCACCAGTGAGGACAAGGGATGCCCCTTCCTCCAGTCAATGTTTTCTGATGCTATTCAGCTCCTCCTCAAGTACCTATTTTTAACTGTTCTTGTTTGCACATCCTGAAGTCTCTGAGGAGTGTGAGAAGTGGATGGAAGCATTCAGAGCACTCCTGCAAGAAGGCTGATCCTGCACCTCAGGTGTTAGGAGCCTGGAGAAGGAGTAGTGGATGGGTTGGTCTGAGCTGTCCAGCCAAGAGCCATCTTGCTGGGACACAGGTTTCCTGGACACCCTCCCCCTCCCCCAGCTAGGAACTTGTACGAGGATTTACTGGAGACATGCCCAGCAGAAAAATGTCACGGGACAAGTTGTGCCTGTTTTCCCAAAGATTAGCTCTGAACCAGCAGGGAGAGAGAGCTGCTTCCTTCAGTAAGTGCTGGTGCCAAAGTTTCCCTATCACTGGAGACGACTGCATGTGGAGTTGCACCTCAGAAGCAAACAAAGCATCAGGCTTGGCTTCCATCTCTCTTGTCCTTGCTGTAAGTAAAAGCACTTGGAGAAGTAGCCCAAGTTCAAATTAATCACAACTGTGAGTAAAAACTGTCCTTTTTGGGATGCTTTTGGTACGGTATGGACTTTGTTTAGCAGATGCACAAAAACCCTGGAACCAGCCCATAGGCAGGGTGGTGACACTTCCCTGCTGAAGCCGTTTCACTGACCACAGACTTGGAGTCACTGCACACATATTCCTCACGTTAGTGTTTCCCTGACAGCCTGCTGGCAGGTTCAGGCTTGTGCAGGATCTGGCACGGGGAGCTTTGTCAGTAATGGGATTTTAGGAAGACTGTGTGTGGGGGGGTGCAGCTGCAGAATGATGGTGCTGCCAGTGCCTCATGTGGTGTGAGATACTTTCTTACCCAGAGAAGTTTTGGAAGTTAATGTGTAGGTGTTGCACTGGTGAACAGATACCATCTGCAGATGTTTGTGCAGCCATGACATTGTCAGCTGAGTCCAGCTGTGGATGGGCTTGGGGCAAGAGGACTCTACAGCCACCCAACCACAGCCAGTGTGCCTGTGCTGTAGTGGAGCTCGATGGTGACAGTGCTGCTGCTTTCCACTCTGGGGTGGGATTTAGGTATCTGTGTGCAAACATAGCTGGGGGCTGGCACAGTACTGGGGGTCAGTGTTCTTTGTTTTCTGTCTGGGTTGAGAAGCTCTGTGCAGAGGTGATTTTGGAGAGGGAAATCTGTCTTTTCTTGCATGTTTTTTTCCATGTGCCCTGATGAAGGCTGTGAAGATGTTAAGAGTAGCAGTATAACACATTGTGTAATTGGCACAGCTAGATGTTGCCAGAAACCTTTGTCAAGCCTTGAGGAAAACTGGGCCAGCCTGAGGTGAAGGTGTTTGAGATCTGGGCAGGAGGCTCAGCCTGAGCCAAACTGATAACCAGACAATGACAGGTGGATTTTGGAAGGAAAAGGTTGTGATGTCACACTTACAGAGTGATGGGCAGCAGTGTTAAACTGAGGCATGTCCACAGCACTGCTGGGAAATGCCATGAGCTTAGACATAGACTATGAGGGTGGTGGAACACTGGAACAGGTTGCCCAGGGAGGTGGTTGGGGCCCCAATCCTGGAGATATTCAAGGTGAGGCTTGACAGGGCTCTGGGCAACCTGATCTAGTTGAGGATGTCCCTGCTGACTGCAGGGGGAGGTTGGACTGGATGACTTTTGGAGGTCCCTTCCAGCCCATTGTGTGATTGTATGACCAAGTGACCAGCACATCAACACTAGGCTGCGTATGGGGACAGCACAAACCTGACCTCTGCTAAACCACTATTTCTCCTTTGATAAACCTAATCTTGATGATCTTTCCAAAAGCTTTACCAATGGCTTTGAGCTTTGCCTTGCTGAAAAACATTACTTCTAAAATGTTTGTTCTTGGCCAAAAGTCATCCCTGGAATAACTTCACTGAGGCTGGCGGGCTTGACAGGAAAAAAATAGGCTATTTAAAGGTGCAGATCTCTGCAGTTCTTAGGAACTTGCTCATGTGTACAAGCAGCTCAGATACAATCAGCAGTGAAAACATACTGGTTCTCTTGGAAGCTGTTTACATAACATTTCAGCAGTGTTTAAACCAAGATTTATTTGTACAGAGAGGCTGAGATGCCAAAAAGCAAACCAATATTACCTTTTGATGGAAAGGATGGAAGAAAGCAACCACCTCTGCCGGCTCTGGAACCAAAAGCCCAGCAGAGGACCCTGCTGTGAGCTTTGATTTCTTGGGGAGGGTTTATGGTTCCTCATGGAAAATAAAGATGCTGGGCTTGGTGTTTGTGGTTACGTGAATGTGAACAACCAGGCTGCAGCTTGGTGTGAAAGGTATCTCCTCTCAGGTGCTAAAGCAGGAAAACTTACTAGGGGTGTAGGGAAGATACAGATACAGATTTCTGGGGAGTTTTCCCATTTTTAGCTAGAAACAGCTAGAATAAATCTAGGGAGTTGTTACCCTCAGTTGTGGTCAGTGTTCCAAAATCCTCTAGCAATGAACTCAAAGAAAACCTTTGTGTGGAGAAGCTTGGGGAGAAACCCCAAGTGACTAGAGAGAAGCGTTCTGCATGAGTGGGACTGTCTCTGTGTTAATGGCCATGACATCCTCCACTGGAGGATGATGAGATGATGGAAGTGGAATTTGGGATGCCTGTGATGTGGGTTTCTCTGACCAAGCGGGTTGAGCTCCCCCAGGTTCTGGGTCCTGAACACATCCTCCTGCTGAGCAGCCTCAGCTGGCAGCTTCAAAGGCTGTGTGGTCCAAAACAAAAGCTTCAATAAAGGATTCAGCCATGAGGAAAAACTCATATATACCCAAGGGGCCACGTGCCATGCATATGCCTGAGAAACCACTCCCAAAGTTGTTCCTATCAAGCATTAAAAAATGCATCTCATGGTTCTGCCTTCCCTCTTCATCTCAGAAAGCCAAAAGTCTAATTTTGAGGTCCCATCTTTGCAAAAGTTGTAGTAACTTTTTAAAAAGAGGTTCAGAATTGATACCACAGAATTGTAGAATCACTTTGGTTGGAAAAGACCTTTTAAGTTCATCAGGTCCAACCATTCTCTAACTCTATCCAGGCTTGTGCTAAAGGATGTCCCTCAGTACACACCTCTGCTTCTTTTAGAATGAATCAGATTTCAGCAGGTACTGTCTGTGGAAGACCGTGGTTTGATTGAAACCATTGATGGAGGCTCTGCTGAGACCTCTGTCTAGAGGGGAAGGATGTGGAGGGAGGGAGAAGGGGAATGGACACGGATTTTGTTGGTTGTCTTATGAGCTCTAGCAGGAGCTTGGATATTAGGTGGGTTGGGACTGCCTGAACACTAGAATTTGTGGAGGATCGGTAGGCAAAGGTCTGCCTGGTGCCTCCAAACATGGAACTGAATTTCCTGAGGAGGGATAACAAGAAAGTTGAGGCTGTGAGGTTGAAGGATGTATAGAGGAGTTGCTGGGCAGATGTTCCTCCGTGGAAAAAAGTGACCTGCTTCCCTTATCTGTACTATGACAGCTGCCACAGCCAACCAAGAAGTTGGTTTGAAAACAAGCACAGTCAATGCCCTTAACACTTTATGGAGTACCTGTCAGACTCTGCCTGCATGGGCTCCTGCAAAGCTCTGATGATACTTTCAATTACTTGTATCAAGAGCAGAAGCCTTGCAGATAAACCTGGAGCCTGCTTTGCAGCTTGCCATTGGGGCACGGTTGGTGACTTTGCAGACAATTTAAATTCTTCTCTATAAAACAAGGTGAGATGGAATCCCTGACTGTTACTGTGCTGCAGAGCCTGGGAGTTGGTGGGATTCCACCACCCATGTCAGCTGTCAGCACACCAGCCTTCGAAAGCTGCTCAGATGAGTGTTTGGAAGCAGTGACATGCTGGGGAGAAGCCTTCATTTCACAAAAGTTGGTTGCTTTTTTCCTTTGGGAGAGGAAGGTTCCTGGGCTTTGGTTTCACTTGCGGGATCAGGGCCAGTCACCAAGAGGAGAGAACTGACAGATGAAGATAATGGCAGCTTAAGATTTGGGCTGGAAGATAACACCTGTCAGATCCTTTTGGCTGCTCTTGCAAAAAACTCCTTGCTATGGGTTGGTTTCCAGTAGCCTGGGACCAGAGATTGAGCTGAGTTGAATTTGTACCTAGCACAGCCAAAGCTGTGTCCTGCAGAGCAAAAAGCTGGACCTTTCTGTCCAAGGTGTGGTCATACCTGAGGACCATCAGTGCTTGGTAGCTATGTGTCTTGGAGCTCCATGCACCTCTTTAGTACTGCTTAGGGTGAGTTTGCTTCTCTGCAGGAAGCTGAGACCTTCAAATGCATCTCTTCTGATTTTTTTAGGGGGGAGCAAAAAAGGGGTTGCCTCAAACATGTTTTATAGAATAATTTTGGTTGGAAGACACCATCATCAAGTCCAATTGATAGCCCAGTACTGCCAGGTCACCACTAAACCCTGCCCCTCAGCACCACATCTGCATGGCTTTGAAATCCTTCCAGGGATGAGGACTCCACCACTGCCCCAGGCAGACTGGGCCAGGCCTTGACAACCTTTTTGGGGAAGAGATTGTTTTAAACTCCAACCTAAATCTCTTCTGGGTCAACTTAAGGCTGTTTCCTCTTGTCCTATCACTTGTTCCTTGGAAGAAGAGACCAACCCCCACCCTGGCTCCAACCTCCATTCAAGGAGTTGTATGCTGCCAGGAGGTCTCCCCTCAGCCTCTCCTTCTCCAGACTGAAAAAGTTCCCACAGCTGCTCCTCATAATCCTTGTGCTCTAGACCTTCCACCAGCTTTGTTTCCCTTCTTTGGATGTGCTCCAGAACTTGCTTGAAGCAGCTTGGAGCCCTTAGGGCCACACATGGTTCCATCACTGCTTCAAACATAGCATTTAAATAAACATGGGAGCATGTTACCTATGGCTACTCTGGAGGTAGCCATGGGTAACATGCTCCCATGTTTATTTAAATTATTTAAAAGTTCTGCAAACTTGTGGGATCTGGGTGAGATTTCTCCTGCTTCAGGGAAGAACAGGGTGCTTGAAAGCACTTGTGGCAGGGAGATGGGCAGGATGACAAACTCCAAAGCATAAAAAAGGAAAAAAAAAAAACCAAACAACAAAAACCAAAACAGGAAGCAAAAGGAGAAACCAAAAAGCCAAAGCTGAGGAAGGGCTAATAAAGAAGTCTGGTAGATGAGAAGAAATCAAAGCATAGCAAAGTCAAAGACCTAAATCCCAAACAAAAAGGGAGGAGAAAAGTTGTGGGTGCAAAAGAGGAGTGAGGACTTTGGCTTGTGCAGGAAGCTGGAGTCGTTGCTCTGCCAGGGTCCTGCCTTTCCATGCTGATAATTATTTCTCCTCTGTGCTTGTACAAAACCCTGAGTGACAGCCAGGGATTAAACTGGCCACAGGCAGAGGCAAGATGATGGGTTTGGAGCTCTGCCTCCTTCACCCTGCTATCTTTCCCCTCCTTCTCTTGGTGGGTATGTTGATGTGACCCACAGCAGAGTTCGTCCCTCTGCTCAGGGAATGGGCATTGAGCTTATGCAGAGTTTGTGGTCTGGGTCTTTGTCACTGTCTAAAAAGAAACTGCAGGACCAGTGTGCTGTGGCTGGAGGGTTTGGATCCCAACTTGGATCAAAGGGAGCCTGGGGAGAAAATGCTCAACAAAACAAAAGGGCATAGAAATGGAGCATCCTTGCTTGTCTTTATTTGGAAGGACAGCTCGTGTTTTGTAGTTCAACAACAGAGGGAACAAAAAGTCTCATCCAGCCTCTGCTAACCATCAGGAGGTTGTGGAAAACACCCAGAGGAGCAAGGAGCATGTGTGGGGTGGATGTGGCCACTAATTTGTTCCACATGTGAAGCTGAAAGAATGCATTGAGGAAATAGTGTCCCTGTGCTTGTTCCAGAGCCGTGAATCCACGTACGGTGTAGGGGGTGAGGGCTTTTCTTCAGAGCTCAAAACACACAAAACTTGCCCTGGTTTGGTTGGGAAATGTTAGGAATGAGGTTGAGGGCTGGGGATGGAGGCATGCAGGATGGAGCAGCAATGTCTGGTGTTTTCAGGTGATGGGGAGGTGGGTCTGGCTAATAGGACCAGTTTAAAATCTGTTCCCTGGATCCTCCTGGAAAGTATTTCATTGCTTCCCACTGATGTCATGTCAAAACCATTAGATGTGTCCAAAATCTCTGCCCCATTCTTTCATGGTGTCCCTTGGTGTTTTGGGGCTGATGATACTGGTGGGAGCATCCCTGTGATGGTGAAGTGTCTGTGCTGGAGATGATAGGCTGAGCAGGTGGCATCAGACTTAACCAACACCATGAGGTGGTTTGTATGGAAAAGTACCAGAGCTTTTTTAGCTCACTGGAGAAGGTAGTGGCTGTGTCCTCTGCTTGTCAGTGTCCATCTGCACTGCTGTCCTCATGATGTGACCTCAGTTCCTGCCAATTCTCCCAAAAGCTGAGAGTGAAGAGAGATGGCAGCAGGGAGGGAGAGCCTCTTGAAAGGGACGTCAGCTTGTAGTTGACCTTCTGTGAACTCCTGCAGGGCAGCAATGACCAGATGTGAGAAACTGTGCACAGTGATATCATGTCCTGTTTGTTTTCAAATGTTTGTCAACCATTAATTGTTTCCACTGGAGTATGTGATGCAGCTACTGCACTTCAGCTGCTGGCCAGTTCAAGGAAGATTTATTGGAGCAGGCTCAGATTGCATCCATCAAAACAGTAGTGCTTCAGAGGGAGCAGCAGATAGCTTACTCCACTGGAAGAGGGGAAGATGTGGGTTAAGTACAGGGCATGTCTACAGTTGAGATTCTGGAACTTGATCTGGCATCCTGAGCAATGGCAGAGGGTTTGAAGGCACTCTGGCAGCTGGAGTATGGAGTGCTCTAAGTTGAGCATCAGGGACATTGGGCAGCTTAAGAGAAGTTGCTCAAAGCAGCTTGTTCCAACCTGACTGCACTAGGGGTAGATGACCTTTAAAAGTCCTTTCAAACCCAAACATTCCATAAGTCTACAGAAAAAAAAAAAAAGAAAAATTGAAGGTAATTTGGCACTCTCCTACCTGTGTCAAATATGTGTGCGTCAGTGACCCCTTGTAGAAAGTTCTGTCTCTGCAGGGTCATGATATGGACTGTGGTGGGAGAGCTGTGTGTGTCTCCAGTGGTGTGGGTGCATCTGGAGTGTGGGAAGAGCATGTGCTGGCCCACCTGGACCAGTTTGGACCTGGACCACCCACTGCTGTTGGGACATGTGATACTTTCTGTCCTATTGATATGGTGCCGAAGTGTCTTCGGTGCACCTACTGTCTCCTTGGGACTGTTTCATACCCTTTAATATCAGAAGAACCTTGAGCTTCAGCTTGTTTTGATGTAGGTCACAGATCTTCCCAGTTATGTAGGACTGTACTTTCTGGCTGCAGATTGCAAATGCTGAATGCAGGCTTTAAATGTGAGAAACTGGAGTATTTCTAGGTCTTCCAAACGGAAATGAACATTTCAGTGTCTTGTTTCAACTGAACTCACTTAGGTCTGGAAAAGGGATGCTATGTCACTCTAGTCCTGGTGGCATTGAATTTCTCTATCTTTCCACTTTTGAAATCCTCAGCCATGTCAGGGTTTAATCGTTAAACTGTTTAATCGTTTAAACTGTTCTTTCATAAGGAAGAGTTGCACAGCCCAGCTGCCATGTAGAGCACTCACTTCCTGCAGGATTGAGTTATCTCACTTAGTTCCTGTGGGATTTACCATACTGAGGCTTCACAGCTGTGAGATACTGGTAAATGGGAGGGTGATTGGAGGGCAAGTTAGCTTAAAAAAAACCACAAGCCAAAAAAGGATGCTCTGCTTGACATTTGCTGCGAGTCAAACCCATGGCCCCTTCATGCCCCATACACATCTTGAGGCAAACGCTGTGGTCAACTTATCAACTGCACACAAGAAACCTCCCTCGAGGGGAAGGTGGCCTTCCTGTGCACCCAAGTAACTGGAGACACACTAAGATGGGCAAGGCTTGGACAAAGCTGGTAAGGAAGAATAAGTATCACATGTCCTGTGGGAAGGAACCTGCAAGTCTTGTGCTCCCAAAGGAGCAAACAGGAGGGACGGATTCCAAGAGTCCACTCTTAAAAGTATTACTGCTTCATCTTCAAAAAGCTTCATGTCTTGTGCTTTGCCTTGACCTAGGAATAGAATCTTTTGTCTGCATGTCATGGAGTGACAGTAAGTTACCGGTCTTCTGAATGCCAGACACACTCTTGTGCTTGGCCTTTGGCCTCAAGACCTGATATTTGCTTGTATTTACAAGCCCAGTAATTACTGTCCTGAACCTGTTATCAACAGAAATACACACAAGGGAAATTGCAAGGTTATGGTTGAAGCTTGCAGGTTTTTAGACTAACAAATATTTTAGCCTGAAGACATTCAACTTTCTTTTTTTTTTCCTTTTAAGTGGCTCTGGGTAAAATGAGAAGTTGCCTGTCAGATTTGATGGGGTCAGTAAAATTTCAACCATGTTCTACTGTAATTAACATTTGAAAAGAATTTGCTTTAGGAATTAGCTGTTGGCAGTGAAAAGCATCTCCTCAGAGCAACCCATCAGGATTGATGCTGTTCTGTACGGTGTAGGAAAGGAAATCCATCCATTAACACTTGTCCTCCTGACAGTTACTTGAAGATTCATCATGGGATGCTGACTAGATCAACCACAAGTGTCATCTCTGTGTCATTTAGAAATGCAATCATCATCCCAGCACACATGGAGTAGAAAAGATTTCAGTGGTCATGGGAGGAATGCGATAGTCTGGAGGTTGAATTGTCACTTACTGATACATGTCCTGATGGAATAAACTGGTTCTCCTGGGAAATATCTCTAGCAGTACCAAAGTTGTGTTTGGTCTCCAGCCACTGTGCTTCTGGTAAAAACATGAGAAATTTGGCTTGCAGTGTCCTAGAGAAACCCTCATTGTGTGTCAGTTCCTTGTTGTAGCAGGCCTGAGGGACCCATCCCTGATGTGAATTTAGCCAGGTCTGGGTTGTGGTGGCAAGCAGTGGGCTAGCATGTGTGCCAGGCTGTAGTATGACCCCATATCAAGGTTGGACTTGATGATCCAGGCCTTTTCCAACCTTAATGTGCAGTCCTAGTTTGTGGCAGTTCCACAGGAAAGCAAAACTTTCTGTGGGGTTTGAAGCTCGTTAGGATGGTGAGGCTCTGATGAAGGGTGCCTCTGCTCTTGTGTACCAGGAGAGTGTATCACATTAAATTACAATTGAGAAAGTTAGAAGCAACCTTCAGGGGAAAAAATACTTTTGGTTCATTTCTCTCTGCTCCCCAACTCATAAAGCAGGGATGGCCTGCTTTCAAATTCAATAATTGAAATTGAAAATTGAAATTGAAATTGAAATCCAGTGTGTGGACATGACACTTTGGGCCGTGGTGGTCTTGGGTTGAAGGTTGGATGTGATCTTAGAGGTCTCTTCCAAACAAAACAGTTCTATAATTCTGTATCTTATGCTTTCTACAGTGCCCTGAGATGAAAGAGATCCAAGTGTATTGCCTACTGTGGACACAAAATAAGGAAGTCACCAACCTTGTTCCTTTGTTATTAGGTTACTTTTTCTCTGCAGAGGCTTATCAAAATTTCGCTTTTTCTGAGTGGCAGGAAAGTAGCCCTTTGTCATCATCACTTAGTGACAGCCACTCAGACTTCAGATTTCAAAGCATTATGAGGGAAAAAAAAACAAAAAAACAACCAACAAAACCCAAACCTGTTTCACTGAGATCAGAGGGAAAATGAGGTTTCTGATCATCAAAGGTTTGGCAGTTTGGCTCAATCTGCCAAGTCCTTTCCTAATAAATAACTCACCAGGCTTTCTCTGGGAACAAGAGTGTTACTTAACAGCCCTCTGTAATTAAGGCTGAAATTGTATTGATAGACACCCAAAGGCTTCTCCACTCTGTGTGGATTAGAGCTGCAGGGATGGGAGCTGGTTTCAGGAGGCTCCAGGCTTAGCAAGCAAAGATGACTCCTGATGGCTTAAGTGCTGCCTCTAAAATGTTAAAGTTGTGCCTCAAAGCTGTTTGTCTTCTTTTTGTCATGTAGCTCTGAATAAGATCACAGAATATTAGACTGGTTTGAGTGGGAAGGGACCTTTAAAGCTCATCCAGTCCAACCCTCCTGCAGTGAGCAGGGACATCTGCAACTAGAGAAGGTTGCACAGAGGCCCCAGACACCCTCACTTAGAATGATTCCAGGAATAGGGCATCTACCACCTCTCTGGGAAACCTGGGCCAGTGTCTCACCATACTCAATGTCAAGACATTTCTTCCTTCTCTTTAGCATGAATTTCCCTTTTTTAGTTCAAACCATCAGTCCTTGTTCTGCCACAACAGGCCTTGCTCAAGAGTCTATCCCCAGCTTTCTTCTCAGCCCTTTTAAATCCTGAAAGGCCACCAGAAGGTCTCTCTGGAGCCTTCTTTACTCCAGGCTGAACAACCCCAATTCTTTCAGCCTGGTCTCACATCAGAGGGCTTCCAGCCCTCCAGGCATTGCTGTGGCCTCCTCTGGCCCTGCTCCAGCAAGTCCATGTCTCTGCTGTGATGAGGACTCCAGGAGTGACCCCAGAACTGCAAGTGGGATCTCAGGAGAGCAGAGCAGAGGAGCAGAATCCTCTCCCTCCACCTGTTGCCCATACAAATGGGGATCAGCCCAGGACCTGACTGGCCTGTGGGCTATGAGTGCAGATTGCTGGATCATGTCCAGCTTCTGGTCATACCCACCCAATGCGTATTCAAACACAGGCTGCTAAGGACCTCCTGTGTATTTGAATATACACTGGGTGGGTATGAGAAGAGTGTGGTGGAGATTAGCTGGCCCAGTCCAGCCTGGAAAGAAGGATTGAGCCATGCTACTGTGTAGTGCTCTGCAGAGCTTGTTTGCACTGCTGCCGTGGTTCTTGGTCTCAGCTCCACTTGGTTAAGGGCATTTTAAAGGTATACTCAGAGTGTTTTTTTGGGCAAATGTGCTTTATCTTTTGCATCACCTGGTCGGAGCTTTCTGATGTTATCTGAGTTTACATTTCATGTTGCCTCAGTAATGTCACTGGGGGTAGCAGAGCAGATTTCTAACTCTGCTTGCTGTCCTGCAAGGCTGATGTTGGGAAAGCCCACCTTGGTTTTGTAGCACTCCTCTGGATCTGCCACTTACAGGGTAAAATGGCAGGAAGTTTTAATCTCTCACAAGGAATTTTGCTGGCTTTGTCTTTGGGTTACACTAACAAATCATACAGGTGGTCTGCATGAAAAGGAGATGAGAAAAGACTTGGGAGAGGAGAGTCCTTAAGGGTGACAGGTCAACGACCAGCCAGAACTGGGCATGTGCAAGTTGTGCACAATAGACATCCATTTGGAAACATTATCCTTTTATTTCCCCTCATCAAATGGGTTGAAATAATAATAATTTAAAAAAAAAAAAAAGGCAGCTTTCTCATGGTCATGTGAGCTGTAATTCAGAGTAACCTTTTTTATTTAGCATTTTCCCCTACATAAAGTTCCTGTCTCTTGTTCCAGAAGAAGCTGCATTTGAGAGCAATAATGAGCTGCTCTGGCAGGACTACAAAGGGCTTCGGAGGAGCAGGTACGCCGGGGATGAGGTAAGTGTTGTCGTTTGGGTGAAATAGGTGTGGAAAGTGCACTCTGCACACGTTAGTCTTCAAAGCCAGCCATAATTACCATGTTGGAGACTGTATCAGCAGCCGGGGCTGCGCTTCAAGTCGGGCAGGAACACCTTTGTGTAGGGCTTTTGTTCTCCAGACGTCCCAGCTCCCCACCACTTTGCCCCGTTGCAACCGAGGAATGCAACTGGAAGTTTTGTGGCTTGGAGCTGGCAATGGTGTTCTGTGGAGAGGTGTCTCTGGTGCCTTCGTTCAGGGTGCCCTCTGAGTCCATGAACATGACTAGACTGTAATTGCTTTTAATTGCCAAACCATGAAAAGAGAAAATGAGAAATGGGGTGGGTGGCAGCAAGACACATCTTGCATGGCGCTGGCAGCCCAAAGGTCTGTCTGTATGGTGGCTCCTGGCACATATTGACTTTCCAGGGTGATGCTTTTGGTCTCTTCTCTCTTCTTCCTGCCTCTGCAGTCACTGCAGAGGCTTGGAGTTGACTCGATGTTGTGGATCAGCAGGTGTCTCTAAGATGATGAATTTTTCCATAAACATGTGCAAAATGCAGCATCATTTAGTGTCTGGAGCCCAAAAACAGCTCTCAAATGAGGATTTGTGACAGATCTCAATGAAGGAGTCAGTATGTGCCCATTTGACAGAAGACATTTGGGTGAAGTGACTTGTCCTGCGTCACCAACAAGCTAGTCATGCATCGAGGTGAAGATACTCAGCTCCACCACCACCATGCACTGCTGTTGATTAATCAAATCATGATTTTCCTACACTGCCCATCCAATGGCCCTTCCCCTAGATGTCTGTGCTGAGGTGTGTGGTCATAGTAAACATCTGGAGCACAGAGTTTTGAAAGTAGTGTGACTGGGGATATTCAGCAGAGGAAGTTCATCTCTAAGTTTGGGGATGCCCCTTCAGAACAGGATGCAGCACATGAGAAAAAACTTCCTAGCTGTGAGGATGCCAGAGCACTGGAACAGGCTGCCCAGAGAGGTTGTGGAGTCTCCTTCTCTGGAAATTTCCAAAATCTATCTGGATGCATCCCTGTGTGGCATGCCCTAAGTGATCTTGCTTTGGCAGGGGGATTGAAATTGATCTCTAGAGGTCCTTTCCAACCCCCTACCATTCTATGGTCTTATGTGTCCACTCTGCTAGGGAGAGATGCCCAAAATGGTTGTGACAAAGGAGTGATGGTTTTAAGCTAAAAAGAGGAGATTCAGACTAGGTAAAGGAAGAAATTTTTGACGCTGCTGATAGACCCTAGCCCAGAGGGGTGGTAAATGCCCCACCCCTGAAACTGTTTCAGGTCAGATTGTTTGGGGCTCCGAGAAACCTACTCTGGTTGCAAATGTTCCTGCTGACTGCAGGATGATTGGACGAAATGACCTTTAAATGTCCCTTCAACCCAAACCACTCTATGGCTCTGCTTGCCCCTGAGGTTCAGACGTTCACCTCACCACTGCCACCCTCATCCCCAGCTGAGCCACAGCCCAAGGCTGGCTGCTCAGAGACAGCCCCCCAGCCAGGGCCTGGCTGTCGCCAGTCTGCAGAATGTCCCTTTCTGTGAGTGTGGGGTCGCTTTCCCTGCTGGGAACGGCTTTCCAGAGCAGAGCACACAAAGACAGCATCAGGCACTCCACCAGCCGCCGTCGCCAGTTTTATCTCGGAGCACAATAGCAATGCAGAGACTCAGTCTGAGCTCTCCACCAAGGCGCTTCATGAAGCTTTCCTCTTCCCCAAAGAGCTCTTGTGCCCTAGAACAATAAATGCCATGGATGTGCTGCCAGCCTGGGGTTGCGGATGGCATTCAGACCCATGGGCATTTCTTCCCCAGGACTGGTGGGGTCTTGGCACCTCCTTGGTCACTGCCCACGCAGGCTGGGCTGGCGGCAGCCAGCCCAGCCAGGCGACGGCAGGTCTGCTGGCACCAGTGAGGGCTGTGGGCACCACAGGCTCTGATGCTTCGGCCGTGTGATGACGTCATGGCCGTCACGTCCCACTGCACAATGCGCCAGTATGGTGAAGTGCAGGAAGAATGTGGCCCCATGGTGTGGTGTCACCAAAGGCAATGGGGGCCTCACTGGAAAGGTCAGGCAAGAGAAACACAGCAGAGCTTGTCTGAAGGACAATGAGGGATGTGTTGTCACAGGATGAATGAGCTAGTCTAGTGGATGTCAAATGTTTACTCTGGGTTTCCACAGAGCAGTCAGACAGGGACTGATGCCTCCACTTCTCTGAGTGATGAAGACTGCTGCTGGCGCATCAGGACCAATCTGGTGGGTTGAGCTGCAGTGAACCTGTGTCTTTTTACTTCCACAATCTTCATGGCCAAAACGAGATCTTGCACAAAACCAACAGCCCAAAGAGGAATGACACATGCCACTTTAGTTGGTGCTCCAGGGATTATCCCACTGCTGGGGTGTTTCCAAAGAAGGGCAACAAAGCAGATGAAGGGTATAAAGCAGAAGTTTCATGAGGAGCAGCTGATGGACCTGGCATTGTCCAGCCTGGAGTAAAGGAGGCTGAGGGGAAACCTTCTGGCAATGTAAACTCCCTGAAAGGAGGGTGGAGCCAAAATAGGGATTGGTCTCTTCTCCTAGGTACAAGTGATAGGACAAAAGAAAATAGCCTCAAGTTGTGCTAGGGGAGGTTTAAGTTGGACACGGTGAACAATTTCTTCATGGAAAGGGTTGTCGAGCCTCGGACCAGGCTGCGCGGGGAAGTGGTGGAATCATCATGGGGCCGCAGTAGCAAGAAGATGGCTGGGGAAGAGAGAGCAAACACCATCTCTGGCAGCTGTATGAAATGAGATTGCCAGTCCCATGTGGGGCACAAAAGATGAGCAGTGTGGTGTTCACCATCCACAGGTACTGCAGTGATGGAATGCACAGATACAATTCTTCAGAAGGGCGATGTAGAAGAGAAGGGGAGTTGTGTGAAGCTTTTAAGGCAGGGCAATGTAGTTGGAAAGAAGAACTGTGTGTGTTTTGAGGGCAAGCAAGGCTGTATCAGGTGAGACCAGAGCTCTGCATCCATACTGGGGTCCAGCAGCAGCAGCTTGGTGACCTGCTGAATCTGTTGCTAGTCTGAGGAGGTTTGCAGCCTGGAGAGCGTGACTCGTGCATCGCGTCTGCTCCTCTTGCCAATGCTACAATCCTATTTATTAGAGAGAACTTCACAGGCTTTTAATAAATGTTCTTGGGTTTAATTTACAACTTGGAGAGAGATCGACAAGGTGACAAAGTGAACTGAAATCTGAAATTACTTTTAATTGCAGAGGAGGACAGTTTATGGGCTTCAGAATTCAGGTAATTTATTTTAATGATCTCCTCTGCCCTCAACGCATAATTAGCATTTGCATTTGGAGCTGGTTTCAGCAGAGGTATGTGGTGAGAACTGGTTGGGCTTGTTCAGGTGGCAAGACTTTTGGCAACCAATAATCTGAGACGAAAACTGGACTAAAAGCAAAATAATGTTCTGGTGGCAGAAACATTTCTCACTTCAGACACTAGTTTTTGCTGAGTTTCCTAGCGACAGTTGTGGTCCATCTAAAACCAGCAATCCAGGGCATGCAGCATGCCTTGTGGAGTTTGCTTCCAAACCTACATGGTTGGAAAATCCCTAGGAGCTAAGAGAGGCCAATGAGTAAGATGTTCTGTGGGGAGAGGAGATGGAAAGAAAATGGTGGTATTTAAAAAACATGTATTTAAGAGACGTGGATGCTGCTTTTCTTGCTTGAACCAGTGATGGGACAAGAGGGGATGGCCTCGAGCTGCACCAGGGGAGGTTTAGGCTGGGCATTATTTTTTTTCACTGAAAGGGTTGCCAGACATCGGAACAAGGAGCAGGCATTGGAGCAGGGAGGTGGTGGAGTCACCGTCCCTGGATGTGTTTAAAAGTTGTGTAAATGGGGATACAGCTTAGTGATGGGCATGGTTAATGGTTGAACTCAATTATCTTAAGGGTCTTTTCCAACTTAAATGATTCTACAAGTCTATGAACATTTGGTTTTGGTTACTCACACTTGAAACCAACAAGAGATTTTCATCCCTTGTGGAAGGAAGTCTGTCCATGAGGAGCCCCAAGCTGCCTTCACGGCATTTCAGGACCCACAGTGCAAAAAGGTGCAGATGTTGTAGAAGCCTCTTGTTGGGTGATTGGACACATGAATGTCTTGGTGCTTCTTGACATTTCTGTGGTAGCTGCCGGATTCTTACGGGCATGGTCTGGCACAAGTGGCTGCTGGAGTTGTGATTAGACTTGATCTGGCTTCACTTTGATGAAGGCTGTCTTGTAATTACCCAGTCCGGCTTAGCTCCACCTTCATATCTTCTCTTCCCCATTGTCCAAGAGCATCTCCAGCTGAGCTTGGCCTGGCTCATTTGAAAGCAAAACGCTGATGCATTCAGAAACCTAAGTGCAGTTTTGGGCTCTTCTTCTGGCAAGGTAGTGAAGTGGGAAGAAATTTGGTGTAACCTGAAGAAGCTGGAAAGCCACAAAGAGCCCAGGCTGATGGGACTCATGCCAAGGAGCAGGCTCTGCAGCCAGGCTGATATGTCTTCCTGTAGGGAAAGGATGTGAAAATTCTTACAAGGATCATTAAGTTACTTGGACTGGACAGTTGTGGTACAGAGCTTTCCAAGTGCAGCCTTCCCAGGGTGTTTCTGGATTATTTTCAGAGTTTTTTTTTTGAAACCACAAGGATGGGCTGTGGACCAAGTGATCACAGGAGTCCTTAGAGACTCTGTTACCTCTCTCTGTGTAAAGCGGTTGTGAATATGTTGCAAAATGGGACAAAATCTGAAGGCACCTGGACTCTCCTCCATCTGCCTGCTGGAATAAGCTGGCTGGGATTTCACATGGTCCTGGCTGAAGTCATGCAGCATGAGAGATGGGGGGGTTGCAGGAGTGTCGTGGGACTTGAGACTCTAAAATCTGCCTGCCCTCTAACTACTAGACCATGCTGACCTGGGTTAGGTGGATCCACCATGAGCACTGGTGAACCACTTGAGTCCAGGGGCACAGCAGCTTGTCCTAGTGCTGGCTGCAGCTTGATGACATGGAAAGCCAAGGATTTAAGTGTTGGAACCTTGCTGAAATCTTTGAACTTGATTCGTTATTGACATGACTGACTGTTGGACTTGAACTGCATCAGGTAGAGCTGGAGCTGGTGCAGCTCTGTGGCTTCACAGCCACTGGTGATCTGGCTCACCAGCAACAAGAGTAAATTAGTTTTTTACTGAGCAGCTTTGTCTCCTTATCCAGATCATTCTCCAGGATGAAGTGCTCCTGGCCTGAAGGAGAAGTGTGACATTCCTCCCCAAAACGAAATATCACAGGTCCATCACACACTCACCCCAGGGCTTGGAGACAGCCTCTCTGGCCTGGTTCCCATGTCACTTCCAACGTTTTTGCTTTAAAACCAACTAAAAAAAAACAAACAAACAAACAAACAAAAAAACCCAAAACCAACCCAAACCCTATGTTGAAAAGAATGTGAAGGATGCAAAGTTCATGTCTTCAAATTGGGAAATACTAAGATAAAGCTGCTTTTGTAAAGTTATTTTAGCCTCATTGTGCAAGATCCCACCCTGGTTTCCAGCCCACTTTCTTATCTCTACTGCTGCTAGACAAGAGTGGCAGAAGTGATGGAAGAAGATGCCAGATGGCCTTTTTGTGCTCTTTTTCATGGTTTTCATGCCAGCAGCTGGGAGATGTGATGAGGGAGCATTCCTGGTGGACTCTGCATCTTTGCTTTCTGGTCCCCGTAGCCATGGGAATGGTACATTAAATGCTGATGGGCTGTTGGATGGCTATGGTGATGCAGATGGTGTCCCATGGTTGTGCATCTGCCCTAAGATTGATGGAGGCTTGAGGTTCCAAAGCACATCAGACAATTATTTGGGACTAAAACTGGAGTAGCTGGGCTGAGTAATGCCCCACAGGAGCTCAGACACCTTCACAAAGAAATGGTGCATTTAGGACCTTGCCTTCTCTTGGCTGTTCATGCAGTCTGGAGTAAGGCAAGAATAAGAAATAACTCTCCTTTTCCACTTCCTGTTTGATGAGCAGGTTTAGGTTGGACATGGGGAACAATCTGGGGAACAGGCTGCCCAGGACAGTGGCAGAGTACCCATTCCTCGAGGGCTTTAAAAGCTGTGTAGGCATGAGGGACTTGGCAGTGCTGGATTGGACTTGATGATCTTAGAGGTCTCTTCCAACCCAAAAACCCCTCTATTATTTTATGCCTTCACTGATCCCCACTCCCAGGAAGCCTCCCAAGCCCTGCTTTTCACTTGAACCCTCTCTGCCCATGGTTGGTCATGTTCAGCATGCAGGTGCCCAAAGCTCATCAGCAGTGTCTCTCTTTGTTCTTCTCCCTGGTGTAGCCAAATCCTTGGTGGAAACCAGCCTGGGTGAGGGGTTTCCAGGACAGATTCTCCTGGGTGTGTTTTTGCCCAAAGTATTTTTGCAACAGTCCCTTTGAGGGTCACAGACAGTGAAAATGCTGCAGGAGGGCTCAGAATGGCTCGTCTCCTCATTTCCAATGTCATCTCTTACTTTTTGGGGAAAATACTCCTTTGTTTGTTTGCTTTGACAGTCCGAATTTAGGGGTTTTCTCATGTTAAATTTTTTTGACCTGAAGTTCCAGCAGTTTCCAGCCAATTCAGACTTAGGATGTGGAGATCAAGTTGCTTTCTTAATCCTTCAGGTTTTTTTTTTTTTTCGTAGGAGGGTGTGTGAACTACAAGCAGAATCTTGTTCAGACCCTTGCTTTCTGATTTCCATCCAAGTCAACACAGCAAGGCTTGGAACTGAGATGCTGCTGGAGGGGGGTGGGAGGAAAAAACCAGAAGTGGTGGGAAGGTTGTGGGCTTGGTGGTGCTGCTCAGCAAACAGAAAGAGGAAAAGGAGAGTGATTTCTCATTCTGTTTCCTAACACCAAACATGACCCAAAGTTTTTATAAACTTTCTGCTCAGGTTTCAGGAAACTGCAAATGAAACTGCATTCCTCTGCCTGTGGTGGGGTTGGGGTTTTTTCCTTCTCGCTTTCTTCTTGAGATGTAATAAAACATCATCACCTACAAGTCTGTGGGCTTTAAAAATGTTCTCTGGAGGGCAGGCGAGGAGTGGAGGCAGATTGATTGACAGCTGGAATAAAGCCTCTTTATTATCTCTGGGATTATAATTTCACTCTGTTCAAGAGGCTGGAGCAACAGGAGCTTGGTTGTCTCTGTTTCTTGTGTGCACTCCAGATACCGCATTGGTGGTGTCCATTCCCCTCCAGCACTCCTCATCAGCTGAAGCTGAACTTCTCACCTCCTAGGGAAATAAGCATTGTTGCCTTGAAGGACTCAAATGTAACTACTGAGAAAAAGACAACATGTTAAGTAAGAATATGGCCCTGAAAATTGTGCCAGGGGAGGTTTAGGTTGGATATTAGGAAAAAAATTATTTGCAAGAGTGGTCAGGCATTGGAACAGGCTGACCAGGGTGGTGGAGTCACCATCCCTGGAGGTGTTCAAGAGATGTGTGGACATGGCACTTGGGGCCATAGTTTAATGGCCATGGTGGTGTTAGGTTGACAGGTGGACTCAGTGATCTTAGAGGTCTTTTCCAACAGAAGCGATTCTATGATTCTATAAATAAGAATATATAAATAGCAGAATTGTCTGCACCAAAGGCCAAGTGCAACTGAGGGTGGAGCAGCCATGCCAGGATGTGGCTAAAGCATCATATGACTTCAGGGGGATTTCTTCTCTACCAAGATATTGGAGATATTCAAAACCCACCTGGATGCGTTCCGGTGTGATCTGGTATAGATCTGCTATAGATGATCCTGCTCTGGCAGGGATGAGCTTTTGAGGTCCCTTCCAGCCCTTGACATTCTGTGATTTTGTGAAGTCCATTAACTGTGAGTCTAAAACATGCAAAGCTCCAAACCAGGATCTGTTCTGAAACTGAAGGTCACAAACTTAACCTGGAGAAAGCAAAGAATTGAGAAATGGTCAGAGTGAAGGCAAAAATTTGTGAGATAACAAAGACAGCCATGCACCACATCTTTGGCTGTTTTCAAGCAGTTTGTGTGAAGAATTTAAGTGTGAGTTAAGTGGATATGAGCTATAGTATGTGCATCCCATGTTCAGATGAAGATGCAAAGCAGGGCTCAGTGCACAACAGCTAAGTAGCATGAGCGTGTGAGAAAGGATCAGCCTCACCAGCAGCACAACCCGATTTTTGCTTTCTTTTTGTTCTGAATTGCATAGCTCAGAGACAAAAGGAAATGGCCTCATGTTGCACCAGAGAAGGTTTAGGTTAGTCACGAGGGATGATTTCTTCCATGTAAATGGTTGTCAAGCCCTGGAACAGGCTGCTGAGGGAAACCCATCCCTAGAGGGGTTTCAAAGCTGTGTAGGTGTGGTGCTGAGGGACATGGTTTAGTGCTGGCTTAATTATTGGACTCGATCTGAAAGATCTTTTCCAGCCAAAAGATTTTATGATTCTAAAAGCAGGCTCTGAGGACTGGGTAGTAGAATGCTACAAAGTAGCACCAGGAGAGGATGTGGTGGGGCAAGGACCTCTCCTGCAGTTCCCAGAAGGAAAAGCAATGAGGGATGCAAGGCAGAGATGCGGCTGGATAGTGTGCTGTAGTCCTGTTCAGTGGGAAGCCAGGGGCCCTGCCTGGTCTCTTTTGGGGGTGACTCCTGAAGATTTCCCTCTGCTTCTGTCAGGACTGCTCCAGGAGATGGGGTGAGAGGTGTGTGGGTTGGATGTGATCCAGCATGGCCACCTTTCCTCAGTGCACTCCTGCTCCTTAGCAAATCCATCCGGGCTAGTAAATGCCTGGTGTGGAGAAATTTTGGAAACCAAATCGCTGTGAATAATTAATCTTTAGGGTGCACTGCAAGAATAAAGCAGTATATGTGATACCCTGCAGCACATGTGTACAGAGAAGACCTTGAGATGCTGTGTATGCTCAGCATATTGTGCCATAGACCTCCTGGGACTTGTGCTGGCTACGATTGAGTGCAGACCTCGGTGGCATGTCCTTTTTGCCTCATTGCCACCCCATTAACACATTAATGGCAGCTCCTTGCCCCAATACCCCTCTTCTGTGGTAATTGGAGGGTGGGGTGTCTGTGTGTGCTCTCAGAGGAGCACTGAAATTGGGAGGGACTGAGCAGAGCTCATCTGGAGACCCAGAACTGCTGGGCAAAGGCAGTCAGGATTCTTGGTTAATTAGAGAAGACCCATTACTGGCAAACACAGGGCATATTTATTTTTAAAGTCTGTTGCTGACACTGAGAACATGCCTCTGGCAAGGGATCTGAGGCTCTGACCATGTAATTCTGTTGAAAAAAGGGATTTACTTTTTTCAAAACAAACCCAAACCCCCATGTCCCACCTCCTCCCTGCCAAGGAGTGGGCACCATCAATGAAGGCAGGGAACTGGAAGGGGTGAGGGCTGTTATTTACGCAAAGTTTCCACCTCCTTCCTTCCTTCCTACCAAGTCCCCATGACCCAGACCTGCCTGGTGAGGAAAATGACTTCGTAGCCTTGCCAATTCTGGGATAAATAGGTCATCCAAAATATGCAAAAAGTCACTTCCAAGTCTTCCAGCAGTTGGAGAGACCTCAGAAGTCTTCGGATGCATAAAGCCTGTAGTAATTGTGTTACTTCCAACCTGGTTTTTTGAAGCTCTGGGTCCTCTGGGAGTAGGGTCCTTCACAGTGATGTGACAGATTAGAAAGCAGAACCATTTCCAGTTTTATTTCACCCATTTGCTTCTTAACATCTTTTCAGTGGCGATGTCAGCTGTAGCCTGCATCATTACAATAACAATATTCTATAGCTCCCTGTGGAAGGGGGCTGGGATCTTTCAGTTAAAACAGAGAAGTGTCCAGCTAAGGATGTCTTCATTTAAATCTCAGTGGTGCCTTTAACCTTGTGAAGTGGAGCTGCTAAATTTTGATGGATGGCTGTAGATGATATAGGGGGGGATTTCCTTGAGGAAACTTTCCAGCATCCTGCAGTGCTTGGCAGAGATTTATCAGGCTTTCTCTGGAGATCACCTGGTCCAGTGGCCTTTAGGGAGGCTTTAATCTACCCACCATTGAAATAATCAATAATCAGCTCCCATGGCAGCAGCTGATAACATCTTCAAGAGCTTATACAGGGGAGTCACTCTGCTGCAAGGATAGAATCAGGTTTATAAGCAGCTGTGGGTGCAGTCCTCAGTATCAATCCAGGCTTGGGGTGAAGGGCTAGAGAGCAGTCCTGCAGAGAAGAACTTGGGAGTGCTGGTGGGTGAAGAGGTGGACATGAGCCAGCACTGTGTGCACACAGCCCAGAACCGACCATGTCCTGGGCTGCATCCCCAGCAGCGTGGGCAGCAGGTGGAGGGAGGGAATTTTGCCCCTCTGCTCCACTCTGCTGAGACCCCACTTGCAGTACTGGGGCCAGCTCTGGAGTCCTCAGCACAGCAGAGACATGGACTTGTTGAAGCATTGCCAGAGGAGGCCATGGCAATGCTTAGAGGGCTGGAAGCCCTCTGCTGTGAGGGCAGACTGAGAGAGTTGGGGTTGTTCAGCCTGGAGAAGAGAAGGCTCCAGAGAGACCTTCTGGTGGCCTTTCAGGACTTAAAGGGGCTGAGAAGAAAGCTGGGGGCAGACTATTTATCAGAGCATGTTGTGACAGGACAAATGGTGATGGGTTTAAACTAAAAAAGGAAGATTCAGACTGGAGAGAAGGAAGAGATTTTATACAATGAGAGTGGTGAAACACTGTCCCTCGTTGCTCAGAGAGGTGGGAGATGCCCCAACCCTAGAACCACTCCAGGTCAGGTTGCTTGGGGCTCCGAACACTTTTGTCTGTTTTTCAGAACATATCCCTTTGTTAAAGAACCCTTTCTTGCCGGGGGAGGCTTTCTCAAGCCTTAGTACAACTTCTCTCTCCTCTCAGTCTTTGGGGCTGTTTGCTGTCAGTGCAAGCCTGGCCAATGCCAGGGTTTTGCTGTTGTTCTGTTACTGCACAGCAAGGACACAGGGCCCAGGGTAGCGAAAGGTGGGAAATAAAGGAAGCGAAGGTCATTAGTGAGTGCCGAGTCAGTTACCAACAACTTCCTGACATTGTCTGTCCTCGCTCCATTCGCTGGCCCTCGGCCAGGCACCACCAGCAGGTATTTCCCTCCTGCCCACGGCTTCATCCATCATCATCCTCCACCAGGTCCATCCTGTTGCGCTCAGAGGAAGCATTAAAAATACTTACATGAGCTATGGAGTGACCTGTGGGTGAGAGCATCTCTGCACCTGCATGGCCAGGGAGTGGTTTCTTCCTTTGGAGCGAGTCCAGAGTAGGCCACAAAGACGATCAAAGGGCTAGAGCACCTCTACTATGAGGACAAGAGTTGGGGCTCTGCAGCCTGGATAAGAGAAGGCTTCAAGAAGACCTTGTAGTAGCCTTCCAGTATCTGAAGAGGGCCTACAAGAGGTCTGGGGAGGGACTATTTACAAGGTCTTGTAATGACAGGATGAGGAGGAATGGGTTTAAACTGGCAGAGGGGAGATTGAAACCGGATGTTAGGAGGAAGTTCTTTCCAGTGAGGGTGGTGAGACACTGGCACAGGCTGCCCAGGGAGGTTGTGGCTGCTCCCTCCCTGGAGGTGTTCAAGACCAGGTTGGATGAGGCCTTGAGTGACCTGTTCTAGTGGGAGGTTTCCCTGCCTATGATGGGGGGTTGGAAGTAGATGATCTTTGAGGTCCCTTCCAACCTAAACCATTCCATGATTCTATGATTCCTTGATTTTACAGAATCATAGAATTGCTTTGGTTGAAAAAAGACCTCTAAGATAACCAAGTCCAACCATCTACCTAACACTATCATGACCTTCAAACTATGTCTCTTCCCTTGGACAAACATTTCTGCTTTTGGTGATAAAGAAATAGGAACCAAACTGAAATATAATCTTAAAAATGAGATGTTTTCAGCTTCTGTGTTGAAGTGATGAAGTCCACTCTTATGTTTCTTAATACACAACAAAAATAGTTTTAAATAGTGAAGTCAACTTCTACATTTCCTATTTTAATGCACGCATGCACCAAACAGTATTAAATAATGATGTTAACGTCTATAATTCTTGTTTTAATGTACAAAAAAAAAAAAGTTTTAAATAGTGGTGATGTCAACTTCTATATTTCATATTAGAATACACACACCAAAAAAAAGTTTCAAATTGGTAAAACAACACTTTTTTGAGAACATCCAGGTCTGTAAGTTTTTCTCCTTTGTTTTTTCCAAGCTCTGCTCTTTTCCCAAATGCTTTTTAGGAAGTGGCATGCTGAGGAATAGGTTTGAAACCTCTCTTTGGTGCTATTTCTACAATGAAGTCACCCGTGTAAGATAAATAGTAGCTGATCATCTCTTGTTAGTGAAGTACACGCTCTCCTTCATGCTTGGCTTGAATGGAAATGCAAAATACTCTGCCATCTGCTTCCAGCAAGCGGCTGGAGCAAAGGATGCAGCTTTGGGATCCTCTGTCACAAGCCAAGCTGGGGCTGCATAGCTGAGGAGCCACCTCTTTGTCTGCTGTGGCCAAAGTGATGGGCAGGGAGATAATTCTCAGTAGAAAGGGGATTTTTAGAGAGAAAGTCCTCCCCTGCTGCTCATAAATGTGGATTGCAGCCTGCTGCAAAGATGAGGTTTAACACCAGAAATGCCTGAAGAGGCATTTTCAGTTGAACTTAAGGAAAAAACTTTGCTTTAAGGATGCCAGAGCCCTGGAGCAGGCTGCCCACAGAGGTTGTGGAGCCTCCTTCTCTGGAGAGATTCCAAACCTTGCCTGGGCACGTTTCTGTGCAACCTGATCTAGACAAACCTGCTACAGCAGGTCCCAGATCTCCCGAGGTCCTTTCCAACTCCCACCATGGTGGGATTCTGTGAAGAAGGTTCTGTGCCCAACAGAGGCTGCTGTATTCCATGGCATAAAAACTGCAGCCATCAGGGACGTGTTGCATCCATACAAAGCAACCCAGATGCAATTTTTAAAAGAATAATTTATTTTAAAGAAAGAAAACCCAACAGGATACACCTCTCTGGGGGTACAGCACGTTGGCTGCTCCATGTGAGATTTGAAGCTGTTCTGCAGCCGACGTGACAAATACCCCAAAGCCTGTGTTTGGGCGTTTTAAGTTTCCAGCCACGGGACGTAATTATGGCACATTACCCTCTGTTTATTTAAAGAAGGGAAAATACTGTGGCAATTGGGGTTTTGTGCCAAGTTACAGGGGGAAAAAATGCTTTTTAAAGAAGTAAATATGCGTGCAGGCAGCTGGTGCATATGAGATCCTGGAAACAAAAGCCAGTTGCTCTCCCACCGGCTGCAGAACCCAGGAGGAGCCCACGCAGCTCTGCTCTTACTTATCTCAGGGAAAGTGATGCAAACAAAGACCTTTAATTGCCTGAAAAGCAGGAGAATCAGACAGGCGGCTGATGAGCAGTGAGTCTGTGCTGAATCTTGGCTTGTTATTGAGGTTGGGTTCCCCAAATGTGGTATTTGGGGTGACACGGAGGGTTTCTGTTCATGCAGGACCTGGGTACCACTTGGGTGGTATCTGGGTGTTTCGACACTGGAGTCTGCCTCCTTCCCCAGACACCCTAAATTTCTTTCCAGCTCAGCTTTTTCTCTCACTCATCATTTGAGCAGCCCTGACTTTCCTCTTGTAAATGTGACTTCTGCTTTTACATACCATGAATGCTTCAAAATTGGGTCTTATCAGCCCAGTATCTGGGCTCGTGGGAGGGAAGTAATGTCTGTGATGATGCCCAAGCCACGTGGGAGAGCTCAGCTCTGCTCCAAATTCCCTGGGGTAACCCTGGGTGAGAGGTGGCACAGAAGAATTAACCAGATGGGTGCTGGGGAGGGGACAAGCCACAGCAACCCAACTCACAGTATGGGGGTTGTCTTCTCACTGCCCATTACCTGCACTCAGGAGGTTTGCAGACCATGTGAGGATTAGTTTTCACCAAGCAATTCTTGGAAAAGATCTTGTGAGAAGGCAGCTCCCATTTAGAAAATTAAAAACTTTTTGTTCTACCTTTCTCAGGGAAAAACAAAAATACAGGGATGTGAGCTCTGAGTGCTGAACTGATTGAACCCAGAGGCAAACCTGCCCTTCCCCAGAGCCCTTGTTCTCCTTTCAGTGGTTTATAAACTGAGTGATTTGGGGTGGTCTGACTGTTTCCATGTGTGGCACCCAATAGCATGCATGACTGCAACAGGGAAAACCAGTTGGTATTTGGTTCTAGTTCTTCTGAACACGAAGGATAAGAGAGCAGGAGCATCTCATCCACCCATCTGGAGACAGTACCCAGAGTGCACTGACAGCAGTGAACTCCACATCAATGCTTTGATGTGTGCTGGAGAAAAACTGAATTTCAGATTTTAAAATTGTTGTTGTCTAAAACCTCTTCCTAAAGACTGGAAGGAGGTGAAATGGGAGATGTGGTACTGGCAGCAGAATAAGAATTCTGAGGGTTTGTAGAGAATTTCAAGGCTTGGACATTTGTTTCCATTTTGCTAGGAACAGTCTGGGGGTCTTTTTAATGTCTGTTAATGTTGCAAGAGCAATGGATTTTGTCAAATAACTTCTCTACCCAATGCAACATTTAAAGCAATGAACATCCAGAGGAAGTTCATTGAAGCTCACCAGCCATGGAGAACAGGCCGGGTTCTTCCCCTAAAAGATCCATCCCAAGCACTGAAGAGTTGTCCACATCAGGGTTTTTTAACTAGCACAAGAGATTTTTAAAAACATAAAATCACAAATGTTCTTCATGTGAAACAAGGATGTGTGAAATTCACATCATCTGGGGCAAAGAGCTTCACCGTTTAATCTGCACCCTGGAAGAGTCCCTTTAAAACCTCTGACTTTAGACCATCACTAGTGGATGAATTGCCAGCAGAGCTACAGCATCAGAACTGTGTATGCTATGTGGGAAGAAGGCTTCAATCAAGCAGTTGCTGGGCACAGCAGAGCTTGGTCTTCTGCATGCAATAGAGAGGATGTTACAGAACAGTGTAATTCTGCAACGTAAACCAGGGAAGATGAAACGAGCCAAGGGCCATGACCTGGAATTTTATGAGCAATTTATTGTTTGCAAAGAGGAGTGGGGAGCAACGAGGGTGGGAGAGGGAAGGCAGGATTTGTACTGTTGTGTGGAGTCAGAAATTATGTGGAACTCTCCTGGGTTGGGGCTGGCTAATCTTTAGCGTTTTCCCTTTGGGCTTCAGCAGGTCTGTTGTAAGAAGAGCTAATAAAGGAGGTATTTTAAAGATAATATCACGTATAAAAAGAGTACCCGGACACATGCAGAGCTCCTCCACGGCCAGGATAAAGCAGTCACAGTGGCTGACCCCGACCTCCCTGGATTATCTGATGTTCTCAGCATTTATAAGCCAGGAAGAGCCAGTGGTCGTCAGACCGACTGGCTCCGCTCTGAGCTTGCAGCCCAGATGGGAGGCGAGACCTGCCCTCTGAGCATCCCAATCCTGGGGTCAAGGAGAGGAGTCCCTCCACCCTTCTTTTCCCCCAAAAAAACTGTGGAAATTGTCGGCTGGGGCGTTAGGTCATCGATTCTCAGCAGGTCACTGGGGCTGGGACCATCCTGGATGCAGAAGTCACCGGGGAATGTCTCGTCTTGCAGATGTCTCCAGGGTAGCTCTGAATTAGCTGCATCGTTTCAGCAGGGCAGCAGGACCCTGGGCCAGCTCTAAACAGCATTTTTCTTTGCATTTCTAGCTTTACAAAAAAAAAAACAAAAAAAAAAAAACAAAAAAAAAAAACAAAGCCAGAACTGTCATGGAGTGGAGCCGTAGAAATATTATTTGGTTCAGGGTGGTGCCTGCTGCCCATGACTGCAGATGCTGCTGACCTCTCCTGTCTTGGCGTAGCTGCTTTGGGTTTTAGTGGCCCAGCAGCAGGCAGCACCCTTGTCCCTGTTTGGAGCATCGAGCGTGTTTATTTGGGTTAAAATCGAGTGTTTAAACAATTCTGTGCAAGCACTAAGCCAGGGTGATTGGAGTTTGCATGACTCTGCATTCAAACTCTGATTTCTTCAGGGCAGAGGAGTTGTTTTCATTAACTCTTCAGTGTCTGCTCCCTCTGTCAGGAGGAAAGGTTGGATTAGCTCAATGTTGACATACAGACTTTCAGCCCTCCTCAAGCTGTTTTAAATCAAAGCGGGGTAGGTAAATGTTTGACTGCATTTCCTGCGATGGCCTCATCGTCTGCAGCCTGCGAAGTAGCAGGATCCAAAGGGCAGCTGTTAAACAAAGTGAAAACAGACAACAGGCTGCCCAGCTCCCCGACATCTGCTGCCCAGAGCATGGGGAAGCCTCCCTCCTCCCCCAGCATCCGCAGGGATGGGCCTTTGTTAAACCAGACAAAGGAGATCATGGCTTGTGGGAGGGTGGAGCAGGAAGGGGGTTGCCAGAAGGATGTGTGTTGGGATGTGGTGGTAGCTAGGATAATGTTGTTGGGATGCAGAGGTGCCCAGGGTGATGCTGTTGGGATGCAGTGGTACTTTGGGTGATGCTGTTGGGATATGGTAGTACCTAGGGCAAAGCTGTGGGGATATGGTGGTACCTAGGGTGATGATGTTGGCATGTGAAGGTGATGTGGTTTGGATGCAGCAGTACCCAGGGTGAAGCAGTTGGGATGCAGTGGTACCTAGGGTGATCCTGTTGGGACGTTGTGCTACCCAGGGCGATGTGTTTGGGGTGCAGTGCTACCCAAGGCAATCTGATCGGCATGTTGCCCAATCACTGCCCTGCAGTCCTAAAAGCAAAACTCTTTAGGTTATATAGGTTTATTCTTCTTTTCTTTCCCCTTCTCACCCGAGGAATTATCTGCCCAGACTGCAGGTGGAAATACAGGTCTGTATTTACCTGGTTAAGCCATATAATGAAAGCTGTTCCAGTTTGGCTGCTCTGAGCATAGCTCTTTTGACGGGATTCAGCTGAGGCTTTTATGGGGAAGGGTAACAGGATTGTGTTGCTGAGTATTTACAGGAGCTGTAAAACTCAGAAATGTATCATGTCCATGATTTAAATGTGACATGGAGGAACTTGCTGACTCCTGCCATCACCACCCCTCTGGAGTGGGCAGCAGAGCATCCTCTTTCCAGCCTTTGGTGCAGATGTTGTAGGGGAAGGAGATAAAATCCATTAGGATTGTTTCTCATAGGAGCTGCATAACTTCATTTTTCCACATTTTCAGCCAGGGCAAGCTTGGCAGAGCAGCTGGTATCTTAGGTACACACTCTTTTATTAACATGTGTAATTAATTAACAGGTGTAGGATGTCATGGGACCTTAAGCCCAAAGATATTCCCTGTCATGAGGTTTCCTCCACTTCATCCCTGTTTTCTCAAGAGCTGGTGTGATGAGACAGAAGGGATTTGTGAGAGGTGAGCCCATTCTCCTGGGCTTTGGGCTTCAAGATGCCACTTGTGGGCAGGGTAACAGAGGCTGTGCATGCACAAGAGTGTTTTGATTGAGGAAAGAAAACTTAGTTATTTTTCCAATACAAAGGATCTCCTTAAAGGCTTCACCTGCAGCATCATCCTGCAGGTACCTAGCACTTTTTTTACCCTTTCCAATCACATCCTTAGTTTTGTTTACTCAAACCACAGACTCAGTAAGATGGGAAACCGATTCTGTTTGTCTTGTTCCTGGAGCAATGTTGCAGGCTGCAGCAGGATAAACCCCGTTTCCATCGCCAGGGGATGGATTAGGAGGGAGCCGCACATGAGTGTGGACGCAGCGCTTCAGGACATGGTTTAATGACCATGGTGGTCTTAGGTTGATGGTCTGACTTGATGACTTCAGAGGTCTTTTCCAACCAAAATGATTCTATGATCCTATGTAAAAGGAGCCCATTTTTGTGTGCGTTTCTCCTCCTTGTGCAATTCCTGCAAAGCAAATTTAATGCAGTTTCAGTTTGGGTACAACAAAGTGGAGCTGCAGATCAGAAACACATGTTGTAAGTGCTGCAGGCACTGAGTGAAACCTGATCTGCCGAGGTTTCCCTTAAATCTGCACTTTCTCATTTGGCTCTCATATTAAAGCTGTATTTCAGAGCTGTCTAACCCTCTCGAAAGATGATGAATAACAATAAAAACATTCACTGGAGGACTGTCATCGTTTCCAAAGGAAGTGTAATAAATACTTTACGACAGGACTTTTTTATTTTTTTGGGCTATGTACAGCCATAAACTAGTTTTAAGTTACAACTTATTAAGCCTCTAAACAATTAGAACTTGGCTGCAGGGAGGGGGCTGGGGCTGGTCCCTGGGCTGGGGTCTGCCATGTTTTTGGGCTTGTGGGAACTGGAGGGAGTCACTTTGCTTTCACGTGCCTCAGTTTCCCCTTGAGGTGGTTGGGATGTGGGTGTTTATGATCACTGAGGTCTTAGGGAGTTTGAATCAGGTCTTGTGATACAGATAATTGATGTACCAACTCATTGGAAAATTCCTCATTCTCTGCAACTCCCTGAAAGGTTGGAACCACGTGAAGGTTGGTCTTTTCTGAAAGGGACAAGTAATAGGACAAGGGGAAATGGCCTCAGGTTGCCCCAGAGGAGGTTTAGATTGGACATAAGGAACAAGTTCTCTCCCAAAAGGGGTGTCAAGGCTGGCCCAGGCTGCCAAGGACAGTGATGGAGTCCCCTGAAAGGGTATCCAAGCTGTGTAACTGTGTTGCTGAGGGACATGGTTTAGTGGTGACTTGGCAGTGCTGGGTTACAGTTGGACTCAATGAGCTTAGGTCTTTTCCAACCTAAACGGTTCTATATGTCTGAATTTTTGATGTAATTTCTAGTTTTCCATACTTTGATTTTTCTCATTCCATGCATTTCCCATCTGTGTAATTCTACTACTGTGAAAACTTGCTGGAGAGGCAAGAAGTAAGAGTTACCCCATGAGGAACACACCCTCTTTATCTTTCTTCCTTCTCTGCAGTCTAAATCTCTCTTTTAGTTCAAACCATCACTCCTTGTCCTCCCACAACCACCTTTGCTCAGAAGCCTGTCCCCAGCTATTTTTTCAGCCCCTTTAAGTACTGAAAGGCCACCAGGTCTCCCTAGAGCCTTCTCTTCTTTAGGCTGAATGACTCCAGCTCTCTCAGCCTGTCCTTGTAGGATGCTCTCCTCACTCCCTGGCAGGAGGTGCTGCTGGGACCCTTGACTGCTTGGCGAACGTGTTTAACGTTTTCCACAGGCAGGCACAAAAAGGAACCAGCGCAGCCTGTGAACCATTTTATTTATTTTCTCCTTTAAAGCCTTTCCAGGCAGACTTTGGTTTGGACTGCTGGCTCACTTTTTTTTTTTTTTTTTTAATTGCAATTAATGCCACAAAGATTTCTCATGGAGCATTAGATGTTATTGGCAGGAGGGTTATTAAAAAGCAAAACAAACCCCAAACTCGACTGTAACCTGAAACATATTCGATCCAAGATCTTTTATATTGAAGAGGATTTGCACTTTGAACATGGCAGAACTTCTACTTATGGGGCCAGAATATCTGAAAGCATCCTTCTTCAGGTGTCTGAAACAACCTTCTTGTTGCTTTCCAAAGCTTGCAGAGTCCTCAAACCTCTGCTCAGCTGTGTGCCCTGGACCAAATGATGGAAGCAGGTCACAGATACCCACATCATCATGAGGTTGTAGAAAGGTGGGCGTTGGTCTCTTCCTAGTACCTAGTGATAGAATGAGAGGAAATGGCCTCAGGTTGTGCCAGAGGAGGTTTAGGTTGGATATTAGGAAACATTTCTCTACTAAAAGAGTGGCCAGGCATTGAAACAGGCTGCCCAGGGAGGTGGTGGAGTCACCATCCCCCGAGAGGTGTTCGAAAAGCATGCAGACGCAGCACTTGGGGGGACAGTGTAATGGCCATGGTGGGCTTAGGTTGGAGGTTGGGCTTGATGACCTTAGAGGTCTTTTCCAGCTGAAACAACTCTAATTCTATGACTTACCAAGTTAATTTAATCTACTTTCACACACACACACACATACACACGATTATTATTATCCCTCAGTGTTCAGAGTGATCTGAGCTTATGTTGCATTTTTAAGCTGTCTGAAGCTCTGAGAATTATTTCGGGGAGCTGTTAGTGTTTGGTTGAGTGAGACCATGTGGGGAGCAGTGATCTCTAATCTGATGAACACTTGGAAGCTTGCAAGTGCTCAGGCATATGCTTTGAAATTAATTTTCCACGAGTCCATATGGCTTTGAAATTCACTCTCCATAAATGTTCCTGCTGGTAAAACTTGATCCCAAGGTCTCTGGGAGCTGGGGAGGGGCTGTGAGCAGGATGAGGGGGGATTGTTTTTGAAATCCAGGCTGATAGCAGAGAAGCACTACTGCCAGAGCTCACTTTTTGTAGGTACCAGCTTGGATATCCAGGGCTTGCTTTTTTTTTTTTTTTTTTTTTTTTTTTTTTTTTNTTTTTTTTTTTTTTTTTTTTTCCCAGAGCAGAGTTCTTCAGTTCTACTCTCCTTTGCTATCAGGAGGTATTGACTCAGGTGTGACTTGGGCATGAAGGAGTCTAACGCTGGGTTCTGGGACTGATTCATGTATGTAAAATCTGGACTATGTAGAATTAATAGAAGATTATTGGGGAAAAATGAAAGAAAAAAGAAAAAAAAAAGAAAAAAATGTAACCAGCTTGGTACTCACCTGTTAATTTGGGAGTTTTGTTACACCATGAAAAATAATTTTAGAAGATCTATGTAATATATGAGCTGAGGTTTATTGTCTGGCAGCGCCACAGATATGTTTTATTACCAGAGCTGACAATAGAGGTTACTGGAAGTAAGATAGCAGAATGGTGAAGGTATTGAACCTGAGGCACTAGGCAGGTTTCTGAGCCATTCATCCTCCAACTGAACAAGAATGATGGTCCCCCCCTTTCCTGATACATGCTTGTAGATGTCGGTGGCCACCACCAAAACAGAGGATTGGGCTGCTGCTTGGCTTTGGCTCTGGGATAAGAGCGAATATTGATAAAATAAAGCATTTCTCAATGACCTGTGCCATCTAGTGGCAAAGCAGAGCTGGAGCTGGAGGAGAAGTGAGATCGTGCACTGAATATCGTGGCGAGGTGAGTTCCCACCACGCTGGTGCAGGCCAGCTGTTGTGGATGGTGCTGGTGGTGGATATCCTCTGCTAACAACCGTGCCTGGTGTTGAATGCAGCTTTTTGGGCTTTATACAGTGAGTGTGTGCTCCATCATCTGGTTTTCTGTCTCAGCTCAGTCTCAGTGTTGTGCCTTGGATGGCTCAAAGAGGCAGGAGAATATCCTAGGATGCAGCCAGTGGTTGCCCACTCCATGTCTCACCAGTGGCATGGGACACAAGCCTGTTTCTAACAGTGAAGAAAGAGCTGCCCTGCTTTAATTTCCCTTTGCCCCTGGGGACACCCTGTGGAACACACCATGCCCACCCTTGCAGCATCCCAGCACTTCTCGGATCTGCTTTGGACATGTGCTGAGATAGAAGAGGCATCACTTAAAAAGGTTTTGAGATAATCACCCTGGATAACAGCCCCTAATCCATATATAGCTGCCTTCACCACCACAAGGACTTCTGCAGATGACTCTCCTCGGCTACAGCTCAGCATTGAGGGAAGATTGCATTGATGTGGAGTTCACAGCTGGTGGTAAAGGAGAGTCCTTGGCAGCAGGCTGGTCTCTGAAGCTGTAGGCTGCAGATGGGCACACTTGAAGTTGGCATCACCCAATAGTGTAAGCATATCCAGCATTGTAGTGATTGGGATGAGAGGGGATGGCTTTAAGCTGGCAGAGGGGAGATTTAGACTGGGTGTTAGGAAGAAATTCTTTACAATGAGGGTGTTGAGACACTGGTACAGGTTGCCCAGGGAGGTTATGGATGCTCCCTCCCTGGAGGTGTTCAAGGCCAGATTGGATGAGGTTTTGAGCAGCCTGCTCTAGTCGAAGGTGTCCCTGTCCATCATCCAGCACCTGTTGAAGGACAATTTGGTTTTGAGATTGGATCTTAGACTTTAAAACAAAAGCTTAGATGTGTCCTTTCTGGTAACAGAGCCCTCAGAGCTGCATGACAGGGATGGCAGAAGAGACGACCCCAAACTCTTCTTGTTTATTTTTCCCCTGTGCTTTTCTTCAGGGATCTTCCCTAACTTGTCTGACCGCAGTGATGGGAATGGGGCTCCTAGCGTTGGCAGCAGTCTGCAGTCAAGATGATGTTCAAAGATTCACAGTTTGACCCTTTTAGAATCACAACATCATGATTGGTTTGGGTTTATTTGGTTTTGGGGTTGGGTTGTTTGTTTGTTTGTTTGTATCCTCTTTGATATATCTTTTTATATGGATCAGTTGAGCTCATTTGTGGGTGGCAGGTGAGCGTCTAAAGTGCATCATCAGCCCTGGGCTGCCCTTAAAACTGAAACACAAGTTGGACGTAAACTAAAACAAGTTGGTGAGTCCACAACCCAAAAAAGAACCTGGAACAAACCACCCCATTAAGCTGTGTATTTACACTGCTATTTCTAAACTAATGCCCTCTGCTATTTACCAAGCCTAAACCACAATATTTTACCAAGTGCTCCAAAATCCAAGACGCATTTTTGCAACTCCAAGTCAGTGGAAACTTAGCAGTTTATTTTTCCCTTTTGGAAACTAACCAGTTCCTATTTTTATCCAGGTTAAAACCCACAGCGTCACCCATCAGACTCCTGCAGGCAAACATTTCTTCCACCCTTTGCACCAGAACTGCCAGGCTTCCCCCCAGAAATCAAACAGTGAATCGTTACTTTGTGACCCCGAGTCATGATTCTGAAATGAGAATGGAAAATGCTGTGGCAGGAATACAGGGATCTGTCAGGAAAGAAAACCAGGCAAACTATTAAAGTACATTTCATCTTGGGTTGCTGGATATAAACTAATCTTTCTTAGAGGTCTGCATGAAAGAGGCTGGATTATCCCCTGTCTGACTACTCCATTGTTTTTATACCTTCCTCTGCAGCATCCGGCATTGGCTGCTCTTGGAGACAGGATGCTGGACCAGCTAGACAGAGGCTTTCATCCCACACGGCAGTTTTGGTGCTTGTATAAACGGGCTCAGTCTGTAAAATATATTGAAAAACATTTTTATAGGAACTGGTTTCTGTCCTCCATCCTCAAAGGATTCCTTCAAGCCCATCAGCAATTTTGCTTCAAAGGCTTTCTCCTTCTTTTAACCCTTCGATTGCCTGATGGGAATAGCTTGTGCCTCTAGATAGACTGGATTGGCTAAAATCAGAACCTTAGGTATAAGGAAACTTGAGTTTGTAGTTGATGCCAGTAATATCTTACCAGTTCTGCTCCAGATAGACTAAACTGCCCCAAAACAGGACCTCAGGTGCAATGAAACTGAAGTTGACACCCAGTGCAAGCAATCTCCTACCAGATCTACTGGTGATGGCACCATTGCACAGACAATCTCTGTGGGAGGTGAGTGACAAACTCATTTTCTGGCCCAAAAGCCATCGCTCCCAAGCAAGCATGGCAGGTATGAGCTCCTGGTCATGTTGGAGATCCTGGGCTGGTGTGTGGAGTTCAGCAGCCCATCAATAGGGGTTTTGTTGTCCAAAAGTCACAATTCTTCCTTGGATCCTCCATGTCATGTTTCCTTGCTTGTTGTCATTTTCTCCTGCCCTCCATGGGACTTATCCAATAAGGCAAAGGTGGAGGATCAACGAATGCTGAATTGTTGTCAAACTACTGCAAGTTGAATTTCTTCTGAGTTTGTTTTCAAAGCTTAGCATATCATTCTGTTGCTGTTTTCCATGGCTTTGGTGGGGCTCCAGCCCTGTTGCCCACAGGGACCTTCCCAGCATTTTCCATCACCAAAAGTCCTCACTTCCTACTATGAAGATTTGGGGCTAAATGCTGGGAGTTTTCACAGCCGAGAAGGAGCTGGCAAAGACCCAACATTTTCTGGTTCCAAGCCTGCTTAAATAACCCTTGAACACAGAAAGGGCTTCACTGCCTAAATATTCCAGCTTTTAGTTAAATATTCAAGATGTTTTCATACAACAAGCCCAATGCCAGATCTATAGTGTTGTTTTTCTCTGATTTGTCTCATGAAGTCCAATCCACCTTGTCCACTGAAATGACCAAGGTCATGGAAAGATGCAGCAGCAATGCAACACAGGAGGGTGCCAGCAGCACCTTTGAGTGCTTGGCTGAAGAAATGAACCTCTTCCTGATGCTTTGTGAACCAGCATCACCTCTGGTGCACTGGAAACTCTACCACCACCTTTTTAGTGCTTTTTAGAAAGAAAGAATAAGGAACATGGTGTAAAAGTTCAGTAAAGGCCCTGGAAAGATGTTTTCCAGCCAGAGTCATGCTCTAATCACAGTCCCAGATGATTAAGCTGATAAGAGCCCCACACTCAGTCCTGGAAGTGCTAATTAGTGATAAAGTGAGTAGATTCAAGTGATTACTTCTTTATCTGTCAGGAAACAGCTCTGTGGGCTCTCCAGTGCTGGACACGATGGTGTCCTCAGCCCAGATGCCTCCACGGGTGATAGGGAAAGCTTTGAGCTCAGGCTCACTGCTCCTTACTTCTGATTACAGGCAATAATGATGTTTTGCTTTAAGAGGTTCAGCAGCACACCAGCTCTAGAAACTGCTTTTTCCAAAGTATGTAGAATTGTACAATCACAGACCGGTTTGGGCTGAAGATCTCTAAAGTCAGCTGGTTCAACCTTCTTTCAGTAAGCAGGGACATCCTCAAATAGATCAGATAGCTCAGAGCCCCATCAAGCCTGACCTTGAATGTCACCAGGGATGAGGCCTCCACTACCTCCCTGGGCAACCTGTTTCAACTTTACACCACCCTCAGAGTAAAGAACTTGGCCTGGGAGGAGCACCTCTCCCTTTGATTTAGGCACCAGACATCCCAATACAGTGGTCACCCATCTGAGGTCCATAATTCACTCCTGGCTATTGCTTTTCCCCAAAGGACATAGAGTAACGAGGTGAAAGCAGCTCAGACAGTGGCAGCTGCCTTTAGATATCAGCACATCCAGTACAAGCCTCAATATCCCACAACCCAAAGCAGCTCATGAGCAAGTAAAAAGAAAATACTGGGGGGTTTTCCTTTAAGCTCTTTATCCCAAGGAAATGGACAATTTGCGGCCACACGTGTCTGTGAAGCCTTCTCTGGTGACTTCTGAACCTACGGCTGATTTAAACCAAATTGGGTCTGGAGTCTCGCGGGGTTGCTGGATACAGAGTGCAAATAGATGTTGGGGCCCCGCAGAAGGAAGTCAGCCCGCAGTGAGGAGTCAGGGGACAAGGTGTAGGAAGCCATGCTCCATCAGTGCCACTGAGTGTGGAAAAATGTGTCCCAGCTGCCCCTAAATTTCTCTGCCGTGAAAGCCAGAGCTGTAAAGAGATGGCACAAAGAAGTGACTGACACTTTGACTTTTATTGAAGGAAAGGGAGCAATCATGCCTCCAGCAAGTTAAATCACTGAGTGTGAGTGGGAAGGAGATGGGATGCAGCCTGTTGGTGAGATCTGTCCTCTCTCTGAGGAAAGTGAGAAACCTGGAACTGTTTAGCCTGGAGAAGAGCAGACTGAGAGGGGATCTTCCCAATGCTGATCAGTAGCTAAAAGATGGGGGGCAAGAGGCAAAAATCTTCTCAGTGACAGAACAAGAGGCAACAGGCACAAACTGGAACCCAGAAGGTTCCATCTGAACAGGAGGAGAAACTTCTTTGATGTGAGAGGGCTGAAACCCTGGAGGAGGCTTCCTAGAGAGGCTGTGGAGTCTCCTTCTCTGAAGAGATTCCAAATCTCCCTGAACATTGTGATCCTGGGCAACCTGCTGTGGGTGACCCTGCTTTAACAGGGAGGTTGGACTGGATAATCTCCAGAGGTCACTTCCAACCCCCACCATTCTGGGATTCTCTGTTTCACACTGTGGCATGGGGCACCTGCATTTTCATCGTGCTACACTTAGCAACCTTCACATTTCATCTGGAACACATTCCCTCTGTAGAGGTTTAAAAAAAGCTGATTTAGGGTATTTTGATGCCTTGTGTTTGAATTTTCAGTTGTAGACAAGCTGACTTCTTGTGAACCAGAGAAAATAACAACGTAGGAAAAGGCACTCCTGGTTTTGGATGGGTGATGGGGAGTGAATCCTGTATCTCCTGCAGAGCTGTAGATCAGGTCACAGCACAAGCTCTGCCAACCTCATGGAAATACAAGAAGCTGTCAAGCTTGAAAGCCAAACCAAGTCACAGCAGTCCAGCCAACACACCAATTCTAAGTTTTTTTGCTACCTCGACAGCCTCTCCACATGGCAAGTGAGTGGTGGAAAATGCTCCATGTCTGCAGCAGTCTCAGCATGGGGCTCCACGTGAGCTGGAGGAACTGATCCTTGACTGTGTCGGTCCATCAGCCAGGCTGTCTGATCTTGGTAATGGGTGATAGCAGCCACTGTGATTGCTCCCAGTTTGCAGCCAAGGGAGAAAAGGAACATGGAGTTTATTCCAGCCTCTATGCTTCCTTGGAGCCTCCACATATGGGCTATAATGGGAAATATTGAGGGAATGCAGCTGTGTGAGGAGAGGATTCATCCAAAGCACTCCTGGGTGCTCTCATAGTCAAGTGTACTATGATCAGCTCTGGAGTCTTTAGCACCAGAAGGATGTGGACTTGTTGGAGTGGGACCAGAAAAGGCCACAACAATGACCTGAGGGCTGGAAGCCCTCTGTTGTGAGAACAGGCTGAAAGACTTGGTAGTTGTTCAGCCTGGAGAAGAGAAGGATCCAAGGAGACCTTCCCGTGGCTTTTCAGGACTTAAAGGGGCCAATGAGTAAGATGAGGATGCAGGCATATTTGAGGAAGAGGAATGCTCATGTGAGGGTGAACAACTCCAAAGCACCAGAAGTGCCCCAGCTCCATTTCAGATGATGCCCCCATCCCCAGAAACACATCTTTCTGCAGTGCAGCATGTGAGGCTGATAGCACAAATGTCCATGAGTGCTCCTGGGAATCAGAGTGTGGGGGGTGCCATGGTCTAGTTGATTGGATAGAGCTGCGTGATATGTTGGACTGGATGATCTTGGAGGTCTCTTCCAACCTGGTTGATTCTATGATTCTATAATTCTCCCAAGGAACATGTAATAGAGCAAGAGGAAGCAGCCTCAAGTTGTGCCAGGGGAGGTCTGGGTTGGACATGAGAAATGATTTCTTCTCCCAAAGGGTTGTTAATCTCTGTATCAGGCTGCCCAAGTCAGTGCCAGAGCCCCCATCCCTGGAAGGGTTTAGAAGCTGTGTAAATATGCTGCTGAGGTACACGGTTTAGTGGTGACCTGGCAGTGCTGCGTTAACAGTTGAGTTTCATGATCTTAAAACTCAACCAAAACCATTTCTGTGATTCTTTGCCCAGGGATTTGCTGTGGTGGCTGATGGCAGAGCCACCACGACCTCGAAATAGCCTCTTGGGTGTGATCCCCCCATGGCAACAGAGAGCCAGCGGCCTTGGGCTGAGCGGAAAACTCAAAAGCCGTCTGAGATTCTGCACAAGGGGAAGTTAATCTCTAAATGTGATTTTTATCTCTGCTTCCTGGGTTGCAGATAAGGTCTCTCCAGGGCATATAGAATTTGAGACTGTGGTTTCTGGAGCTATAAATGTAGCACCACTGTGTTTTCATTAGGGCTGAGGACAAATACGTTGGCTGAAACCTTATCTCTTTACATTACCCTATTGGCTTTAATGATATGAAGTCAGCTGGCTAAAAGAAGTCTACAGAGTGACCCAGCAGCCGTGATGAGGTTTCTGCAGCTCATATGCATCGTGCCAGGCATGTGCAACAGCACACAGTGAAGTGACAAATGTCTGAGGGCCACATTAACATGAAACACAAACAAACCCTTTGCCTCATTTGCAGATCAGACACTTTCCAACCCAGCACAATTATGTTATATGGACAGGGGCTTGAGTAGTCTGGTCTAGTGGAAGGTGTCCCTGCTTGTGGTAGTGGGGTTGGAACTGGATGGTCTTTAAGGTCCCTTCCAACCCAAACCATTCCATGATTCTACAATTTCTCTGCTCAGCCGCTCTTGGTGAGTATACACAGAGAAACATCAGCAGTGTTTAGTTAGGAAAAAGTCCTCCTAATTACTCCACCATGTTTCGAGAGAAGGAAAAAACCAACACCCTGAGAAGTGATAAATGAATCATTAGCTTGAAAAGAAAGAGCTGCATATATATCCCACACATTTCCATACAGGTGGGAAACACTTTTTTTTTTTTTTTTTTTTTTTTTCCATCTGGCTGGATAAACTGTTAATAGAGCAGCCCAGCAATTTAAACATGCCCTTTGCTGCACAAACAAAGCCCAGTTCTCCTCAATATAAACCACACATAAGAGCAAGGGGATACCAGGGGATTACGCCGTGAGTCCGCCGTGTTGGAGGGAGGCGGCTGCAACAACAAAGAGCAAATTCATGGCTGGGGTCCTGCCCCATATGAGGTCATTTTCTGTTGAAGTTGGGCTCATTAGTCCATCCGGCTTGTTGATACAGCTCGAAGTGTGGGTGACAAGTGTGACTGGGTTGGCTGAGCTGGGCTTGCCCACCACGCCTGGCACGCAGAGATTCATCATTGTCTCTCTCTGGGAACAGGACCCTTAATTACAGACACTGCACAAGCCGCGTTTTCCAGCCGCGTGTCTCTGCGAGGTCATTTCTGTCCCAGAACCATCAGGTTTTGACAGGGGATTGTTTAAACAACACGGGAGAGGGTTATATGGGACAATAAGGGAGAGGGCTGGGTCACAGGACTTCATTAGGTAACTTCCTCTGAGTCGGAGGGGGTGGGTTTGGCTCTCTGCTCTCTCCACTCTAACATTTCATAGTAGGTTTGCTCATGATGTGGATTGATGTGTTGGATGTAGCAGGGACTTGTTGGAGGAGCCGAGAGGCAAATGCAGCTAAAATTTAGAGAGAGTCCAATGGAGGCTACAAGGATGATGAAGGGACTGGAACATCTTTCTTATGAGGAAAGACTGAGAGACATGGGACTGTTCAGGCCGCAGCAGAGAAGACTGAGAGGGGATCTGATTAATGGTTATAAATATTTGAAGAGCGGGTGTCAAGAAGAAGGGGCCAGAGCGTTTGCAATGGTGCCCTGTGGTAGGAGGAGGCATCATGGATACAAACTGGAACACAGGAAGTTTCACCTCAACATGAGGAACAACTTCTTTACTGTAAGGGTGCTGGAGCACTAGAATAGACTGCCCAGAGAGATTGTGGAGTCTCCTTCTCTGGAGACCTTCAAAACCTCTCTGGATGCACTCCTGTGTGGCCTGCCATAGGTGACCCTGCTTTGGCAGGAGGGGTTGGACTTGATCTCGAGAGGTCCCTTCCACTTGTCACCATTCTGTGATTAAATGAAAATGAGGAGCAACAAAATACAGGTATATGTTTTGCACTTACCTCCGCAGCCCTCAATATCATCCTCCTTCTGCTGGAGCAATCCCAGGCTGTGTTTCACCACTGAGCTTGATTTAATTTGTTAAATAACATGGAGAAAAGCATTTACATCTACATCAGCTGCTCTCCCCAGCACTGCCCACATCAGCACGAGCAGCTGGGGTGGCTTTTTGGTGGCCACAGACAACGTTTAGTTCAGAAAATCAGACTAGGCTAGATGAGCTTGAAATAGATGAGCTTGAAAGGGCCCTTCCTACCCAAACCATTCCGTGATTGTGTGAAACTCCTCCTCTGCCAAAGCCGGAGGGAGAGTATTTTGAGCCCAGATCTTCCTGCCACTGTGACAGGGCAGCATTAGGAATGACAGACTGCGGCACATGGATAGTGCTGGGAAAAGGCCACGCTTCATTTTAGTCTCAGCAGAAGGTTTGTTCACCCAGAAGCCCTTTTGGGGGAGCTACTTATTTTCTAATCTTGTGCTAATAACAAAATGATGCAGGAGTCTGGGGATAATGAAGACAAACTGATTTCCTAATGCACTGAGCACAAAAGGACACGGAGAAGGGTTTCAGCAAGGAGATCATGGGGGGAAAAAAAAAGAAGGAAAAAAAAAAGAAAAAAAGAGAGTTTATTTTAAATAAAGATTACAAAAATAACCTACTGTCAAGGCTGATGTGAAAACCATTAAATAGTGATTTGAGGTAATTATGATGGCGGGTGAGCTGAGGGCTATCGGACACAATCACAATCAATCTTTCTGTCTGGATGTGTTAGCCCCAGCCCTTGCTTCTGACTCCAGCCCCACGTTCTCCCTGCTGAAATGTTCCATTTAGAAAGTGGTTTCATGACCACCACAGCTACCAAGACTGAGTGCTGAGGGAAAAACCTTCTCAGATTCTGCCTTCCACAGCCATGACACCCCTTGAGTTAATAATGTGTGGTGCCTCGCTGCCACCAACTGCCATTAAGTGATGTCTCCAAATGAGGAGCAGATGGCACCATCATGCTTGGCTGTGCTGAAGTTTTATGAGCGTGGTGGATCCTTATTTACTAAACTGGCAGGACTGAGTATGCACTCAACACTTAAAAAGAAGGACATCAACCAGCTGGATTGTGCTGTGATCATCCACACAATGTGCTTCTCCTCCAGAGAACCCTAGAATCCCAGTGTGGTGGGGCTTGAAAGGGACCTCTGGGAGTCATCTAGTCCAACCCCCTGCTAAAACAGGGTCACCCCCAGCAGGCTGCCCGGGACTGAAATGTTTTGTGTCAACATCCACTGAGGGGTCACATCATTGTCTCCTCCTCATGGATGAATCATTGACTACAGGAACCTGGCTGCCTTAAACCAGATTTGCCAGCTAGCTGTAGAAGCAGGTTTTAGATGACTTGTCCACCTCACTGGAGAATGTTGTGAATGTTGGAAGGTGCCAGCATAGCAGTACTGTGCTTGCTGAGCGAGCATCCATGGGGATTTTAGTTCAATGTGAGTGATGGAAATGCCTCTCTGCCTCCGTTTCCTGCCCTTGGGTGGGGCCTGAGAGTATCTGAGTTGCTGTGAGCAAATGACTCTCTGGAGCAGGCTGCCCAGAGAGGTTCTGGAGTCTCCTTCTCTGGAGACTTTCAAAACCCACCTGGACTTGCTCCTGTGTAGCTTGTCCTGTGTAATCCTGCTTTGGCATGGGGGTTGGACTTGATGATCTCCACAGGTTTCTTCCAACCCCCAACACTCTGGGATTCTGTGATTCTGTGACGAGTAAAATGCTTTAACAAGACCCAGTGAGGGATCTGCAGGAGGCACAAAGACTTCCGCTAAAGTAGCTCTAAGCAGCTTCTACTGTGTTCTCCTGCGCTAAAAACCCCTTTCCAATCCTTTGTGTTGGTACTTTCTGGGTCCAGATGAGCCCCAATCTGGTCTGGATCACAAGAAGTGCTCCCTAAAAAGACAAAGTGAGCAAATGGCAGCCAGGATCAGGAGGGTGATTTCCAGAACCACTGTCAACAGTATCAGGGAGCTCATTTCTCCTGCAAACCAAAGTGGGGGCTGGGGATTAGCGTTGCATAAAAGATTGTTCTGAGGAAGATGGGGAACATAATAATTAATTTGATTTTTGTTTGGAAGAGGGGGGAAGGGGGGGGTTGGCTTGAGAGCTGAAATTGCCTGATTACTGCCAGCACATAAATTTCTCCTAGAAAATGTGGCTGCAGTTTATCCTCATCATATTCAACTTTGGGCAATGAAAATACTTCTTGCTATTTGTTTTGGCTTCTCTTGCTGTTCCAGCGTCTGCAGAAAGATGTCATGCATGAAATGCTCCCCTATAGTTTGACAAGTTATTCCTTATGCTTGCTAATTTGTCAGGAAGAAAAATGACAGAAGCACCAGGAAGGTCTGCGTTACGAGCTGTGCATCATTGATGAAAGAGTGAGAAGTGCTGGAATTGCTTCATCTTCATTATTTTAATGTGTTTGTTAAAGGAGAAAAGTCTCCCGACCCATTCCTGCACTTCTCAGCGCCAACAGCTGGAATTCTGCCTCCGTAAAACCTCGATAGGTTGTGATGTAGAGTTTGTACAAGGCAAAGCTGCTTGGCCAACCCGAGCTGTTACATGGATATTCAGCCAAAAAATTACCTCTAACTGGCTCTGGGTGCTGCTGGTTGTTGAAGAGGGGGACACAATTAATGTTATTATAGCAAGAATGAGAGATTCCAACCAAAACCAAGAGGCTGGTGGATTAGGCAGTCTAGGAGAAGTGGGTACAGACAGTCTGTCCCAACTCCCAGTAACTTCTTAGCTGGGGTCATGTGCTGGGTGCAAGATATTGCAAGGTACCAAGGCAGGTTGCTTGGGGATAGGAGTAATAGGACAAGAGGAAACAGTGATAAGACAAATGGAAATGGCCTCTAGTTGCATCAAGATAGGTTTAGGTTGGACATGATAAACCATTTTTTCCCCAGAAGGGTTGACGAGGCCTGGAACAAGCTGCCCAGAGCAGTGGTGGTGTCCCCATCCCTGGAGGAATTTAAAAGACATGCAGATATGCCACTGAGGAGCAGGGTTTAGTGGTGGACTTGGCAGTGCTGGATTAATGACTGAACTTGACCTTAAAAGGTCTTTTCCAAACAAAACAGCTCTGCAGTTCTATTCTGTGATTAGTCATGGTCCACACTGTTGCCTTAAGGAAGAGCAGGAATGATGCTCATGGTCCACATTGTTGCCTTAAGGAAGAGCAGGAGTGATGCTCTGGAGGTTAAATTCAAGCTGAATTCTCCACAGATTCATTCTTTAAATTCCTGAAAGACCTGAGGAGATGAGATCTGAGATGAGCAGATGTGTTGATGAGATGATGGGGTGAGAGGGAAGATTTAGGGATGTGCAAACCCCTGGAGAAACCACTGTGAGAAACATCAGATGCTTTGAGTGCAAAAAAAATGCTGTTTTGTACAATGATCAGTGTTACAGCCTGCTGGCAAAACAGCATAGAGTGGTGGTCATGCAGGATTTGGAGCAGTGGTGGCGGACAGTGAGACAGATCCATCTGCCTCTGCAGAAAGGGAATGTGGAGGAATGGGTAAGTGGTATTGTAGGGTATTTTTGAGGTTGTAATGTACATCTGCCTCTGCTTCTCTACCACCCTCTGCTGTGTGGCATTAGCTTCCCAAGGCACTGGGAATCTCTTCTAGAAGTCATTAAACAGGGTTTTGGACGTGAAGTACGTAACCTAAGTGAGCAGTGTTTGATAGATAGTTCAAGGCTTCCACTCCAAAGCAGCAGTAGGTGAGAAAGTTGGGATTTAAGTACCAAAGTCACCATTTCCCTGCACATACCAGTGCATGTTGTAAAGCATGGAGCAAACTTAGGGATGGAGCTGCGAGGAGCTGCCTACCAGCTCCCCAAGCTGCTGGTGAGGATGGGGGTGAGGCTTTGCACACAGTCATTTACATGGTAATTAATAGAGTCTGTGCGTGGTGAGGAAGGAGGGCGGGGGTCACCCTGGGGAGCTGCCTCGTGTCCCAGCACACTCATGGGGATCCCTCATGCCCGAGAGCGGGGACGGAAGCAGAGCCCCCAAATAGCTTCATTTCCGCGAGGACTTCCCCAAACAGATGGGATAAAATTGCTACCAAAAAAGAGGAATCCCAAGACAGGAAAATATAATGAGCTACAGGCAAGGGGAAAAATAGATGCTGAGGGATATTTATGCAGCACGGGGAGCAGATAGATCAAATCAGAAATTCCAATTAAGTCCATAATTTATTTCAGCGGAAATAATAAAATTGGAGATGGGCCCAAGTGGCAAAATTCAGATTGGGCTTCTGGTCCAAATGGTGCTTTTGGGCTAGGTCCATGGCTAGCAATCTCCATCCTATCAAAAGGGACAGTATAGACCCCACATCCAGCATGAAGTTCCACTGTTTCTTTCTGCCTGGTTTGCTCCCCAAGCATCTCTGCTTCGGTGTGTGTTATGGTGCTCTCAGGCCTTCTCATCTCATGACCATGATCCCTGTGAGCTGAAGGGATGATCCCACTACTGCAGATGTAACCAGGGTCACCAAAGCATCTACAGTAGCACCCAAAGCCCTTCTGCAAGGCCAGCAGGTTGCCCTTCCTTCACCAGCTTCTGGACTTTCATTTCAAAGCCCTGCATCTCCTCAGGATATTGGGGTTTCATGTGAGCCTTCCACAGCCCTTGTGAGTCACGTTTTCCACCTCCAATTATTTAACATGGTTCTTTCAGGCAAGGTACTTTATGGACCAAAGGCGTTGTGATTAGAAATGTCTGTTTTCAATACTGACAGTGTCCTTTCCAACCCCTGCCCTGCTCAAGCCCTCCATTTACAAAACAGGGAAAAGTATTTTAAACATGTAGATCAAAATTACAGCCCAGCTTCACTGTGTCACTTTTTGGCACAGCCGCTGCATTTCTCAGCCAAGATTTGCAACCAAGATTTCTGCTCCTCTATTTTATTGATTTCTTTTTTCCCTAGCCACTAAACACCGAAGAAGAAAAAAAAAAATCAAAATCAAACAACCAAACCAAAAATTAACTCCTAAGCAACTGCTCCAGCTGTGTCTTTGAGGCTTGAGTTTTGTGTTTCCCCAGTACTGTGGTGGATGCTCATCGACCATGCAAAGTTTCTCAGTTGCTCCAAATTGTCTTGACTGGCTGAGACCAGCTGATGGTTCCACTCAAGGTGTCCTTCAGCAGTCATGGGTTTTTCCAGGAGCAAATATGAGTTTCTTAAATATAAAGGTCTGAATCCTCTGTAAATAGAGGCTGATTTATATCCCAGCATCTCATTTGAAAGGACCTCCAAGTTTCTCAGGTGTAGCCTTTAACACACTGTGTAATTAAAGTGAGGTCACAGAATCACACAGAAACACCCCTCAGGGATCCCTCAGGCAAAGCCCCTCAGGATCACCAAGTCCAACCTATACCTCTGCTCTACAAGATTCACCTTAAACCATATCCCTAAGCATCACATCCAAATGAACTTTAAACACATCCAAGGTTGGTGACTCCACCACCTCCCTGGGCCGCTCATTCCAGTGCCTGACCACTCTCTCCATGAAAAACTTTTTCTTAATATCCCATCTAAACCTCCCCAGTCTCAACTTGAGGTCGTTTCTCCTTGTTCTGTCTCAAGTTACCTGTGAGAAGAGACCAACACCAAATGGTAGCTGCAAACATGAATGGCTGCATTTGCAGCTGGAAGAAAAACAAAAGAGACCATGAAACACTATTTTGCACTGTATTTGTTCAGGGCTTTTGTAACAGGAAGATTCCATGAGGCAACAGAGGTTGAGATGTTGAGATTGGAGACAGAATATGCTCAATGACTTGCCATACAGAGGACATGTCACCCCACACACACAGTGTAAAACACAACTCTGTTGTGCAGTTCAGGGGTTTTCCAGGCTTCTCTGCTCGGTTTTGACCTTTGTGGCCTTAGGTAGTAAAACCAGGTATACACACCCACTGCATCCATCATCTGCTGAGGGTAGGACTTAACCAAATCAAACAGAAAAAGTGTGTCCATGGCTGAGTTCAGCTACCAAGTTAAGCAGCCAAGTTAGACCTGAGCAAGAGCTTTGAGCAGCAGGACTAAGGGGATAGTGTGTGACCTTCTGAGTCTGGGTCTCATGGTGGCTGCAGCATGTGGTTTGGGGTGCGCCAAGAGCAGCAGAACTTGGCTGGGTCACAGTGGTCCTCACCCTGACAACCAGTGTGTAAATCTCCTCTTCCCCATCCCAGCAGTGACAGCTGCACAGGCTTCCCGGGCTGATGGTATATGACAGGTCTGATGTGAGCAAGGGTTTTCATTTACACCATCTAGCAGTTAGCAGCAGATGGGACCATAAGATCAATATACAGTCCAAATAATTAAGAATCGTGTTTTTAATGCTGCCTTTTCAACAAGCATTTCAAATGCTTCTTCAATCAGCCGTGCGGTTGTTGATCTAGCAAGCAGCTGCAATATATTTCCTTCAGAGGGATGCAGTGAAACTACAGAGACTGGTCCAAACAAGATTGGCAAGTTGTGGTGAGTTAGGAACTTTCCTCCCCCCACTACTGAAATTTATCGGACCAGCTCAGACAGCTTGGAAATAAGATGAAGCTGTGTTTACAGCAAAGCAAAGTCACAAGCATGTATACACAAAATATTTACAAGTATTTACAACTATATACCAATTAGAAATGATACAGAAATTCAAACTCCTTCTCAGACAAAGAAACTGCTCAGAAGGGGGCTCAGTGCTGCCCCTCTTTCTCCCTCTCTATCTCCCTTCCCATCCAGAAACCAAAACCACCAGTCAATGAAGCATACTTGTTATTTGTTAGTGGAGAGATATTAGAATGGAGCAAAGAGGAAGCAAATAGGGAAATATCCCAGGACAGAGAGTGGGGGGGCAAATTGTTGACATTTTGGCTTTTTATCTCCCTCAGCAAACCCATGGATGATAGACTTCATCATCATTTTTCTTTTCACAACCAATGATCTATTTTCTCTCATTAAAATATTCCAATTAGCCTCAAATCAGCACACAAGTGCTTTGTGCCTGAGAAGGTTTTGGGCATTTGTTCCAGGTTAAGCCCAGGTGGGGTGGGGGAGTGGTCTGGAAACCTGACCCCAGGTGTCCCTGGCCCCTCCTGAGGGGAGGACCCTCCCCAGGTCAAAGTTTATCCCGCTCACACTTTCTGCCCACAACCCTATTTAAGAGGCAAATGAGTTCCTGCCTTTGCCATGTCTGCCTGTGCTGCTGTTCCTGATAACCATGTGGCCAACCCTGCAACCTCCTGAATCTGAGGACAATCCATCTCAATCCAGCAAATCCACTGCCATCCATCTTGGGTTTGTATATGTATTTACTCCCTTCCCTTACATCTCTGTAACCTCCCCTTACCTTAAATTCCTTTTTTCTGTTGTTAAAGGTACCTTTTAACTTCCAAATGAGTGCAAGGCTGTTCTTTGGGTGTTTTACCTCCTTTTACTCTTCTACCCAATTTGGGGAAGTTTCCTAAATTTAGTTCCATTGGGCTTGCGAGCTCTAGGAAAGCTTAAATGGTAACAGCAGTGTTGATGAGAGGTCACTGCAAGCCATCACTGTGCAGATGGGTTGTGATACCCAAGAGATTGACTTGGTGGGTAAAGTAAAGCACAACTGATTTTATGCTTTCTCCTTTCAACTGTTCTGCTTTCAGATAAATCCAACTGTTTTCAACTGTTCTGGTCCTCACATTGAGTTCCACATTGGGCAAACTGAGGCACAGAAGTACTTCAGGACATGGTGGTGCTAGGTTGACAGTTGGACTCAATCTTAGAGGGTTTTTTTCTAACCAAAACAATTCTGTGGGCCAGGCTACGTGAAGGGAGCAGAAGCATTGAGCTCTCCTTGCCTTTTTTTTTTCTTTTCCTTGGAGTTTAGACTCAGGAGGACCAAAACCTATCCCAAAAGTGGTATTATCTACAAACATTACAGAACAGCATGATCCAAGCATTTGGGTTTTAAACTCAGATGATCTGGATGTTCCCTGACATTGGTATTCTCACTCAAAAAGCTGCAGCAAAAGGTTTTGTGTCTTTTGGAAAAATAATTCTATTTGGCTGTTCTTTTAGGCTGAAAATCAAACCTGATAACCTGGGAGCTTGGAAGCTGTCTTGTCACCTGATACCCTTCCCCAAGCCCACCCAGGATGCTTGGATATGCAAAATCCCTCTGGGAATCCCTCTGTCTGCCTCTAGGAAGTGGTTGTGTGTCCCCAGCTGCAAGCAGACCAGTGTGCTTGTATGAGTGGTGGGAAAGATTTTTAGGAAGAAGTTCTGCATAGAAAGAGTGATTGCCTGTTGGAGCAGCCTGCCTGGGGAGGTGATGGAGTCACCATCTCTGGAGGTGTTTAAGAGAAGGCTGGATGAGGCACTTAATGCCATGGTTTAGTTAATTAAAAGGGTTAGGTGATAGGTTGGACTCAATGATCCTAGAGGTCTTTTCCAACCTGGTTAATTCTGTGAAAGATGCTTTCATGGGAAAGGCTGGGGAAATGCTTCCCCTTGGCCGTGGGATTGTTGCCCCCTATCAGCCTTCTGCATGGTGCTGCATGTGTGCACCAAAGGCTTTGGTTTTGGGAGAGAAGGTGCCACCCAGGTATCACAGAGCCAAAGAATGGTTTGAGTGGGAAAGGATCTTTAATGATCCTTTAGTCCAATCACCCTGTAGTCAGCAGGAACATCTGCAACTAGAGCAGGTTGCTCAGGGCTCAACCAACCTGACCTGGTTCCAGGGATGGGGCATCTACCACCTCTCTGGGCAACCTGGACCAGGGGGTCCCCAACCCCAGGGGAAAAAAAAAAAAAAAGGATTATATCCATTCACTAATGTAGTTTTGGGAGGTCATTTGCATATGCTCTGGTTGGAACAGAACAAAAAGCCATATTCAAATACATCTAGGAGCCAAGGGGAGCCTGTGCAGGTGAAGTGCTCAGATTTGCCACTGGTCCCATGGGTCCAGTTCCCTGGGAGCTTAGGTTGTCCCACCCAAACTGGCTTAGCCTCTGGTCCTGCCTTGCAATGTGGGTGCTCACACACTTGGAGAGCAGTGGGGAATCAAGGGGAGCATTCAAGCTCCACTATCCCTATCATCTACCAACACAAGCTGGACCGTGAGGTTGCCTGCATGTGGTTACTCCCCTTCTTAATTTATATTAAATGTGGCCACATCCTTCAAACCATCTCCACACTCTTCTGTTTGTGCAGGTAATGATGATATGGACTCATTTATGCAAGATTATCCTTTTATCACATTTCCAGCCTCATTTATGAGGCTCATGTCTTCCCCCCAAGGGCATCATCAAGCGAGTTAAGTTGTACTATTTGCCTCCCGCGGTGAACTGGCAGGAGCCTACTTCATTGACTGATGAGGGCTGCTGCCTTTGCCAAATAGGGTCTGTGTGATGGATATTTTACTTGTGAATATTATAGCTGGAAATTAGCATGTTTATTGAGGTAGAATGCGTTTGTTTACATTCTGCTACCCATGGTATTACCTTTTATGACCTGAGTTATTTAGCTGCAGATAAGGATAAGTACTCCCCATCTGGGGCGGGGAGAGAGGAGAGGGGGAAAAAAAAATTAATGAACTTCTAGGTATCAAATTATGCCTTAAGTGATAGAGATGCCTCTTCAGAAGCTGCCCTGATCCCCTCCTCTGGGCTGGACCTGCCTGAGCACAGTGTGGTGGGATGGATGAAGGGATTCCGTTCCATTTCACCAACAACTTCACCTATTTTTGCCTATCAAGAAAGAGACTTTCCAGGAAGGTAAACCACCACATCTTACTTGAAGCATTCAACAGCACTGGATAGCATAGCGGGGATGTTGAATGGGAAGAGAGTCTTAGCCCACTCCACAGTGCAGTTCTCCCCTCCCCAGGTTCACTTTAAACCAGAGCAGGGTAGATTTAGGTTAGACACAAGGAGGAAGTTCTTCACAATGAAGGCACTGAAATATTGGAACAAGCTGCCCAGAAATATGGTGGAGGCCCCATTCCTGGAGACATTCAGGGTCAAATTTGATGGAGCCCCAAGCAACCTGCTCTAATTAGAGTCATCCCTGCTCACTGCAGGGGGATCAGACAAGGTGACCTTTGAGGGTCCCTTCCAACCCAATGCATTCTATGATTCACCATTCCACTGCCTTGCCTACAGAGAGAGAGCCAGGGTGTAGCCAGGCTAAACAATCAGAAGATCAATGAACTTTACATTCCTAAGGCGGCAGCAGGAGCTAAATGAACCATTCTTCATTGTTAAAAGCTTAAAAAAATATCCAAACCTCAGTTTTCAAAGCCTAGTGTGGTTTTTCAGCATCACAGGAGAGTATACAGCACAGTGCTGTGCTTTGTGCTGTGCCTTGAGCTATGGGTGGGTAGATGTCATCTTTCTCCATATGTTCCTATGTGTTTTCTTATGGATGCCATCCATCCTTCCTGGCATTGTCTACCTCTGTAAGGTTTGTTTAGCACATAGATTCTGACTCTTATTCCCTCCATAGCATGTGGTTGCTCCTACATAGTGATGATGCCAATTCATTGACAAGTGTCAAACTCCTGTGGGATGCTTAGGGCTGGAGGGAGCCTGACCACATTTCAGAGCAGACATGGTTTCCCCAGCCAGGGAAAGCTTTGGCCTATGAAATGACATATAAAGTGACCATGATTGTGTCAAATTTTCCTTAAAATTCCTTGCTTAGTTAAAATGATGATGGCAAATTTGTTGTATATTACCTGGATACTGAGCTGACTGCCAACCCTACAGTCATTGGATTGTTTTGGTTGGAAGGGACCTTTCAGACCTGTCATTAACCCAGTACTGCTAGATCACCAGTAAACAATGTCCCTCAGGAGCACACTTCTGCAGTTTTGAAACCCTTTCAGGATGGGGACTCCATCACTTCCTGGTCAAGGGCTTGACAATCCTTTTGGGGAAGATATTGTTCCTCGTGTCCCATGGTGCCACTTGAGGCTGTTTCCTCTTGTTCTATAACTTGAGAGAAGAGGCAGACTCCCATCTGGCTCTAACCTTCTTTCATGGAGTTGTAGTAAGTGAGGAGGTCTCCACTCAGCCTCTTCTCCAGGCAAGCAGGGTCTGCAAAGCAAGGCATTCTTAAAGCCTATGAAATGGATGCTGTGCAACATACTTAAACCCATACATCAGATCCTTTGGGAACACAGGCATGCACCTTCCAAATGCAGAAACTCCTGCCTGGAGTCAGGGACTTGCCTGGGCAAGTAGAGGACTAGATGTGGAAGTGGGACCCCCACTCCTGGGCAGGAGGTATCTGTGGAGTTACAGATGAAGCTTGTCCTGCAGCCTGTGTCAAGATGTCATTTCGTTTTTAAAGATGCCTGCCAAGCTCTTTTTTCACTTGGTGCATGGCTGCAGACAAAAACATGTTTTATATCAAGTCAATGAAATGCTCTTTTTCAGCAGAACTTGGCTCTAACTTTTATGGCCTTTAAATATCTATTATCACATGAGCAGAAGAGAAGGGAGTTGGAGTCATGTCAGCTAGAGAGCAAAGAGGAGGCTTCAGCAACAGGCAGAGCTGGTGCCAAAGCTCCCACTGCGCTAGTTCATGGGCTGCACGGGACAGATGGAGGCCAGGAAATCCTCATGCTGCTGTGAAGTCCCACCTGTCCTGGTCTGTGGGATGAGACTGAACTGACACCCAAGTCCTCACCTCCATTTTAGCATCTCTGGACCCATACGTGTTAGTGACATGGTGGTCTCGGCAGGCTTGCAGCTGCCACCACTTCTTTTTCAAGAAGTGATATCTTTGGAGAGCAGCAACGGAATCATAGAATCATTGAATTGTTTCATTTGGAGAAGACCTTTAAGACCATCAAGTTCAACCATTGACCCAACACCACCACAGCCATTAAACCGTGTCCTAAAGTGCCATGTCCATACCTTTTTTTTGAACACCTCCAGAGTGGGGATCCACCACCTCCCTGGGCAGCCTGTTCCAATGCCTGGCTGCTTTTTCAGTAGAGACTATTTCCCTAAGATCAAACCTAAACCTCCTCTGGCACAACCTGAGGACACTTCCTCTTGTTCTATCAGTATTACCCTCATCAGTATCTACCTCTCTTGCTTTGCTTACCATGTTAATTTGCTGCTGTGTGACTCTCCAGGGTGAAATGGAGACAAATATGACTTCACTCTCACAGTAACTAGTAATAAAAATGATGATTGCTAATATCTGGGAGGCACGCACTTGTGAATTGTAAGATGGAGTGAATTAACAGCTTGAAAAATTGCTGGCCCTGGTAGAAAGTAAAGCTGTAAATGTTGGGATTATTTCCCCAGTGACAACACTGTCAGCAGGGGATGGCACAAGTAGGGATGTTCTTCAGCCTCCACAAGAAATCATCTCCCCTTTCCCTTCACCACGGGCATCTGTGAGGCTTGGTTGGAGTGTTTAATAGGTGGCAATTGTGGATATGTTATGCACTGGTATCTGCTAGTGTGGATCTGCTTTCCCAGGTTGGGACTGGAACCATTCCTGGGCTAGGTATGTGTGACACCATCCATGATGACTTTATATCAATAATTTCTTCCAGACCTCTTCCCCAACTGTTTGGCCAAAATATGTTGATTTATCTTGGTCCCATGCCTCTTCCTTCTCTCTAAAAAAGTTATCAATATTCTTGTTATACTTCCCCTCCTTCACCCCTTTGTCTTTCTCTTCTCCAACCTATTGACTTCCTCTCATCTCCANATGAAATGACATATAAAGTGACCATGATTGTGTCAAATTTTCCTTAAAATTCCTTGCTTAGTTAAAATGATGATGGCAAATTTGTTGTATATTACCTGGATACTGAGCTGACTGCCAACCCTACAGTCATTGGATTGTTTTGGTTGGAAGGGACCTTTCAGACCTGTCATTAACCCAGTACTGCTAGATCACCAGTAAACAATGTCCCTCAGGAGCACACTTCTGCAGTTTTGAAACCCTTTCAGGATGGGGACTCCATCACTTCCTGGTCAAGGGCTTGACAATCCTTTTGGGGAAGATATTGTTCCTCGTGTCCCATGGTGCCACTTGAGGCTGTTTCCTCTTGTTCTATAACTTGAGAGAAGAGGCAGACTCCCATCTGGCTCTAACCTTCTTTCATGGAGTTGTAGTAAGTGAGGAGGTCTCCACTCAGCCTCTTCTCCAGGCAAGCAGGGTCTGCAAAGCAAGGCATTCTTAAAGCCTATGAAATGGATGCTGTGCAACATACTTAAACCCATACATCAGATCCTTTGGGAACACAGGCATGCACCTTCCAAATGCAGAAACTCCTGCCTGGAGTCAGGGACTTGCCTGGGCAAGTAGAGGACTAGATGTGGAAGTGGGACCCCCACTCCTGGGCAGGAGGTATCTGTGGAGTTACAGATGAAGCTTGTCCTGCAGCCTGTGTCAAGATGTCATTTCGTTTTTAAAGATGCCTGCCAAGCTCTTTTTTCACTTGGTGCATGGCTGCAGACAAAAACATGTTTTATATCAAGTCAATGAAATGCTCTTTTTCAGCAGAACTTGGCTCTAACTTTTATGGCCTTTAAATATCTATTATCACATGAGCAGAAGAGAAGGGAGTTGGAGTCATGTCAGCTAGAGAGCAAAGAGGAGGCTTCAGCAACAGGCAGAGCTGGTGCCAAAGCTCCCACTGCGCTAGTTCATGGGCTGCACGGGACAGATGGAGGCCAGGAAATCCTCATGCTGCTGTGAAGTCCCACCTGTCCTGGTCTGTGGGATGAGACTGAACTGACACCCAAGTCCTCACCTCCATTTTAGCATCTCTGGACCCATACGTGTTAGTGACATGGTGGTCTCGGCAGGCTTGCAGCTGCCACCACTTCTTTTTCAAGAAGTGATATCTTTGGAGAGCAGCAACGGAATCATAGAATCATTGAATTGTTTCATTTGGAGAAGACCTTTAAGACCATCAAGTTCAACCATTGACCCAACACCACCACAGCCATTAAACCGTGTCCTAAAGTGCCATGTCCATACCTTTTTTTTGAACACCTCCAGAGTGGGGATCCACCACCTCCCTGGGCAGCCTGTTCCAATGCCTGGCTGCTTTTTCAGTAGAGACTATTTCCCTAAGATCAAACCTAAACCTCCTCTGGCACAACCTGAGGACACTTCCTCTTGTTCTATCAGTATTACCCTCATCAGTATCTACCTCTCTTGCTTTGCTTACCATGTTAATTTGCTGCTGTGTGACTCTCCAGGGTGAAATGGAGACAAATATGACTTCACTCTCACAGTAACTAGTAATAAAAATGATGATTGCTAATATCTGGGAGGCACGCACTTGTGAATTGTAAGATGGAGTGAATTAACAGCTTGAAAAATTGCTGGCCCTGGTAGAAAGTAAAGCTGTAAATGTTGGGATTATTTCCCCAGTGACAACACTGTCAGCAGGGGATGGCACAAGTAGGGATGTTCTTCAGCCTCCACAAGAAATCATCTCCCCTTTCCCTTCACCACGGGCATCTGTGAGGCTTGGTTGGAGTGTTTAATAGGTGGCAATTGTGGATATGTTATGCACTGGTATCTGCTAGTGTGGATCTGCTTTCCCAGGTTGGGACTGGAACCATTCCTGGGCTAGGTATGTGTGACACCATCCATGATGACTTTATATCAATAATTTCTTCCAGACCTCTTCCCCAACTGTTTGGCCAAAATATGTTGATTTATCTTGGTCCCATGCCTCTTCCTTCTCTCTAAAAAAGTTATCAATATTCTTGTTATACTTCCCCTCCTTCACCCCTTTGTCTTTCTCTTCTCCAACCTATTGACTTCCTCTCATCTCCATTGACCCCTTTCCTATTCCCATTCACTTCCTCTCCTCATTCCCATTCACTTCCACAGCTCATCCTGCTTTTGGCCTCAAAGATATCACGACGTCATAAATTCTGGGGGCTAATTGTGCATTATGCAGCAAATATTCAAAGCAAACTGTTTGCCCAATGGGCTAAACTACATTTGCATGAAGTGTTCATTGAGCACTTATTCATAACCTACAAGTTTTCAATGGTAGATAATTTGAATGTTTGCTGCAAAGTGCAGCATGTGCTGAATTAATGACTCATTACAGATATTTCACTGAGCTTTGCTGCTGCAGGAAGGCTTTGGTTTTTTTTCTTCCATTGCACCTGTACCATTCCAGCTACATGCAATGCTTAATTTCTGCAAATTACTCCTACTAGAGCAATATGGAATACAACTAACTTGGGGGAAAACGAGGTATGTTTTAATTAAATCATCTTGCAATTAGTCCTTGAGTGATGAGGTAAGGTGTTTTATTTCTGTGAGAGTGGTACCAAACCACCCAGGAGGTGTGCAGAGAGGGAATTCCAGAGTCCAAAGGAGAGCCAGGAAGATGCTCAGAGGGCTGGGCCGCTTCTCCTATGAGGACAGGCTACAAGAGTTGGGGCTCTTCAGCCTGCAGAAGAGAAGGCTTTGTGGAGACTATGTAGTAGCCTTCCAGTATCTGAAGGGGGTCTACAGGAGGGCTGGGGAGGGACTATTTACAAGGTCTTGCAATGACAGGATGAAGGGTAATGGGTACAAACTGGAAGAGGGGAGATTTAAACTAGGTGTTAGGAAGCTCTTTGGAGTGAGGGTGGTGAAGCACTGGAACAGGTTGCCCAGGGAGGCTGTGTCTGCTCCCTCCCTAGAGGTGTTCAAGGCCAGGTTGGAGGAGGCCTTGAGTGACCTGTTCTAGTGGGAGGTGTCCCTGCCTATGGCAGGGGGTTGGAACTAGATGATCATTGAGGTCCCTTCCAACCCTACCGTTCTATGATTCTATGACCCTTCCAACCTAAACCATTCTATGAATCTATAATCAGATGAGTTGCTCAGTAATTTGAGGATTCTTAAGAGCAGGCAGCCAGCTATTTGGAGGTTACTTTGGTGATTTCTAGGGACCATTCATATTCACAGTGTCAAAGGAACCCATTCAATTAAAAGGGATACTTTCTGGAAGTGCATTTGCACCCTAAGCACTGTGGCAAAATACACAGGCAGATTGAAATACGTCTTTGATGAGATTTTGTCACGAGGATGATGTACATCACATCCCTTGTGCACAGATATTGAATTTGGTCCTTTGATTCAAGGATTGGAATAAGTTGCCCAAGAATGTGGGAGAGTCACAATCCCTGCAGGTGGTCAAGAAACACGTAGATATGGCAGTTTGGGACCTAATGTAATGACCATGGTGGTGATACATTGATGGTTGGACTTGATGATCTTGGAGGTCTTTTCCAACTAAAACAATTCAACGATTCTATGAAAAAGGGATAGAGATTTCACCATTCATTTCCCTTTGGATTCTTTGCTGTAGAAGGAGATGGATGGCTGAGTGCTTCCAAATCTACAACCCCCCTGACATCTTCTATCGTGTTGTGAAGTGTTCTTAATGATTTATTGTCCCTCTGTGTTTTGGATAGACAAAACATGTTTGCAGTCTGTCCTGCCTGACACTGAAAAGCTGGGCTTTGGTGCATTGAGCTCTCCAAAAGAGAATGTCTTTTGGAAGACATGTGAGATCCCCTTGGGAAGCAAATGTGAACTTCTCTGTGCCTCTGGTCTAAATACTCGCAGCAGTTTGTGCAACCCAGAACCAAACCTCATGTCTTCCTGTAGCACAGTGGAGCCATTGTTTATGTTCAAAGTGCAAGAGACATCTTGTGTTGCACCAAACTCCATCTCCAAGCGTTGGCCTGAGTTGAGTCAAGGTCCAACAAGTCCCTTTCACTGACTCTGGAAATTTCTTGGTAAGGCACTTGACACATACTGGGTCATTTTTTTGCTGTCAGGTTGGGCTCCAGGAAACTTGATTGCATAAAATCAAGAATCTATTTTGATGCCTGGCCACTCATTGAACAAAGAAATTTTTCCTAATATCCAGGAGGGGAGCAGGCAGAAGGCACTGGGGAGGTCCTGCCCCAGATTGAAGAACAAGTGTTAAACCAGGGTATATGATAAACATCTCCTTTCAGACCACTACAACCAGATATTAAAAAAAAAAAAAATCAACAAAAACAAAAAAGGGCCTTTAGTACAATTTGGTAAGAGGATTTGGAATAAAATCATGCAAAACAAGAATATTTGAAGTGGCAGAACTAATTTCTCCCTCTCCTCTCAACAGACATAAATATTAAGTGGAATGAGATTCAGTGTGGTTCCATGCAAAATACCATAGAATCATAGAATGGTGGGGATTGGAAAGGACCTCTGGAGATCATAAAGTCCAACGTCCCTGCCAAAGCAGGATCACACAGGAACACATCCAGATGAGTCTTGAAAGCCTCTAGAGAAGGAGATTCCACAACCTGTCTGGGTGGCCTGCTCCAGGTCTCCAGAACTGTCACAGTAAAGAAGTGTTTCCTTATGTTGAGGTAGAAATTCCTGTGTTCCAGTTTGTATCCATGGCCCCTTGTCCTATCACAAGGCACCACTGAAAAGAAAATGGCCACTTCTTCTTGACACCCACTCTTCAGATATTTGTAAACATTAATAAGATGCCCTCTCAGTCTTCTCTTCACAGGCTAAACAGCCCCAAGTCCCTCACCCTTTCCTGATCTTTCAAAATCTTCGTAGCCTGTTCTGGACACGCTCTGGTATCTCCCTGTCACTCTTGAACTGAGGAGCCCAGAACTGGACACAATATTCCAGATGTGCTCTCACCAGGGCAGAGTAGAGGGAAAGGAGAACCTCCCTTGACGTGCAGGCCACACTGTTCTTAATGCTTTGTAGGAGACCATTGGCCTTCTTGGTGTTCAGAAAACTGCATATACAATAATACATCAGGTTCATGTTCATACCTTGTGAAGCTCACGAGCAATTTATTCCATACACACATAGAATCATAGAATGGTTTAGTTTGGAAGGGACCTCAAAGATCATCTAGTTCCAGCTGCTCCACCATGGGCAGGGACACCTCCTGCTAGAACAGGTCATTCAAGGCCTCATCCAAACTAGGCTTGAACATCTCCAGGGAGGGAACATCCACAACCTCCCTAGGCAACCTATGCCAGTGTCTCACCACCCTCACTGTAAAGAGCTTCTTCCTAGCATCTCATCTAAATCTCCTCTCTTCCAGTTTAAACCCATTACTCCTCATCCTGTCATTACAAGACCTTGTAAATAGTCCCTCCCATTAAAAAAACCCATAACAAACAACACAACAACAAGCAAAGAGCGCAGCTTGAATTTGGGGTTTTGGCTTCTGTTGGGTTGTGTAACAACCTTCGAGTTACTTAAATGTAGGTGTTTGGTTGGGGTGGGGGGTGCAGATGCGTGTATGTGCATTAATAGCAATTTGTGATAGATGCCTTTGGGGCCCGCACATTTAATAAGAAAAAAGAGGAGTTTTTTTTATGGGAGCTAACATAACTGTTTGCAATTTGGCTATTCATTGTATCTTTGGCATTTTATGTACTGCATTAGCCGAGGCAATTTCATGCATATGGATATAATGCATTAAGTAGAAGCATTTAAATATAGTGAAACTAATTTTATGATGATTAGTTGAAGGAAAACATTGCCTTCGTATCATCTATATAGGAGCCAATTTGCATGAAAATGCCCAAAGTTGCTATGCCAACATTTTCCATGTTGTCGGTCGGGGTCGTCTCTGTGTCAAGACTTTGTATTAAAAATCGGTCTCCAGTGCCCGTGTCTTTTAATTCATTGCAAGCTGTAGGCCATTTGCTCACAAAGCGCTTGCAGTAAAACAAATGAATAGCTAAAATACTCATTTGCATGATTCCCATTTGAAAACGATTCCCCTGAAATTAAGGAAGCGTGGTACTCGGTGCCGAAGATGGATGGGCAGATGAGCCGTGCAATTAATATTTTTCGGCATTCTCTTTTAAAACCCTCCCAAGACTCGGAGCAACACATGCTGCCTCCCAGACAAATTGGGTCCCGCAACAGTTCCAGGGCTGCCATGGCAGCAGCTTGTTTCCACTCTCTCCCCTTTATTGTCTCACTTACATTATGCAGTAATTAAAACTATTTACCATTCCTACTTATCTGCCATCTGCTGCCATTGAAGTTTCCTCTTCTTTATAAAGCCATCTTAAGCGGCAACAAGAAAAGTAACGGATTCAAGGACAAGCAGAGGGAGGGAGGAAATTATCCTGCTTTTTATTAACTGGTAGCAGACCAGGACGAGAGTTGGGTGTTATAAATGGCTGGGTACTTCGTGTGTCATTTTCTGTGATGTACATCCTGGCCACCACCACGCAAAGAGGTTTCTCTGGAGGAAATGTGGGCACCAGGTCGAAAGAGACAAGGACAGTGCTATAGGATAGGGTAGGATAGAATGGAATGGAACGGAACAAACAGAATGGAGGAGAGGAGAGTGGGATAGAATGGGATGGAATGGAACAGAATGGAATGGAGAAGAGGAGAGTGGGGTGGAATAAAATGGAGGAGAGGAGAATGGGATAGAATGGAATGAAAGAGAGGAGAATGGGATAGAATGGAATGAAAGAGAGGAGAATGGGATAGAATGGAATGAAAGAGAGGAGAATGGGATAGAATGGAATGAAAGAGAGGAGAATGGGATAGGATAGATTGAAATGGAATGAAAGAGAGGAGAATGGGATAGAATGGAATGAAAGAGAGGAGAATGGGATAGAATGGAATGAAAGAGAGGAGAATGGGATAGAATGGAATGAAAGAGAGGAGAATGGGATAGGATAGATTGAAATGGAATGAATTGGAAAGAATAGAAAGACCTCTGGGATCATCGAGGTGGCACAGTCTGCTCTTTACACCAGGATAAATGAGAAAAAGGTTGGTGCTAATGGTTTCGTTCACTCCTGAGATGAATTGAGGGGAGGGATTGTAAGATTTTTATATGAGCAGATGCTGAGATCAAAGCACAGATGATTTGTAGCAAATCCTTGAGTGGGACCTGGGTGCTAGATGGAATGCTGTAGAATTGTCAAGCTGTTGAATCATAGAATCATAGGATCAGAGAATGCATTGGGTTGGAAGGGACCTTTAAAGGTCAAATTCCCCAGCAGTAACCAGGGACATCCCCAACTAGATCAAGTTGCTCAGAGCCCCAGCAAGCCCAAGGATGCACTAATTGCAATCAGGAATGGAGATCAGACAGAAGCAGCACTTGATGTGAATACATCACAGAAATGGGAGTCAAAATACCTGGAGATCTCCAGGTGGACAACACTGCTTGCAGGCCTTACATGTTAAAATATGGCTAGTGCTGATGGCCTGAAGAGTGCTTAAATCATCCCTGGTGCTGGTGGGGTGGGAAATGATGACAGCCAGGTAAACGGAGCCTGCGGGAGACTCTGGAGAGCCCAGCCTCAGTGGCAGATTTAGGGAGGGCAAGATGTACCCCAGCAGGCCTGTTATACCTTCAAATGGGCCAATAAAACAGCTCCCAGTGTGCTGCTGGTAATAAAAAGTGAAGAAGCCGGCAATTACTGTCGCCCTCACCATGTAACTCATGCTCCATATTATTTACAGTGACTCTAAAATTTAAAAAATCCAGTTAGCTTTAATTGCCTTTTCTCCTGCGTGGATGGCAGCAAGAGAAGGAGGCATGAGCTGGCTGCTCCAGCTGCAAAAGCCATGGTTGGGTCTTGGGGACCAGCTTGCCCACTGCTGGATCCGATGGGGTAGTTGGTAAGGTATCAACTAGTAGCTGGAAATATGGAAGTTTGCTGGGCAGCTGCTAAAAGGCAGGGTTTGTAGGTTTTTTTCTGCTTTATTAAAACTTTGGCAGTCCGAGTTTGTATGATTGTATGAATTTCTGCTGCATAGATCCAGCCATGGCAGAGGGGGCTCTGGCTGAGCCAGTTTTCTTCTGAGAAATCCACAGCAGTTTCATTAGTTTTCCATCATCCAACTACAATTGATTTTCTCAGTATTAATTCTATTTTTTTCTTTTAATGAAGCTTCAGTTCTGCATTTCAACTATTTTTGTGTCCCTGAGCCTCTTGTCTTTTTGCCACCATCTCCTGGGCTTGAGTGAAAAGTCAGGGAAAAGAAAGACAAGAAAAGGTCTCGTTCTGGGATTGTTTCAAGCCCAAAATCTTCAGCATCAGTGAGGTTGGCATAAAGCAGCATCCAAAAACACTCCACAAACTCCAACAGAAATACTCCCAACTCTATAAAAATTTATGCAACACAGAGAGAATTTGATGTTCACATTGCAAACAATGCTGGTGAGGAGAGGAGCTGGGGTGGCTTGTGCAGTTGTAATTCATTCTCCCCACATCTGGAAGGACTTAATGGTTAGGTGAGAAACAGCATCCAGTTTTTCAGCACTTTTGTGCCATTTCTCAAAGACAGTGGAAAGCCTCATGTTGTTCAAAATGAGGGTCATTTTCCAACCCATTAAATTCCTTTGTTAACGTGCAAATACTTTCCATTCCTTCCCAAGTACAGTAGAGGAGGCATTGTTCCACCAAATTATTTACAGACACACAGCTGAAACCTAAACACACAGGGCTCTTTCTAGGCTTTTTTTTCCTTTGGGTGGGGGGAAGGAACCATAGTGGGTTTCTCCTCAGATCAAACATGGAGATATGGCACTGAGGGACATGGTTTGGTGGTGGCTTGGCAGTGTTGGCTTAATGGTTGGACTCAATGATCTTAAAGGTCTCTTCCAATCCAAACCATTCTATGATGCCACATTCATCCTGTTCTAAACCAGCAGGTCAGGACCACCCTGCTCTCCCCACCACATTGTTTCAACATAGTGCAGAACCCTCATCCAGATAGGACTGGTATTAGTAGGAGGGTGCAAATTTGCCCCAGAGCAACATAATTAATTTTTTGCTTGGTGCTGGGCTCTTCCTTGCAGCCATGGTGTGGTTGGCTTCATAGAGGTGCCCAGCTGTTGTCACACTTTGAATGACGCATCTTAGAATCATAGAACCATAGAGGTTGGAAGAGACTTTTGAGATCAACGCCAAACACTCTCCTAGAGCTCACAGTCCCACCGCTATGCTAAGACACTACCACTAAACCACATCCCTAAGCACCACATCTACACATCCATTGAGGTGCTTTTTCCACTGTCTGACAACCCCTTCTGTGCAGAAATTTATCCTAATATCCACCTGAACCTCCTTTGTCACAGCTTGAGGCCATTTCCCCTTTTCCTGTTACTTGTTGCATGAGAGAAGAGATTATCCCCCAACCTCCTTTTGAGGTAGTTGTGAAGGGTGATGAAGTTTCCTCTCAGCCTCCTCTTCTGAAGACTAAACAACCCAAACTCCCTCATTCATTCCTCACAGGACTTGTGTTCAAGGCCCTTCACCAGCTTTGCTGCCCTTCTCTGGACACACTCCAGCAACTGGATGTCCTTCTTGGAGTGAGGGGCCGAGAGGTGCAGCTTCAGCAGCGCTGAGTAGAGTGGGACAATCACATCCCTAGAGCCATGATCCCATTGGCCTTCTTGACCACGTGAGCACGCTACAGGCTCATATTCAGCCGGCCACCAAGCAACACACCCAGTTCCTTCTCCACCTTCACTCCTAGCAAACCATCAAATATTCCCTTCAAGCCAAAGCTGAAAATCTGGCTGAGTTCTCTTTACACCGTGCAGTGTTGCCATCCCTTCTAGTAAATGATTTTGAAACACAACCCCTCAAAAAAAAAAAAAAACAACAAAACAGAATTACCATACAGATCCCATTTCAGGCAAGGAAAAAAAATATGTAAAAGGAAATATTTTAGGTAGGAGTTGAACAGCAAATGCTTTTTGGTCTCTGTGGGGAGTAATGATCCACAACAAGGACACAATTCTATATGCATGTAATATTATCACATGCCTCAAAAAGCTTTTAAATCACATAAATGCAGTTATGGACCATTGTACAAAATAAACATTCCACTTGTGTTTAAGCTGTTTTGAAGTTCTTTGATCTAAAGAGAGGCTTGCAGATTTTATTGCTTTGTAAATTAAAGTGGCTTTGATTTGATTGAGCTAAATTAATAAGCCTTTTCTTTTTTCCTGTTTGCCTCGTTGCAAGAGGAACGGCCACGGCGTGGTTTGGGCTGCACTGCACAGAGGAAAGCTGCAGCCTGGAACTATTCCACTGAAGCTTCATGGAGGATTTCAATACCTATTTTAATTAAAACAAAAGCCTATGTAGCACTAATGTGTTCCTTAAAGAGGGTCTTTTAAAATCTATTTTAATATGTCTTAAGGACTAGAAGATAAATGGCAACAGCACTGGGCTCTGACAAGGTTCATTTTCTCTGCCTGTTGAATTTTCTTCTCACACATCCAAGGAAAGTCTCCTTTTAAATAATGAATCTCACGTGGGGAAGTGAGAAGCTTTCAGGTGTTCTCTCAGCTGCTGAGTGATGGCAAAGCTTTCAGTCTAGCCTCAAGGACCACAAAAATTATCCATCTCCACTGGCAGAGCAAATGGCAGAAAAGCAGATCCCAGAAGGGATGGCTCAAAGCAGCAGGGTGAGAGTGAACTATGCACAAGCACTGAAGGAGGTTGCTCTTTTGGTCCTTTGCTGCAATTGTCCAAAGAAGGGCAACAAAGCTGGTGAAGGGTCTAGAGCACAAGTCCTGTAAGGAGCAACTGAGGAAACTGGGGTTGTTCAGCCTAGAGAGAAGGAGGCTGAGGGGAGACCTTCTGGCTCTCTACAAGTCACTGACAGGAAGTTGGAATGAGGTGAGGGTTTGTCTCTTCTCCCAAGGAACAGGTGATGGAACAAGAAGAAATGGCCTCAGGTTGCACCTGGAGAGGTTTAGGTTGGACATGAGGAAAAATTTCTTCCTCAAGCAACTCTACAATTCTATCCCCACCTAGTACAGGGCATGGCCACCCCAGCAGGGATCTATTAGCAAGTTGGCCCTGACCACACCAGCAAGGTCCTCAGCCCATGTGAGCCAATATGCAATTACACTTTTCTAGCTAATGCTTCATCTGTGAGTCTTTTTAGCTTGGGGCCTTAGGGGATGGCTGTGTGTCACTAGAGGAACAGGAAGCCCCAACCCAACTGTCAGTGCAGTAACCATCTTCTCGAGGCCTTGAAGTGACACCAGTAGCTCACAGCTAGTCCTGTGATGTGGGCAATCAGGAAGGGAGGCTATTTTAAACCTGCTGCTGATTTTAAGCAAGCTGATTGCTGCCCATGGGTCTCATTGGCTGTTTTTCCTCTCATGCAGACTTGGGATGTTTGCAACCAGCATGTTTTTTTGCTTAATTCCATTTACCAAAAAGCCTCAAACAAAAGCAGCTCTTTGAAATCTGTTACAATAAAGAAGAAGTATGAGCCAAAAAAATAGCACTGTGGGAGGAGCAGGAGAACCACTTCCAGCAGGGAAACCCAGGGGCACAGGGGCTGGCTGTCCCCTCCTTGGTGGTGGCCAGGATGTCCCCACATCTGGTGTGGTCTCTGAACATAGTCAGGGAGCTGGAGCTACAGCTCTTCCCTACACAACTCCAGGGCTCCAGAATGACAACAGCCAAACCATAGGAGCAAAATGTCCCTCAAAACCTTCACATCCATGTCCCTCCTGTACCTGCTTCAGTATTGCTGCGTACAGCAGCCCCCTGATTTGGTGATAAAACTATGCTGGTGTTTCTGCCCTGACCAAAGAATTTTTTTGACATACTGTTTGTCTTGCAGCTCATCTCCTTTAAATAGAAAAGAAAAAGTAAAATCTTTTAATTGCAGGCTCTGCAAACTCTGCCTGCAGTTCAATGGAAGCAGCTTGGTCATTGACCACCACATGCTCGTGGACTTATCCATTTCATGCCAGAAGCTCATATCCGTCTGATCTTCTCTCTCCAACACAACAGTGATTCTGCCTCATACAAAATAATTGTAGAATCACAGAGTCTCCTGGTTGGAAAATACCTAAATATCATCAAATCCAACCATAATCCAACACTTCCCTGTGCACAACTTTTAGACCATATCCCTAAGCACCTCATCCAAGTCTTTTAAACACTTCCAGGGATGGTGACTCCACACTTCCCTGGGCAGCCTGTTCCAGTGCCTGACCACTCTTTTAGTAGAGAAATTTTTCCTAATATCCAACCTAAACCTCCCCTAGTGCAACTGGTGCTGGGAGGGTGAGTGCCTTGCTAAATGGGTTGAAAGGACATGACTTTTACATGGGCATGTGACTCATGGTCCTGTTGCTGAGACCCAGCTCAGTATCTTGGCCCCCATCAGCACTGTGCTCAAGTGGCCAAGGCCAACACTCGTGGGGCCTTTAATAGGAATAGTCTGGCCAGCAAGAGTAGGGAAATGATTGTCTCACTCTACTCAGCACTGATGAGGCCACACCTTGAATACTGGGTTCAGTTTTGGGCCCCTCATTTATAAGAAGGGCAAGAAGCAAGTCCAGGAAAAGGCAACAATGCTGGTGTAGAGCACAAGTTCTGTTAAGAGTTGCTGAGGACACTGGAGTTATTTAGTCTGGAGAAAAGGAGGCTAAAGGGAGACCTCTCTGCTTTCTACAACTCCCTTCAAAGGAGATTGTAGTAAGGTGAGGATCGGTCTCTTCTCCTTAGTATCAAGTGATAGAATGAGAAGAAATGGCCTGAAATTGTGCCAGCAGAGGTTTAGGTTGGAGATTGGGAATAAGTTCTTTCCTACAAGAGTGGTCAGGCATTGGAACAGGCTGTCCAGGGAGGTGATAGACTCACTGTTCCTAGAGGTGTTCAAGAAACCTGTGGACATGGCACACTGGGACATGGCTGAATGGCCATGGTGGTGTTAGGCTGAAGGTTGAACTCAATCTTAGAGGTCTTTCCCAACTGAAAAAGTTCTACAGTTCTATGATCTGCACTGTGAGCTCGGTAGTGGGATGAAAGTCTCTCTTCCAGGCTTACCCTCTCCTACCAGAAACCCTAGCTCCCCATCCTTCCCCCCTCCTTTTCATAAATAATTTTAATATAGTGCAGAGTGGCTCAAAACAGGAAACTCTGCTGTTTTAGTTTGGTCTGGAGTCAATTTTCCTAATCCCTGTGGTGGAGTTGCTAAGTTACCCTATCCCAGGGCTCTCGCTGCTGTTTTCATGTGGAGAAAAAAAAATACATATAATAATAATTTTTTTAAAAATTAAAAAAAAAAAAAAATCTGTTCTTCACTAAAGGACTGGAGTTTGGAAAAGCTGTGCCTCATTACCATGGGAAGGGTCCAGCACGTTGAGCTTCTACAGCATTGTCATTTAGAAATGGCTTTTTTTTTTTCCCTGCAGCTGAAATCAGGCCAGCGAAAAGCAAAGTCTTCTCTAGGGTCAGGAGGGTCAGACATGAGATGAAATGAAAGACAAACAGTGGCCATGGAAAGCTTTCCCTGCCATCTCCTCCAGCGTAATGAGCCCTGGCTGGGCGCTTGGACAGAGGCCAAACATTCATTTACCACAAATCTTCTGTAAATGATGACATTACCTTACATCGGTTTCTGTAGTACCCCCAACTGTTCCTTCCAAAGCAAGTTAAGCAGAAGGAAAGCTGCCACTTCCCTGTAATTATTCTCTCTCAGCCAAAGGGCCGCCTTTCTGCCATCCCTCCTGCCTGGAGGTGCAGGGACAAACCTGTCTTCCCGTGATGGTTCACTGGGTGGTGTCTGCTTGGGTGAAGGACAGTAGCATCCAGCGTGGATTAGGGAAGATGAAGAGCACAGATGCATCCAGACCGCAAAGCAGCAGCTGTGGGTGGGGGTGGACGCTCAGTGTTGCTTCTCCACCATAGGTGGTGGTTTGCTTTTTTTGCTCCTGAGTGTCTCCTTCACTGGTGGTGGTCTGTGGAGTTGAAGTTTGGGCCTTAGGAGTATGACCTTGGTTCACACCAAGGGAAAGTGTGGCATCTGGAGTACTGTGTACAATTCTGGAGCCTCCAGCACAGGAAGGACATGGAACTGTTGGAGCGGGTCCAGAGGAGGGCCGTGAAGATGCTCAGAGGGCTGCAGCAGCTCTGCTATAGGGACAGGCTACAAGAGTTGGGGCTCTTCAGCCTGGAGAAGAGAAGGCTTCCAGGAGACCTTATAGTAGCCTTCCAGTATCTGAAGGGGGCCTACAGGAAGGCTGGGGAGGGATTGTTTACAAGGTGTTGCAATGACAGGACAAGGGGCAATGAGTTTAAACTGGAAGAGGGAAGATTTAGACTGGATGTTAGGAGGAAGTTCTTTACAGTGAGGGTTGTGAGATGCTGGAACAGGTTGCCCAGGGAGGTTGTGGCTGCTTCCTCCCTGGAGGTGTTCAAGGCCAGGTTGGACAATGCCCTGTGTGACCTGTATTAGTGGGAAGTGTCCCTGCCTATGGCAGGGGGTTGGAACTAGATGATCCTTGAGATCCCTTCCAACCTTACCATTCTATGATTCTATGATTCTATCTGTTTACCATAGGTCTTGGTCTCTTCTCCCTAGTTACAAACAATAGGGTAAGAGGAAATGGCCTCAAGTTGCCCCAAAAGGGCAATTTCTTCCCAAAAATGACTGCCATGTCCTGGAACAAGCTGCCCAGGACAGTGGTGGAGTCACCATCCCTGGAGGGGTTTCAAAGCCACGTAGATGTAGTGCTGAGAGGAATGGTTTAGTGGTGACCTGGCATTGCTGGGTTAATGGTTGGGCCTGATGCTCTTAAAGGTGTCTTCCAACCTAAACAGTTCTGTGGTTCTGTGATTTCTGACTCTGCTGCAGTCCAAGCAAGGTGTAAAGCTGATGTTTGGGATCAGGTAACTCTCCAGCTTGCAAGCTCCAAGTCTAGTGTCATCCCAAGCAATTCCTCTTTTCTGCTGCTCTCTCTCCTACTTTCCTTAAAGTTGGCTAAAGCAAAAATCCTTGACATAATCTCTTTCTCCCGCACACTCCTCTGCTTCTGTCTTTCTTTGAGCACATTTGACTTTTGGGGCCTACTTTTTAATGTTCAGCCATATGCATGTGGGTGGTGAAAGACCAACTGCGCCACTGGAGCCTGCTGTGAACTCCCAGTCTGCTGGTGTGAACTAGTTTTCCTAGACAGGAGTGACAACCACACAGTGATTTCTCCCCTCTCCAGTGCTCCTCAGATGACAAATTCCTGTGGCTTGGAATATGGGACCAGTTTATTTCTTTTTTTTCCAGTCCCACATGTGCAGCCCATGTTGCATAGAGGCAGAGTGATCCCTATCCTGACAGCTTTCCATTTCTCCCAGGCACAGGAAATAGCATCCCTTTGCCAGCCAGGAATTACAGTTACGCTAGAGGCTGGTGTTGGGGGAGAAAACTGCCCCCAAAACCTTTGTTGAAGATGCTGTGAAGTGAGCAGCGAACACAAAATAACTCCTAGGAGTTAAACCCTGCTGAAGTTAATCCTGGGAGCACCAAAACCTTCAATCATTCCATGCTGTGCATCCCTCCACTGTGCCCTCCCTGCTGAAGTGAATCTGGGGAGCACCAAGACTTTCTGTCATCCCATGGTGTGCATCCCTCTCCTGTGCCCTCCCTCTCCTCTTCCAGACTCTTCCCAGTGTCTTCTGTAAATCTGCCATTCATCATTGATTTCATTGAAGCTGCAGTGATTTGTTAGGGTTGTTAATTCCAGGCACATTTTTAATAGCACTGAGAAATGGAAAGAGAAATGCTCTGCTTTGCACACCCCTTCTTCAGGCTGCCTTGGGCTGATTTCAGGGCTTGAACCTCCCTGGCAAAAAAAAAGCAATGGACAAGGAAGATATTGGATGTTAATGGTGCTTTTAAAGTGCTAAAGGGGTGGGAGGGAGTGTGAGGCACTAGCAGGATGTGTTTAATTGTCATCCTGTACAGGGTGGTAAAATGAATGGAGCTTGTGAGGGCCTATGGGAACACAGGGAAGTGCTAATCCTGCAGCTGCTGGCCAACAGCATCCTGGCTTGGATCAGCAGAGTGTGGCCAGCAAGACCAGGGCAGTGATTGTCCTCCTGTACTCAGCACTAGTGAGGCCATGCCTCAAATACTGGGCTCAGTTTCAGGTCCCTCACTCCAAGAGGACATTGAGAGAATGGAGTGTATGCAGAGAAGGTCAACGAAGGTGGTGAAGAGTCTAGAGAACAGGTCTGGTGAGAAGCAGCAGACGAAACGGGAATTGTTTAGCCTGAAGAAGAGGAGGTGAGAGGAGATCTTCTTTCTCTACAACTCTCTGAAAGGAGGTTGGAGCCAAGTAGGGGTTGGTCTCTTCTCCCAAGTAACAAGAGAACAAGAGGAAATAGCCTCAAGTTGCACCTAGGGAGCTTTAGGTTGGACATGAGGAAAAATTTGTTTACTGAAAGAGTGGTGGTCAGGCACTGGAACAGGCTGCCCAGCAAGGTCATGGAGTCACCATCCCTGGAGGTGTTCAAAAAACATATAGACTTCGGGACATGATTTAGTGGACATGGTGGTGGCAGTTTGAGAGTTGGACTTGATGATCTCAGAGGTCTTTTCCAGCCCTAATGGCCCTGATTCTATGACGCCACTCACCATTAGATGGGGAGGCTTTGGTGATACTGCTCTAGAGGCAGTTGCCCTAACTGCCAAGCATTGTCCTGAAGTGTTACAAGGTAGCCATGAGTTAGCAACCTGCTCCTGGATTTGTCCTTGTGCTGAAATCCACTGGTGGCATGGATTTCACCTTGGGACATGGTGAAATGTCCATGGTGGTGTTAGGCTGATAGCTGGACTGGATGATCTTAAAGGGTCTTTTCCAGCCTAAACAATTCTATGATTGTATGATTCTGTCATCCAATGGAGGGGCAATGGAGAGAGCGTTACTACTCCTTATCATTCCACTCCACTTATCATTCCTGTTGTCTTGCCACTAAGGTTCTATCCCTGCAGAGGAAGGGAGAAAACATTTGCTGGTGTGAATTTGAAGTAAACAACTCCTGAAGTACCCTCGGCAAGTCCTGCCTCGTGTGGAGACGTGAACTCACAAAGCACGAGGGTGCCCTTGTGCCACAGCAGTGAAAAACAGCAGGATTTTCTCTGTCAGCATCACCTCCTTCACCTCCTGGAGCACAGAAACTTTGGTCAGGGACAGGGGAAGGTCATTGCTGGCTGTGAAAGACCTTACAAAGGGAAGGACCAGCCCCGGTGGGCAACTTGGAGCTGCAGCCATGCTTCCCCCCTTTGCCATCACCATCATCACTTCTGGGCATGCAAGTCTGCTGTCCCCCGGGCTGGCAAACTGGGAGCCCTCGGGGCCTCCTGTAGATGAAAGCAATCAGATTAACAGTGGGACATGAGATGTGTGTAGAAAAAACCCAATTCTGAGGCATCACAAAGGGGCCCTATCTTGTACCAGCGCTTCTGCTACCAGGAAGTTTGCCTTTTGTTTGATTTATTTTGCACATCCCTATTAAATAACTAATTATTTAACATCTTTTAAAGCTTTGCTATATATTACAGCAGGCAAGGACACAAATGGCTGCTTTTAATAATATAAAAGCCCATTAGCTTCATTTACTGTTAATGTTAAAATAAACATGAGGCAATTTAGATATACTATTCCAATTTCACGGAAACTTTGATGTTTTTCTTCTCCTCTCACATAATTAAGGGAAAAAACTACTAATGATATTAAGTTTGTACAGTGTTAATGACAGAAACAAGCTGCAGTAGAAATTGTGGCCATTAATATGGAAAAATAAAATATTTAACACGGGAGATAAATGAAAGCAATTTTAATAAAGTAAAATGAAGAAAATTAATTTTAGGAACTTCCAAGCGTTTGTAAAAGGTTCCTGGTTTCTGGCATGTCTTGTGCCTTGCTCTGGTTGGGATTATTTATGGGTAGTATGAAAATCTATCCTTAGTATCATTTTCACACCTACCTGTTTTCCCTTTTATTGCCCAGCTTTTTTTTTTCTGATGGCCAAACTCTGTCCCCATGGTCTGGTGGCAACTAAAGGTGAGCTTGTTCTTATGAGATGTTTTCTCACAAGCTCTTTTAGGGAGGCAGGAGCCCTTCAAGCATCTCTAACACTTAAATGCCATACCAGGATACACGATCATACTGTCCCGTCTGGATGGGGCTCCATGGTTGCTCATCCCAGGGGACATTAGTAGCTTTCACAACATAGAATAGAATTGTTTTGGCTGAAAGAGGCCTTTAAGACCATGAAGTCCAACCTTCAACATAACGCCACCAGGGCCATTAAACCATCTCCCCAAGTGCCATGTCCACACATTTCTTGAACACCTCCAGGACTGGTGACTCCACCATCTCCCTGGGCAGCCTGTTCCAATGCCTGACCACTCTTGCAGGAAAGAAATTGTTCCTGATCTCCAACATAAACCTGCCCTGGCACAGTTTTAGGCCATTTCCTATCACCTGATACTAAGGAGAAGAGATCAACTCCCACCTCCTTTCAGGTTGTTGTAGAGAGAAAGCCAGTGCAGACATACATCATTCAAATGGATTAACATCTGTGTGCAGCAGGGTTTATGTCTCTTGTGGGGGTTTTCTGTCAGGTGATGCTGTAGTAGCACTGCATGAGCATCAGAAACAATGGAGAGTAGCTAATGGGGCTCTGCTGCAGGTAGATCTAGACTGGAATCCACTCTGTGGTGCAAATATGAGTCCTCAAAGCAACCCAGAGCTTGTACAGGAACAAAGATAACCTGGTAGGTCCCATAGCCAAGCACCAGCCTGTGCTTCTGTCCTTATGGCATCTCTGGAGCTCTGCTGTGATGGAGACAAGACCAAGTCTTGTCCTGGTTTAGCTGGGACAGAATCCCAGGCCAGCCATGGGCTGCAGGATGGTTGGAGTCAGCCAGGGTAGCTGACCTTGATTTGGCCACAGATCCTTCTCCTGCTCCTGAGGATTGCCTTCACATTCATTGCAAGCACCCTACATCTGCTAAGCTGAGTATGACTTTATATACTTTACACTGGCATTAGGGTCTGTTTGGCTGTTTCATTGAATCTGATTTCATTTCATGCCAGGAGTCTTCTCTCCTTTTTTCAGTCCTCCTTCTCAGCTGGGAAATGGTCATCAGGTGATAGAGCAACTGCTAGAGTTTAGCCTCGGCTAAGGGCTCAATGTAATCAGAACATTGCTCCAGTTCTCAATTAAACATGCCTCCCCACAGGAGAAAGGGAGGGAGAGCTCATACCCAAGGAGAGGAGCTCTTGCTCTGTGGCTCAGCTGCCAAGTCCCCAGCATCTCCCTCACTTCAGAGCCCCTCAGTAGCTAAACCCAGCTCATTTCCTAAGAAACTTCCCACATCTCCAAAGGAAGGACAACTTGTGCCTCTTCCACATCATGAGCTCCACGTGGCAGCCTCTTAGAGCGAAGCCTTTGTAAGAGCATTGCCATGAATTATTTTATTTTGATGCACTTATTTACAGGAAACAATTAATTACAGAAATTCTTTCCCTTGCCATTAATTGTCTTGCAGAGAACCCAAAGAGATAATCATCGCATGCTGGCAATCACTCGCCATCAGTTCTCCACACGCCACTGCTGTTGATGAGTCACAGCCTCTACCTGGTGGGAGAGTCACTGCTGGTGCCACTGAGGCATTTCACCAGTAATGTATAAGAGAGGAGGAGGATAAAAGATGCTCTTTTCAGACAGGCTGAGAGATCAATCTGCAAGGCAAAGGGAAATGCATTATACCATTTAACCGCCTGGAAATCCAGTGTAATGAACATCCAAAGGTAGCTTATTACTGGTTCACTGTAGCTTGCCCTTATTTATTTGTTAATGTTTAAATGTTGTTCGTATGAGTTCTTCTGCTGGAAACACTCTTGCTGCCAAGGTAGGTCCAGCTGTTGTTCTGATGAAGGTCATGGCTGAAGATCCTCGAGTCTGTATTTAAAATCATAGAATTGTTTCAGCAGGAAGAGAGCTTTAAGATCATCAAGTCCAACCATTAACCCAGCACTACCAAGTTTGATGCTAAACAACATCTACATGGCTTTGAAACTCCTCCAGGAATGGGGACTCCACCACTTCCCTGAGTAGCCTGGTCCAGGGCTTGATTACTTTGATTGTAGCCAGTTGGGGGTTGGTTTCTTCTCCTAAAGAACAAGTGATAGGACAAAAGAAAACTGCCTCAAGTTGCACTAGGGGAGGTTTTGATTGGACATGAGGAGCAATTTTTTTCCCCAAAAAACCCTGAACCAGGCTGCCCAGGGCAGTGATGGAGTTCCCAACCCTGGAGGGATTCCAAAGCTGTGTAGATGTGGTGCCAAGGGACATGATTTAGTGGTGACCTGTAAATGTTGGGTTAACAGCTGGACTCAAGCTTAACGGTCTCTTCCAACCAAAATATTTCTACGATCAAAGGCTTTGTGGGCTTGGGCTCATCACCACCTCCACTCCGCTTTCCCAAGTAAACACTGAATTTATTTTGCAGGTGCTGCCCACTGCCACCTCCAGCACCATGCCTGGGAGACAGTTTAGAAAGAAAACCAAATCAAAATCTCTTTTATGGCCAGTCAGGGCTATGCATCACCAGGGACAGCTGAGAGGACGCTGGGGACATGCATGGCCTCCTGCTCTCACTGAACCTCCTGCAGATCATAGAATCATAGAANGGCAGAGTGAGGCACTTGGTGAGCAAAGCTTTTGTGAAACTGGACCAATGTGCTCAGTGAGGTCTGAGCTTCCCAATCACGCCAGAAGGATGCTAAATCGAATGTATTCAGTGCTAAGAGTTATGGTCTCTCTAGAAGCTAGAGTGTATAATTAAATGATAGCATCTGAGATTGGAATTGCTTTTTTTTCACTTGTAGAGGGGAAGGAAAAAAAGAAACAAGAAGACATTTTAATAACATGTCATAAGTTTTACAGTTATTGGATTTTTCAAATTGTTTACAAAAGCAATATTGCTAAATTGCATCGTTGAGAGGGGGAGGTTGGGCTTGGGTTGGGGTTTCTTAAGTCTTTTGATAAAAAGAATACAGCAACAATAATGTTCCCAGGAGGAAAAAGAAAACTGCTTTTCACTTTTGTTATTTGGTTAATTATCCATTCAGGCAGTCAGTAGATAAAACTCATTTTCAGCAGATTCCTTCCAAATGTCTCCAGCTTCCAGCTGTAAGTGGGAAGAGCATTTGACTTCTATTTAACATCAAGAAGCCAAGGAAAAACTTTGTGGTTAAGGTATTGCCAGCACCTGGTCTGCAATTCATGCAGCCATCAAGAAAGGGTAGGAAGGGGCATTGGGCTGGCAAATAAGCCCTAGTCCTAAAACTTGGGAACTATGGATTGCGGTGTCCCACTTACTTTAAAGAGGGAACCACCAGGAACTCAATCCTAAAATCAACAGTCCCCAGCAGCCTCACTGATAGCCTCATAGCAGCAGAGTTTGACAACTATCATGTCAATTAAAGCTGGGGAAATCTGGAGCAGCTGGAGGAGGGTTGTGAACTCTTCAGCTGGTGGTGCTTGCTGGGATTTTTCCTGGCTGTTTCTCTATGTTGTTGGGGAGAGAAATAAGATGGTACTTCTGAAGGTGGATTTCCCATGCTGTAGCCCATGTGAGGTTTGAAAGGTGGCTTGGCTCAATAAAGAGGCAGAAGCTTCAGGAGGTGGATTGCCCATTCCATAACCCAGGTGAGGTCCACTTCTCAATGCTTAGTAAGAGCTAAAGGGTGGGGGGGCAAGAGGATGGGACCAGACTCTTGTCAGTGGTGCCCAGTGACAGGACAAGGGGCAATAGGTACAAACTGAAGCCCAGGAGGTTCCATCTGAAGGTAAGGAGAAACTACTTTGTTGTTATGGTGCTGGATCCCTGGAGCAGGCTGCCCAGAGAGGTTGTGGAGTCTCAAATCAAGACTAGAGGCAGAAGCAAGGAGACTTCTCCCAACTAACAACTGATAGGACAAGAGGAAATGGCCCCAAGTCACACCAAGAGAGGCTTAGGTTGAATATTACAAAAAATTTCTTTCCTGCAAGAGTGATCAGACATTGGAACAGGCTGCCCAGGGAGGTGGTGGAGTCACCATGTCTGGAGGTGTTAATGTGGACATGGCACTTTGGGACATAGCTTAATGGCCATAGTGGTGTGGAGTCAATAGTTGGACTTGATCTTAAAAGACTTTTCCAACCAAAATGATTCTATGACTAGCTGCTCTCTTTGTCACTCTGCAAGTCTATAAACATGTCCCCATTAGAGGGGAGGACAGTCCTGAGAGACCCTTCTCAGAGGTGGTTTAGTGCACTGAGCCAAGGGGATGAAAAAGGCTGCTGAGAAATGAGGAACAACAAACCAGTGCTGGCAGCACCTTTCAGAGCTGGGACCTGCTGACCCCTGAGCTGCAGACTGGGACTGAGCTAATGAAATAGAGAAATAAACAGTCCTGAAGAGTCACTTGGCCAGGCAGGCTGGATGCCCTCTTGGAGAACAGCCTGCACCACCTCATGTGCTGAGGAATGGGACAAGACAGTAGGAGACAAAGGGTCAGGGTGATGCCATGCATGGCTGGACATGAAGAGAGTGACACTCAGTGTGTGCTCACTGACTGGATTTTGGTGTAAAACACTCTTCTTGCAGAGTTAATTGGAGCAGGCATGAGCCAAGGTGATCACTCCTCTCCTCTTACAGAACCTCATAGAATCAAAGAATCATTTTGGTCAAAACAGACCTTTGAGGTCATGCAGCACCAAGGAGCTGGAGGTGATGCAGACAGCGAGACAGGAGCAGCTACATACCCAAAGTAGGTCTTTCCTTTCCTCCAGATCCCCAGAGCATGGTCTGGCACCCCTACTCTTACTTGCACTGAGCCAGACAAGACAAGATACTTCTCATTAGATGAATTTCAGAGCTGCCCAAATGTCCAAGCTGCCCTTCCATGCTGATTTCATTGATCTTGGGGATGAGCAAACAGAAATGCACTGGATGTGCCAGGTGTCTCCAGTGTCATGTTCAATGCCAACAATGTTCTCCTGTCTCTGTGGAAAAACATTCTTTTGATGTGAGATTTGCATCTATCTCTGGAGTTTTCAGCACAGCAGAGACATGGACTTGCTGGAGCAGGGCCAGAGGAGGCCACAGCAATGCTGGGAGGGCTGGAAGCCCTCTGCTGTGAGGCCAAGCTGAAAGAATTGGGGTTGTTCAGCCTGGAGACAGAAAGCTCCAGGGAGACTTTCTGGTGGCCTTTTAGTGCTTCAAAGGGCCAAGAAGAAAGCTGGGCACAATCTTTTCAGCAGGTCTGTTGTGACAGGACAAGAAGTGATGGTTTTAAAATAAGAGGAAGATTCAGACCGGAGAAGAGGAAGACATTTTTGACACTGAGTGGTGAGAACCTGGCCCAGGTTGCCTGGAGAGTTGGTAGATTCCACATCCCTGGAACCATTCCAGGTCAGTTTGTTTGGGAGTCTGAGCAATCTGCTTTACTTGCAGATGTCCCTGCTGACTGCAGGGGGGATGAACTAGATGACCTCGAAAGGTCTCTTGCAACCCAAACCGTTCCATTATTTGAGATTCCAAATAAGTATTTCTGAATGAAGCAGGAGTGAAGCCTGTGGACCCATTTTTTGGAAGGCATGCAGTAGGATAAGCCAGACACATACCACAGGTCTGTGCCTACCAGGGGGGAATATCATGCCTGGGCTGTGGGCCAAACTATGCTCTTGATTCCCCTCTGGGTAACTCTGCTGTTCAGTGACACCGTCCCTGCAGTTCCTTGAAACAAACTGAGCTTTGAGGATAATTCTTAAAAGATCTGCCCTTTCAGTGAGCAGAGAATGGGATAAAAGTTTTAGCACCCAGGAGCCCGTGGAAAACCCAGGTCTGCTGCATGGCTCCAGCAGTGACCCCACAACCACAGCATCAGTGCCAGCTGAGTGGAGAATTTGAAGATCAGGTTAGCCAAACAATGTCCAGGAGAATTCAGATGGATGTAAGCCCTAGGACAAGCAGAAAGTAGTGACCAGGGAAGGTCCTCCTTGGCTTGTGCCCCTTCCTTGGCTGTAGTGAGCTTTGCAGGTGCCTGGGTACCATGGGCTTTTTCTTTGGTCCTGCAGCCAAAAAAAAGGGAAGGAAAAGCAAATCTCTTGGTAACAGCTGTTTCCTTAATAAACAAATGTTCCCTTAAAAGATCCAGGATGACGAGCTGACAGTAATGAAGCAACATCTGTCCAACCACTGCACTTTTTGGCAGCTCCAGAGCCTCCGACGAACGTTCCCTAATGTTCAGCAGACACTTGCAGCACCTGCTCTTCACCCCCAGCCTCCTACTGCTGACTCCAAATGCAGAGCAGATGTGAGGGCTGAGAGAAAACCTTCCCGAAGCAATCCATCAGGTTAACAGCATCCATCCAACACACTCTCAGAACATCACTTGCTTTGCTCCAGGCACCTTCCACCTTGCTGGGACGTGTACCCTGCCATTAACTCTTGCAGGGATGCACAAATGGAGAAGTGAGGCTCTCAGGACGTGGCAGGGTGGTTGAGTGGTTTTTATTGCAAACAATCAGTAGTGCTGGGATGGCAGCACTTAAGGATGTGTAGGAGTTGCTGTGAGGATCTGCTGGGAGTAATAGTGGGACAGAAAAGACCATCAGTGTAGGCATTATCTCCAGAGTGGCTCTGAGCAGGCCTATGGCTGAGAAAATGCAAAGCAAGGACACACAGAATCATGGAACAGTTTGGCTTGGAAAGCACCTTTCAAAGGCCATTGTAGTCCAAGCCTCCAGCAGTCAGCAGGAGCACTGCAACTAGGGCAGGTTGCTCAGAGCTCTGTCCAACCTTATCTAAATGTCTCCAGGAATGGGTTTATCTACCACTTCTTTGGACCAGCAGTGTTCCAGCCCTCTGATTATTTGTGATCTCTTCTGGATCTGCTCAAACAATTCCATGTCCTTCTTGTGCTGAGGACCCCAGAGTCTGTGCCTTCGAGGGCACCCTTGGACTGGAAGACTCCTGTCTTGTCCTGTGACAGCAGTGGCTCACACTACACTGGAGAAGAGGAAGTGTAACTCGGAGGGAACAGCTATGGTGCACTTTTCTGATCTCGTCACATGACAGATCTCAAGAACACCCAAATCTATTCAGTCTGAGACTGAAATGCTTTGATTTCCATCGTGCCTCAGTTTCCCCACTGGGACTTTTGGACAAAAGCAATTCCAGCCTACAGTGCTGTTGGGAAGATTAGTGCCTTGATGTCCTGTGATGCTTTGATGTAAGGCAGAGCTTGCTAGGAGCTGATAATGCAGTTTTCAGAGAGAAGAATGCTTTGGGTCATGCGTGGGTGCAGTGACAGCCCTGGAATCCATACTGGGCAAGATGGAGTGGGCAATGAGTGTCTTCTGGAGTAGCAAAAGCACTTAATAGCAAAGTCCTGCTTTATTAGGCATTTAACCCAGAGCAAGTCTCATTTTGCTTCTCCCCTGTGCTATAAATACACCTGCCAATACCTACAGCTAAATGGGTTGGGAACTGTGCAGCTCATCCAAGCATCCCCATGGGAGATCTTCCAGGCCAAGACTTTGTGAGCTGCTGAACTGTGTCGGCTTAGGCAGCACCTGATCAATTCTGAATTATCATCTTCCCATCTATTAGCACACTAAATGATTGCTCTGCACCTACACATCTGGATCCATATGTTCTCCTGTGCCTTGCACTGACTTCTCGTTCCTCATTGATTTTTACCCTCAAGCTTCTCTCCTGTGATTGATTCCAAAAGAGAGGTGCAAATGAGGAGTCAAACATCTTTATGACTTAAGAACTTCTTATTGAAGGAATTCTCTGCTCTTAATAACCTCCCTCCCACTGCTGGGTAAGCATTTTGTAGCAGATGCGCTTTGTCAGGAGGAGCAACCTGGTCATCCAGGTTGGAAAACCTTCTTTTGTTACATCTCACTGGATGCAGGCAGTGAAAGAAGATGGCTTGGTTTTCTCATGAAATCCCAGCATGGTGGGGGTTGAAAGGGATCTCTGGAGATCATCCAGTCCAACCTCCTTGCTAAAGCAGGGTCACCCACAGCAGGTTGCTGCGGATCACAATGGCCAGGCAGGTTTGGAATCTCTCCCTGCCCCAGGCAGGTGCAGGTAGGCAAGGCTGAGCTGCTCTGCTTGGTTCTGCAGGAGTTTGCCAGCAAAATGATAATGGTGGCTGTAGGTCATTGAACCTACCATCCACTCACATTGTGTCACTGGGCCTCTTTTGCTTGCTGAACTGTGAGAAGAAGCACAGGTGGGTAGAGACACCATCTTTGCCTGGCAGTTAGGTGGGATCCTTTCTCTGGGGACATGTGTGCTCCAAAAGTCTTCCCAATACCACCGTCCCTTGTGCATGACTGGATTTGGCAGCACAGCAGAACACACAAAAAAACAAACAAAGAAAAACCCCAAACCATGCAAATAGCAGAGACAACAGCCACAGTATGTCACTCCATTACATATTTTTGTGCAGTTAATGGCCCCAGCTGCCTGGAAGGGCACTAATCTGGAAAGAAACCACTGCTGCCCACTGCAGAAGACACTGGGAAGTGCTGTGAGCAAGCACTCATCTGGATTAGGGCTGGAAGTCCCAGATCCCTGCCCTACCTGAGGGCTGCCTCCACAGTGATATCCCAGTATCCCTTGGTAATCATACAGTGGTAGGGATTGGAAGGGAACTCTGGAGATCACCCAGTCCAACCAGCCTGCTACAGTAGTGGTACCCACAACATCTTGTCCAGCATCACAGTGTCCAGGCTAGTTTGGAATCTCTCCAGAGAAGGAGACTCCTCAGCCTCTCTGGGCAGCCTACTCCAGGGCTCCAGCACTCTCACAGGTAAGTTTTGGGATAGGTAGGCTGGTGGGTGCAGCCCAGGAGGTACCCGGGTACAAAGGACCTATTATGGATCAGCATTGGCTGTTTCCCACCCTTTCTCAGGCCACCAAGCAATGTTCCTGATAATCCTGCCCCACAGGTCTGTGCAGGGTAGTGAATAGTACCAGTTTGTGGTGCTGGAGAAGCATTGAACTTTTATGGTCTAGAGCACAAGCTGAGGGAATCAGGGTTGTTTAGTCTGGAGGAAAGGAGGCTGAGTGGAGACCTCACTTTCTATAACCACCTAAATGAAGGTTGCGATGAGGAGGGGGTTGGTTACTTCTCCCAAGGAACAAGGGGACAAGTGAAAATGGCCTCAAGTTACACCAGTGTCCCTGCCCATGGCAGGAGGTTGGAAGTAGATGGTCTTTGAGGTCACTTCTAACCTAAACCACTCTATGATTTTATGAGAAACAGGTCCTGGCTGAGGCTGCCCAGGGCAGTGGTGGAGTTGCCACCCCTGGAGGGGTTTCAAAGCTGTGTGCATGTGGTGTGGAGAGACATTGTTTAGCGGTGATCTGACAGCGCTGGGTTAATGGTTGGGCTTAGTGATCTCTAAGGTCTTTTCCAAACAAAAACACTTCTGTCATTCTATAAATGTGACCCACAGCTGGGAGGACCAGGAGCCCCTGTTAACGTGGGGAGCAGAAGCTGCCTTTCCTCTCATGGGTCTCATGCATCGGCAAGCCACCAGAAGACAGGGCGCTGAAGCATTCACAGACATATCAGAGCCCCCATACCATCTTCTCGGTGCCCGGCACATCCCCACAAGTGCTGTGCACCGTTTGCTGTGTGCCGAGTCCAGGCCCAACTGCGCTACATGCAAATAGCCACAAGAGGGAGCCCGCACACCGGGAACGGGACCCGGACTGGCGGGGCACGAACAACCCCCCCCC
>WBNM01041970.1:0-16786 GCA_013399055.1 Ramphastos sulfuratus
TCCCCGGTGTGAATGCGGTGGTGGACTTTGAGGTCGGTGGCGTTGCTGAAGCTCTTGCCGCAGTCGCTGCAGCTGTAAGGAATCACCCCGATGTGGCTGAGGCAGTGGCGGCTGAGGGCATACCTGTAGCGAAAGCTCTTACCGCACTCACCGCAGACGTGCGGCTTCTCCCCGGTGTGGATGCGGTGGTGATTGGTCAGCCTGCCCTTGGTGGCAAAGCTCTTGCCGCAGTTACCACAGCGGAATGGCTTCTCCCCGGTGTGGCTGCGACGGTGGATTATGAGATCAGTGGTTCTGGTGAAGCTCTTGTCACAGTCGCTGCAGCTGTACGGCTTCGCCTCGGTGTGGAGGCGGCGGTGACGGATGAGAGCAGAGCTGTTGGCAAAGCTCTTGCCGCAGTCACCGCAGCTGTACGGCTTCTCACCGGTGTGGATGAGGCGGTGACGGAGCAGGTGGGAACTGATGGTGAAGCTCTTGCCACACTCACTACAGGGGAACTTCTTCCCAGCATGCCTTTGGCGGTGCAGTCTGAGAGTAGTGCTGCTGGCGAAGCTCTTGCCACACTCACCGCAGCTGTAAGGCCTCTCCCCGGTGTGGATGTTGCGGTGAAATCTCAGAGTAGTTCTGTTGGTAAAGCTCTTGCCGCAGTCGCCACAGGGGAACTTCTTCCCAGCACGGACTTGCTGGAGCTGGCTAAGAGCAGAGCTGCTGGCAGAGCATTTGCCGCTCTCACTGCAGCCCAACCGCTGTTCGGTGCCTGGCTGGGTGCCTCCCGGCTGCTCGCCGGGGCACTGCTCAGCTGGCACGGAGGAATCCACAGCAGCTTTATCTTCACCTTCCTCCTGCTGCTGTTTCTCCTCCTGCTGATCCTCCTCCTGGTGGCACTGGGTGAGGGGACCCTTGGAAGCTTTGCTGCTCTTCATGTTCTGGTGGCTGCGGCTGCGCTCATGCTTGGTCAGTTGGCACTTGTACCGGAAACTCTTGCCGCAGTCGCTGCAGCTGTACGGCTTCTCCCCAGTGTGGAGCCGTTGGTGATGCCTGAGAGCAGAGCTGCGGGCAAAACTCTTGCCGCAGTCACCGCAGACATACGGCTTTGCCCCGGTGTGGAGGTTCAAGTGCTCAAGGAGATTAGAGCTGTTGGTGAAGCTCTTGCCACAGTCACCGCAGGTGTAGGGCTTCTCCCCGGTGTGGAGGCGGCGGTGACGCTTAAGGTGGGAACTGACGGCAAAGGTCTTTCCGCAGTCATCACACCTGTATGGCTTCTCCCCGGTGTGGGTGAGGCGGTGACAGGAGAGGGAAGAGCTGTTGGCAAAGCTCTTGCCACAGACACCGCAGCCGTACGGCTTCTCCCCAGTGTGGATGTTCCAGTGCTGCATCAGAGCAGTGCTGCTATAGAAGGTCTTGCCACACTCGCCACAGGGGACCTTCTTCTTCCTGGTATGGTTTTGGCAGTGCAGGCTGAGAGCAGAGCTGCTGGCAAAGCTTTTGCCACACTCGCGGCAGCCGTAAGGCTTCTCCCCACTGTGGATGTTCCAGTGCTGGATTAGAGCGGTGCTGTTGGTGAAGCTCTTGCCACACTCACGGCAGGGGAACCTCTTCTTGGCAGCATGGGTTTGGCAGTGCAGGCTGAGAGCAGNCTGAGCCTCCTTGCTGGGGGTTTCTCAGCTCGCTGCCAGCCCCGGGTCCCGAGTGCCCACAGCCGGACGGGGCGGGCAGGAGCCTGGCGCCGCCCAACAATGGAGCCCGGAAGCAGCGAGGCCAAGATCCCAGCGCCGCTCTCGGTACTGTCGCGATAGCTCCGATCCCCGCCCTGCTCTCTCAGCTCCGGCCCTCACTGCTGCGGTAAACAGAGGCTCGTTTGGGAGCTCTGCCTGGCGACGCGGAGCGACGGCGCTGCGGCAGCTGCCTTACTGCTGCCACTCGGGTTACTGGCGTAACTGGTGGCACTGGGGTTATTGGTGGCAGCGATGCCACTGATGCCTCTCCGGGCTGTGCTGCTTCTCCAGCATGCTCAGGTCCTTGTCTTGAGGGCCCCACAATTGGACACAGGACTACAGGGGGAAGTCTCGCAAGAGGAGAACCTCACACAACGGCAGCTCTGTCCCTCTGCGGAAGCTTTTCTCTCTGTCAGGCAGGCAGCAGGTACAGGTAGGTTAGCAGCGCAGGTAGGACAGGCAGAGGCTCCTCACGGCAGGTAGGAACCTCCCCCCGCTCCCAGCAGGCACTTCTGAAGCAGTTGTTCCAAGCAGCGCCTCCAGGCTGCCTCTCCTAAGCAGCTCCCTAAGCAGTCTTCCCTAGTGTCACTCCTTGCCCCCAAGCAGTTGCCACCTGCCCTGGTTGGCCAGCAGAGGGCGCGCCTAAAGCAAGCCTCGGGCTCCCGGCCTGAGAACCTGCCCCTGGCCCTCGGTGTTTCTGCCGCCCACGCCACCAGGGAGTCCCAGGGTCTTACGTGGCATCAGAGGATCCTCCCTGGTTCAAAGCCCGTTGAGCCCAAGGGGCCAAGTGCCAAGCTCCCCTGTACCAAACGATTATCCCAAACCATATCCCCAACCATGCTAAGCCATAAATAGATTTCTGCTCCCTTATGGCCTTGAGCAGCCTGCTCTAGGGGAGGGTGTCCTTGCCCATGGAGGTGTGCTTGGAACAAGGTCATAGAATGGTAAGGTTGGAAATGACCTCAAGGAACATCCAGTNGACCATCCAGTCCCAGCCCCCTGCCATAGGCAGGGACCCCTCCCACTAGCGCAGGTCACTCAAGGCCTCGTCCAACCTGGCCTTGGACACCTCCAGGGAGGGAGCAGCCACAACCTCCCTGGGCAAGCTGTGCCAGTGTCTCATCAGGTCATTTGGAAGGTCCCTTCTAACCCAAACCTTTTATGTGAGCCTGTGAGGAGCTGAGGTGGCTGCTGGAAGGGAAGGAGCTTCAGGAGGGCTCCAGGTTCAGCTGCATCTTGAAAGCAGCTTGGATGCAGCTTTTTGTTTTCTGAGGGATAAATTTTGTCTGGATTGAGTTGGAAGAACTTGCAAGAGCCTTGGGAAAAATCTTTTATTGGGATCGTTGCCTGCTGCAGGCACATTTTGCATGGAACCCCTGACTTGCAGCAACCTGCAACAGTTGCTTTTTCCCTGAGTGTACCAAGCCAGTCCTGGTGTTGGTGAAGACTGGTGATGGTGATGATGGTGACATCATCTAGCAGGGCTTATGGAGACCACTTTGAGACACAAAAAATGGCTTAGAGATCCCACCCTGGTCATGACACTGCTCTGCTGTGCCCTCTGATCCACCTCCCCCAAACAAGGCACATTTCAGGGCTCTGCCTGGTCGTGGCACAGCAGTAACTGGTGTTACTGGTGCTACTGGTGCAGCCACTCCGCATCCCAGGACAGCAAAACCCAGCTGGGGCTGCTCCAGCAGCAGAACTCACTTGGCACCAGTGTTGTGAGGAGGGGCCCATGGCTCCTGGGCACCTTCTGGTGGCACTGGGAGCAGAGAACCTTTGGAAGCTTTGCTGCTGGTCTTCATCTTTGGGTACAACCAACGGGGCTTCACCAAGGATACACCATGCCTGGCAAACCTGGTGGCCTCCTGTGAAGAGGTCACCACAGTAACAGCCGAGGTACGAGCAGCCGACAGCATCTGCCTGGGCTTGAGCGGCGATTTCGGTGCTGTCCTGCACCACATCCTGGTCCCCGAGCTGGTGAGACATGAATGGAGAACTCAAACAAAACTGTCTTGAAGGCCACACCCAGAGAGTGGCTGTCAGTGGGTCCATGTGCGAGTGGAGGTCACTGACAAGTGGAGTCCCTCCAGGATCAGGACCAGGACCTTTCTTCAGCATATTCGCCGGTGCCGTGGGCAGGGGCATTGAGGCAGCCTCAGCACCAAGCTGTGCGGTGTGGCTGACAGGCTGGAGGGAAGCAATCCAGAGGGAAGGGATCCAGAGGGAAGGGATCTGTCCAGAGCAAAGGGATTCATCCAGAGGAAAGGGATCCATCTATAGGGAAAGGATCCATCCAGAGAGAAAGGATCCATAGGGAAGAGATCCATCCAGAGGGAAGGGATCCATCCAGAGGGACCTCGACAGGCTGTGGATCCGGGCTCAAGCCAACCTCGTGAAGTTCAGTAAGACCCAAGTGCGAGGTCCTGTGCCTGGGTCGGGGCAGTGCCAGGCACCAATGGAGTCTGGGCAGTGCCTGGCTCGAGGGCAGCCCTGGGGAGAGGGACTTGGGGGTGGTGGTGGATGAGAAGCTCAACAGGAGCCACCAGTGGGCACCTGCAGCCCAGAGCCTGAGCTGCAGCCAGAGAAGTGTGAGCAGCAGGGCGAGGGAGAGGATTCTGCTCTCTGCTCTGCCCTGGTGAGACCTCACCTGGGGTACCGCATCCAGGTCCGGAGCCTCTATTACAAGAAGGATCTGGAGGTGCTGGAAGGTGTCCAGAGAAGGGCCAGCAGGGTGAGCAGAGGGATCTGGAGCTGCTCTCTGGCTGAGAGAGTTGGGGCTGCTCAGGCTGGAGAGGAGAAGGCTTCAGGGAGAGGGCAGGGGAGGGACTTTTTGGGGTGTCAGGAGTGGGGAGGATGGAGCAAAACCAGAATTCTGTAGATGCAGGCTGGATGTTAGCAAGGAGCTGTTCACCGTGAGGGTGGTGAGACAGTGGCACAGGTTGCCCAGGGAGGTGGTGGAGGCCACATCCCTCGAGGTCTTAAAGGCCAGTCTGGGTGTGGCTCTGAACAACCTGATCTAGAGTGAGATGTCTCTGCCCATGGCGGGGGGGAGTTGGGACTGGCCAACTCTGCCTCTGGCCGCAGTGGGTGCAGANATCCAGAGGGAAGGGATCCATCCAGAGGGACCTCGACAGGCTGTGGATCCGGGCTCAAGCCAACCTCGTGAAGTTCAGTAAGACCCAAGTGCGAGGTCCTGTGCCTGGGTCGGGGCAGTGCCAGGCACCAATGGAGTCTGGGCAGTGCCTGGCTCGAGGGCAGCCCTGGGGAGAGGGACTTGGGGGTGGTGGTGGATGAGAAGCTCAACAGGAGCCACCAGTGGGCACCTGCAGCCCAGAGCCTGAGCTGCAGCCAGAGAAGTGTGAGCAGCAGGGCGAGGGAGAGGATTCTGCTCTCTGCTCTGCCCTGGTGAGACCTCACCTGGGGTACCGCATCCAGGTCCGGAGCCTCTATTACAAGAAGGATCTGGAGGTGCTGGAAGGTGTCCAGAGAAGGGCCAGCAGGGTGAGCAGAGGGATCTGGAGCTGCTCTCTGGCTGAGAGAGTTGGGGCTGCTCAGTCTGGAGAGGAGAAGGCTTCAGGGAGAGGGCAGGGGAGGGACTTTTTGGGGTGTCAGGAGTGGGGAGGATGGAGCAAAACCAGAATTCTGTAGATGCAGGCTGGATGTTAGCAAGGAGCTGTTCACCGTGAGGGTGGTGAGACAGTGGCACAGGTTGCCCAGGGAGGTGGTGGAGGCCACATCCCTCGAGGTCTTAAAGGCCAGTCTGGGTGTGGCTCTGAACAACCTGATCTAGAGTGAGATGTCTCTGCCCATGGCGGGGGGGAGTTGGGACTGGCCAACTCTGCCTCTGGCCGCAGTGGGTGCAGACGAAGCGCTGGGTGCCAGGCTGGGGGCACTGCTGCTTCCCCGGCTGCCAGCCGGGCGGGAGGCTCTGCCCGCACTGGGGGCACTGCTCGGCTGGCACAGAGGGGTCCGCGGCAGCTTTACCTTCACCTTCATCCTGATTCTCTTCCTCCGCCTGTTCTTTCTGATCCTCCTCCTGCTTCTCCTCCTTCTCTGCCTCCTCCTCCTGCTTCTCTTCCTGCTGCATTTCGGTCTCGGGGCGGCTCTGACCCTGCTCCTTCTGAGGCTCCATACTGCGGAGTTCTCAGCCCGCTGCCAGCGCCGGGTACCGGCTGCCCGGCGGGCGCACAGTGCGGACGGGAGCCTGGGGCCGTCCAACAATGGAGCCCGGAAGCTGCGACGCCGAGATCCCAGCGCCGCTCTCGCCACTGTCGCGATAGCTCCGATCCCCGCCCTGCTCTCTCAGCTCCGGGCTCCCACTGCTGCCGTAAACTAAGGCTCGTTTGGGAGCTCTGCCTGGCAGTGGGGAGCGACGGCGCTGCGGCAGCTGCTGCCACTGGGGTTAGTGGTGGCACTGGGGTTACTGCTGCTGCTGGGGTTACTGCTGCTGCTGGCCTTACTGCTGTCACTGGGCTCGCTTGGTGGCACTGGGGTCACTGGCGGCACTGAGGGCTGTGCTGCTACTCCAGCAGGTCCAGATCATTGCGTTGGATGCTCCACAACTGGACACAGCACTGCAGGTGAGGACTCACACGAGCAGGACCTCACACAGATTGCTGCTGCTGCTGCTTCTCCAGCAGCTTTGAGACCTTCTGCTGCTTATACCCCTCCTTTCCACGCCCTGTTTTTGCTGGTTTCTCCCCAGCCCTTCCCCAGGGGGATTGTGGCCTGAGTCACGTGAGCCACAGCCTCTGCTATGGGGCCTCCTGCCCTCGGTCTTCTCAGGGCTCAGAGCTCTCCACTTCCTCCAGCTGCTGGCAGAGCTGCTTGGCCACAGCTGTGAACCCTCCCTGCAGCCTTTCAAGACCAGCCTGGAGAAGGCCCTGAGCAACCTGCTCTAGGGGAAGGTGTCCTTGCCCATGGGGGAGGGATTGGAACAAGATCATCTGGGAGGACCCTTCTAACCCAAACCTTTCTGTGAGTCTGAGGGGGCTGCTGGTGGAGAAGGAGCTTCAGGAGGGCTCCAGGTTCAGCTGCAGTTGAAAGCAGCTTGGATGCAGCTTTTTGGTTTCTGGGGGGCAAATTTTGTCTGGATTGAGTTGGAAGAACTTGCAAGAGCCTTGGGAAATCTTTTATTGGGATTGTTCCCTGCAGGAGATGCATTTCCCATGGAAACCCTGACTGGCAGCAACAGTTGCTTTATCCCTGAGTGTACCAAGCCAGTCCTGGTGTTGCTGAGGATTGGTGATGGTGATGATGGTGACATCATCTAGCAGAGCTTATGGAGACCACCTTGGGACCCAGCACGGCCTAGAGGTCCCACGCCAGTCATGACACAGCTCTGCTCTGCCTTCTGATCCCCCTCCCCCAAACAAGGCAGTTCAGTGCTGTGCCTGGGGATGGCACAGCCGGAACTGGTGTTACTGGTGCTACTGGTACATCCACCCCGCATCCTAGGACTTCAAAACCCATTGGAAGGGTCATGTTTGTGGCAGCCTCACAGGCAGGACACCCTGGCACCAGCACTGTTAGGAGGGCAGGCGAGGCTGATGGCTGCTGGGTGTCTCCTGATGGCCATGGGAGTGGCAAGCCTTGGAAGGTTTGCTGCTGCTCTGTCTCTCGCGATGGCCCTCCCTGGTGTGGCGCTGCCACTGCTTTAGGAGAGCAAAGCTGGAGGTGAAGCTGCAGCCATGCTCACCGCACCTCTATGGCTTCCCTGTGGTATGAAGGCGTCGGTGCTTGGCAAGGTGACTGCTGACATTGAAGCTCTTGCCACAGTCACTGCAGCAGAAAGGCTTCTCCCCAGTGTGGACGTGACAATGCCGGATGAGATCAGAGCTGGAGGCGAAGCTCTTGCCGCAGTCACCGCAGCTGTATGGCTTCTCCCCGGTGTGCGTCTGTCGGTGATGCCTGAGAGCGGAGCTGTCGGCAAAGGCCTTCCCGCAGTCATGGCAGCCAAAGGGCTTCTCCCCGGTGTGGACACGCCGATGCCTGTTCAGGTTGGACTTGTGGGAAAAGCTCTTGCCACAGTCGCCACAGTGGAAAGGCTTCTCCCCAGCGTGGACGCGGTGGTGTGCGGTAAGGCTGCCGATGAGCCTGAAGGTCTTGCTGCAGTGTCTGCAGCTGTAAGGCTTCTCCCCAGTGTGGATGCGACGGTGATGGTGGAGAGTAGAACTGTTGGCAAAGCTCTTGCCACAGTCACCGCAGCTGTACGGCCTCTCCCCGGTGTGGACGTTCCAGTGCTGGATTAGAGCAGTGCTATTGGTGAAGCTCTTGCCACACTCATTACAGGGGAACTGCTTCTTCCCAGCATGGTTTTGGCGGTGAAAGCTGAGAGCAGTGCTGCTGGCAAAGCTCTTGCTGCAGTCACCGCAGCCATACGGCTTCTCCCCGGCGTGGACGTGCCAGTGCTGCATTAGAGCAGTGCTATTGGTGAAGCTCTTGCCACACTCATTACAGGGGAACTGCTTCTTCCTAGCATGGGTTTGGCGGTGCCGGCTGAGAGCAGAGGTGCTGGCATAGTTCTTGCCACACTCATCGCAGACAAACCGCAGGTTGGTACCAGGCTGAGTGCCTCCCTGCTGCCGCCGGAGGAGACCAGAGCGCCTCTGGCCGCAGTGGGTGCAGGTGAAGCGTCGGGTTCCAGGCCTGGGACATCTCTGCTTCCCTGGCTGCCAGCCGGGCGGGAGGCTCTGCCCGCACTGGGGGCACTGCTCGGCTGGCACAGAGGGGTCCGCGGCAGCTTTACCTTCACCTTCCTCCTGCTGCTCTTTCTCTTCCTCCGCCTCTTTCTCCTGCTCCTCTTCCTGCCTCTCCTCGGTCTCCTTTTTCTCTTTATTCTCCTTCTCTTCCTGCTGCATTTCGGTCTCGGGGCGGCTCTGGCCCAGCTCCTTCTGAGGCTCCATGCTGGAGGTCTCAATCCGGGGGTTGGCCGCCCAACAATAGCGTCCGGAAGCTGCGACGCCGAGATCCCGGCGCCGCTCTCGCCACTGTCGCGATAGCTCCGATCCCCGCCCTGCTCTCTCAGCTCCGAGCCCCCACTGCTGCCGTAAACAAAGGCTCGTTTGGGAGCTCTGCCTGGCAACGTGGAGCGACGGCGCTGCTCCCACTGACCTTACTGGTGCCCCTGGGGTACTGGTGGCACTGTTGGCTACTGAGGCTACTGCCGATACCGGCGCTACTGATGTCACTATTGGTACAGGTGCTGCTGGTGTTAATGGACGCTACTGGTGCACTGCTTAGGGGTGTTACTGGTGCTACTGGTAGTACTGGTGCACTGCTTACCGGTATTACCTGTGCTACCGGCGTTACTGGTGCACTGTTTGCTGGTGTTACCTGTGCTACTGGTGCGCTGCCTGCTAGTGTTACTGGTGCTACTGGTGTCTCCGGTTTACTTTTTTTCTTCTTTCCTCCTTTTTCCGGGGGCTCTTGGTGAAGTACTAGCACCAGTAGCACCAGGAACGCCAGCTGCGGCAGTAGTAGCGTTAACACCGCAATCACATAACACCCTCGGTAATAACCGAGACACCAGTGACACCAGTGACACCAGTAACGCCAGCTGCCGCTGCGCTGTCGCTCCCTGTTGCGAGGCAAAGCTACAAAATCGGCTGTCTCGGGTTCTTTTGGGAAGAGTTAGAGGGCTCAGAGCCGAGAGAGCAGGGCGAGCATCTGAGCTATCGCGACGGTGTCGTCAACAGGGGAGGGATCTCCGCCGTGCAGCTTCCGGGCTCCATTGCTGGGCGGCCCCAGGCTCCTGCCCGCCCCGTCCGACCGCGGACACTCGGGACCGGGGGCTGGCAGCGGACTGACACCCTCAGTATGGACCCACAAAAGGAGCTGGGCCACAGCCAACACGAGATCGAGGATCAGGAAGAGGAGGAGGAGGAGAAAGTGGAGGAAAAGGAGGAGGAGAAGCAGGACGAGGATCAGGAGGAAGAGGCGGAGGAAGAGAAGGAGCATCAGGATGAAGGTGAAGGTACAGCTGCCGCGGACCCCTCTGTGCCAGCCGAGCAGTGCCCCCAGTGCGGGCAGAGCCTCCCGCCCGGCTGGCAGCCAGGGAAGCAGCAGTGCCCCCAGCCTGGCACCCAGCACTTCATCTGCACCCACTGCGGCCAGAGGCGCTCCGGCCTCCTCCGGCAGCAGGGAGGAGGCAGCCAACCGGGCCCCAAACTGCGGTTTGTCTGCGGTGAGTGTGGCAAGAGCTTTGCCAGCAGCTCTGGTCTCAGCCGCCACCATCGCCTCCACAGTGGGGAGAAGCCTTATGTCTGTGGTGCTTGTGGCAAGAGCTTTGCCAGCAACTGTATCCTCAGCAGGCACCGGCAAACGCATGCTGAGAAGAAGCAGTTCCCCTGTAATGACTGCGGGAAGAGCTTCACCAACAGCACTGCTCTAATCCAGCACTGGCACGTCCACAGTGGAGAGAAGCCGTACAGCTGCGGTGACTGTGGCAAGAGCTTTGCCAGAAGTTCTCACCTTAACCGTCACCGTCGCCTCCACACCGGGGAGAAGCCCTATGGCTGCGGTGTCTGTGGCAAGAGCTTTGTCCGCTGGTCTGCACTCAGCTGTCACCGAGCCATCCACACTGGGCAGAAGCCGTACAGCTGTGGTGACTGCAGCAAGAGCTTTGCCACCATTTACCAGCTAAACAGGCACTGCACCACCCACAGCGGGGAGAAGCTGTACAGCTGCAATGATTGCAGCAAGAGCTTCACCACCACTTACCATCTAAACAGACACTGCACCATCCACACCGGGGAGAAGCCATACAGCTGCGGTGACTGTGGCAAAAGCTTCAGCACCACTTACAATCTAAACAGACACTGCACCGTCCACACTAGGGAGAAGCTGTACCGCTGTGCCAAGAGCTTTGCCAGCAGCTCTGCTCTCAGCCAGCACCGCCGAAACCATGCTGGGAAGAAGAAGTTCCCTTGCGGTGACTGTGGCAAGAGCTTCACCAACAGCTCTGCTCTCCTTGAGCACTGGAACGTCCACACCGGGGAGAAGCCGTACAGCTGCGGTGTTTGCGGCAGGAGCTTTGCCCACAGCTCGGCTCTCAGAATTCACCGGCGCCTTCACACCGGGGAGAAGCCGTACCGCTGCGGCGAATGCAACAAGAGCTACACCAGCTTCTCTGCTCCCCGCTACCACCGACGTGTCCACACCGGGGAGGAGCCATATAGCTGTGGTGACTGTGGAAAGAGCTTTTTCCCCAGCTCTAATCTCAGCCGACAGCGTCTTATCCAATCCGGGGAGAAGCCGTACAGCTGCAGTGATTGTGGCAAGAGCTTCGCCAGCACTTACCATCTAAACAGGCACTGTGTCATCCACAGTGAGGAGAAGCTGTATGGCTGTGGTGACTGTGGCAAGAGCTTTGTCAGCACCTCTGCTCTCAGCTGTCACCGTTGCATCCACCCCAGTGAGAAGCTGTACAGCTGTGGTGACTGCAGTAGGACCTTTACCAGCAGGTCTGCTATCAGCTATCACTGTCGCATCCACACCGGGGAGAAGCCGTACAGCTGTGGTGACTGTGGCAAGAGCTTTACCAGAAGCTCTGATCTCATCCGGCACCGTCGCACACACACCGGGGAGAAGCTGTACAGCTGTGGTGACTGTGGCAAGAGCTACGCCAGCAGCTCTGGTCTCAGCCAGCACCGCCAAACCCATGCTGAGAAGAAGCAGTTCCCTTGCGTTGACTGTGGCAAGAGCTTCACCAACAGCAGCGCTCTAATTGAGCACTGGAACGTCCACACCGGGCAGAAGCCGTATGGCTGCGGTGACTGCGGCAAGAGCTTTCCCAGCAGCTCAGCTCTAAGGTATCACCGGCGCGTCCACAGCAGAGAGAACCCATACAGCTGTGGTGAGTGCGGCAAGAGCTTGACCAGCAGCTCTGCTCTGACATATCACCGTCGCATCCACACTGGGGAGAAGCCGTACAGCTGTGGTGACTGCGGCAAGAGCTTTACCAGCAACTGTTCTCTGAGCTTTCACCGTCACATCCACNCAAAAAGCTGCATCCAAGCTGCTTTTGACTGCAGCCAATCCTGGAGCCCTCCTGAACCTCTTCTCCCACCAGCAGCCACCTCAGCTCCTCAAACTCAGACTCACAGGTTTGGGTTAGAAGGAACCTTCCAGATCATCTTTTTCCAAGCCCTGCGCCATGGGCAAGTTCACCTTCCCCTAAAGCAGGTTGCTCAAGGCCTTGTCCAGCCTGGTCTAGAAAGGTGTCATGGCCGTGGCCAAGCAGCTCAGCCAGCAGCTGGGGGAAGTGGAGAGCTCTGAGCCATGAGAAGACCCAAGGGGAGAAGGAGGTCCCTGAGCAGAGGCTGTGGCTCAAGTAGGGAAAGGCCTGGGGGGGCAACCAGAATGTAGTGGAAGAGGGTAGGGGGCAAGCAGCAGAAGGGCTCAAGGCTGCTGGAGAAGCAGCAGCAGCAATCTGTGTGAGGTCCTGCTCGTGTGAGTCCTCACCTGCAGTGCTGTGTGCAGCTGTGGAGCATCCAGCACAAGGATCTGGACCTGCTGGAGGAGCAGCACAGCCCTCAGGGACCCCAGTGGCAGCAGTAACCCAGTGGCAGCAGTACCCTGAGTGGCAGCAGCTGCCACAATGTGGTCACTCCCTGTTGCCAGGCAATGCTCCCAGATGTCTGAGGAGTCCTCACAGGTGAGGTTATCCCTGATGAGCCTCCGAATTTGTGAGAAGTGAACTCACTCTAAAACCGTAAAGGTAAAAGGTTTATTGTAAAGCCAAAACAGTGCCAGGTGCACAGCAAAGAACAAAACTGCTGGAGGCACAAACTAACAACAGGTAATGATGTAGGATGAGGACTTAGAGAGCTTTATACATGGTCATGAACATTCTGTTACATTTGAAGAACACTGAACTGTTGGAGTGGGTCCAGAGGAGGGCCACGAAGATAATCAGAGGGCAGGCGCAGCTCTGCTATGAGGATAGGCTAAGAGCGTTGGGGCTCTGCAGCCTGGAAAAGAGAAGGCTTTGAGGAGACCTTAGAGTAGCCTTCCAGTATCTGGAGGGGGCTACAGGAAGGCTGGGGAGGGATTTACAAGGGCTTGTAATGACAGGATGAGGGGCAGTGGGTTTGAACTGTCAGAGGGGAGATTGAAACTGGATGGTAGGAGGAAGTTGTTTGCAGTGAGGGTGGTGAGACACTGGCACAGGTTGCCCAGGGAGGTTGTGGCTACTCCCTCCCTGGAGGTGTTCAAGGCCAGGTTGGACGAGGCCTTGAGTGACCTGTGCTAGTGGGAGGTGTCCCTGCCTATGGCAGGGGGTTGAAATGCTCGACCTGCAATTCTTGTGTCAAAAAGGGACATTCCAGATGCTCCAGTTCCAAGCCCTCCTCCATGGGCAAGGACACCTTCCCCTAGGGCAGGCTGCTCACAGTTGCAAGGGAGCAGAAATAGATCTATGGCTCAGTATGGTTGGGGATATCATTTGGGATACTCGTTTGGTACAGGGGAGCTTGGCCCTTGGCCCCTTGGGCTCAGACAAAGGGCTTTGAACCCAACAACGGAGCCCGGAAGCTGTAAGGGCGAGGTCCCGGTGCCGCTCTCGGCACTGTCGCGATAGCTCCGACCCAGCCCTGCTCTCTCTGCGGTTTAGTTTTCTCCTTCTTCCTTCGTTTCCCGGGGGCTCTTGGTGAAGTAGTAGCACCAGTAACACCGGGAGCAGCAGTAAAACCAGTTGCAGCAGCAGCAGTAGCATTAACACCGCAATCACAAACACCCTCAGTAATAACCAGAGACACCAGTAACACCAGCTGCCGCTCCCTGTTGCCAGGCAAAGGCGCATAATCGGCTGTCTGGGGTTGGTTTGGGAGGGGGAATACAGCTCAAAGCTGAGAGTGCAGGGCGAGGATTTGCGCGACCGCACAGCGTCGTCAGCAGGGGAGGGATCTCCGCCGTGCAGCTTCCGGGCTCCATTGCTGGGCGGCCCCAGGCTCCTGCCCGCCCCGTCCGACCGCGGACACTCGGGACCCGGGGCTGGCAGGGAGCTGACACCCTCAGTATGGACCCGCAAAAGGAGCTGGGCCACAGCCGACACGAGACTGACGACCAGGAAGAGGAGGAGGAGAAAGGGGAGGAGAAGGAGGAGGAGAAGGACGAGAAGCAGGAGGAGGATCAGGAAGAACAGGCGGAGGAAGAAAAAGAGCAGCAGGAAGAAGGTGAAGGTAAAGCTGCCGCGGACCCCTCTGCACCAGCCGAGCAGTGCCCCCAGTGCGGGCAGAGCCTCCCGCCGGGCTGGCAGCCAGGGAAGCAGCAGTGCCCCCAGCCTGGCACCCAGCGCTTCATCTGCACCCACTGCGGCCAGAGGCGCTCCGGCCTCCTCCGGCGGCAAGGGCGACGCAGACAGCCGAGCCCCAAGATGAGGTTTGTGTGCCATGAGTGTGACAAGAGCTTTGCCACCAGCTCTGGTCTCAGCCGCCACCATCGCCTCCACACTGGGGAGACGCCGTACAGCTGTGGTGTCTGCGGCAAAAGCTTTGCCAGCAGCTCTCTTCTCAGCCGGCACCATTGCCTCCACACAGATGAGAAGCTGTACAGCTGTGGTGTCTGTGGCAAGAGCTTTGCCAACAGGTATGCTCTCAGCAAGCACCATCATCTCCACACTGGGGAGAAGCCATACAGCTGTGATGTCTGTGCCAAGAGCTTTGCCAACAGCTCTGTTCTCAGCCGGCACCAGCAAATGCATGCTGAGAAGAAGCAGTTCCCCTGCCATGACTGCGATAAGAGCTTCACCACCAGCACTGCCCTAATCCAGCACTGGCACGTCCACACTGGGGAGAAGCCATACGGCTGCGGTGTCTGTGGCAAGAGCTTTGCCAGAAGGTCTCATCTTAACCGCCACCGTCACCTCCACACCGGGGAGAAGCCTTATGGCTGTGGTGTCTGTGGCAAGAGCTTTGCCCGCTGGTCTGCTCTCAGCTGTCACCGAGCCATCCACACTGGGCAGAAGCCGTACAGCTGCGGTGATTGTGGCAAGAGCTTCTCCACCACTTACAATCTAAACAGGCACTGTGCCACCCACACCAGGGAGAAGCTGTACAGCTGTGGTGATTGTGGCAAGAACTTCACCAGCACTTACCATTTAAACAGGCACTGTGCCACACACACCAGAGAGAAGCTCTACAGCTGTGGTGAGTGCAGCAAGAGCTTTACCAGCAGATCTGCTCTCAGAATTCACCATCACATCCACACTGGGGAGAAGCCATACAGCTGTGATGACTGTGGCAAGAGCTTCACCAGCACTTACCATTTAAACAGGCACTGTGCCACACACACCAGGGAGAAGCTGTACAGCTGTGGTGATTGTGGCAAGAGCTTCGCCACCACTTCCCATCTAAAGAGACACTGTGCCATCCACAGTGGGGTGAAGCTGTACACCTGTGGTGACTGCGGCAAAAGCTATGCCACCAGCTCTGGTTTCAGCCAGCACCGGCAAAACCATGCAGAGAAGAAGCAGTTCCCCTGTGCTGACTGTGGCAAGAGCTTCACTAATAGCACTGCTCTAATCCAGCTCTGGAATGTCCACACCGGGGAGAAGCCGTACAGCTGTGCCGACTGTGGCAAGAGCTTTACCAGCAGCTCTACTCTGAGCTATCACCGTCGCATCCACACTGGGGTGAAGCCATACAGATGTGATGACTGTGGCAAGAGCTTTTTCCAGAGCTCGATTCTCATCTGTCACCGTCGCATCCACACCGCCGAGAAGCCGTACAGCTGTGGTGACTGTGGCAAGAGCTTTACCAGCAGCTCTGCTCTGAGATGTCACCGTCGCATCCACACCGGAAAGAGGCCGTACAGCTGCAGTGACTGTGGCAAGAGCTACACCACCAGCTCTAATCTGAGGTATCACCGGCGCAGCCAGACGGGGGCGAAGCCATACAGCTGTGGTGACTGCGGCAAGAGCTTTACCAGCAGCTCTAATCTGAGGCATCACCGTCGCATCCACCCTGGGGAGAAGCCATACCGCTGTGGTGACTGTGGCCAGAGCTCTACCAGCAGGTCTATTCTGAGCTATCACCGTTTCATCCACACCGGGGAGAAGCCGTACAGCTGTGGTGACTGTGGCCAGAGCTTTACCAGCAGGTCTATTCTGAGCTATCACCGTTTCATCCACACCGGGGAGAAGCCGTACAGCTGTGCCGACTGTGGCAAGAGCTTTACCAGCAGCCCTAATCTGAGGTATCACCGTCGCATCCTTTCTGGATACGGCGCCCACCGCTATCGACACTCTGGCCAGACCCGTCGCACTACCGATCTTCTGAGCTATCACCGTCGCATCCACACCGGGGAGAAGCCGTACAGCTGTGGTGACTGTGGCAAGAGGTTTACCAGCAGCTCTGCTCTGAGCTATCACCGTCGCAACCACGCAGGGGAGAAGCAGTACAGGTGAGGTGACTGTGGCAAGAGCTTCCGGCAGAACACTGATCTGACCAAGCCCCTGCGAATCTGCAGCCACCAGAAGATGAACAGCAGCAGCAAAGCTTCCAAGGCTCCTCACTCCCAGTGCCACCAGGATGTGCCCAGCAGCCATGGGCCCCTCCTCACAACACCAGTGCCGGAGTCTCCTGCCTGTGAACCTGCCCCAACCGTGACTGCCGATTGGTCTGTGGTGAGCGTGGGAAGAGCTTTGCCAGCAGGTCTGATCTGAACCGGCACCACCAAACCCATGCTGGGAAGAAGCAGTTCCCCTGCAGTGACTGCAGTGAGAGCTTCACCAACAGCACTACTCTAATCCAGCACCGGAAGGTCCGCACCGCGGAGAAGCCATACAGCAGCCGTGCCTGTGGAAAGGCCTTCACCTACAGCTCTGCTCTCAGACATCACAGTAACCTTCACACTGGAGAGAAATCCTTCCACTGTGGTGACTGTGGCAACAGCTTCACCAGCAGCTCTGCTCTGAGAATTCACCGACACCGACACACCGGGGAGAAGCTGTACAGCTGTGGTGACTGTGGCAACAGCTTCACCAGCAGCTCTGCTCTGAGAATTCACCGACACCGACACACCGGGGAGAAGCTGTACAGCTGTGGTGACTGTGGCAACAGCTT
>WBNM01041971.1:0-13675 GCA_013399055.1 Ramphastos sulfuratus
CAGGCCTCCAACTGGACTCTATCTCCTTGACCATTATTCTCCTTTGTGCTTCCATAGATAACCTATGGAACCTTGGTCAAGATGACCTTGGAGGGTCCCTTCCAACCCAACCCAATCCAATCTGTGAATCTGTGAAGGTTCACTCCCTCCCAGAGCCATGAATGCCCTAAGCAGCCTCCTCCATGCTCCATGACCACATTTAGAGTATGAGCTTCTACTTTTCATCTCTGTCACATTCAAAGTAATCTTCATTTATTTTCTTCCTCCTGAATCCACTCTTTTCCCCCTTCAGATCCAAGATTCCACCCAGTTTGTGCCTTCAAAGATGTAGAGATGTGTTGCTGAGGGAGCATTGGCAGAGAGGTGAGTAGGGCTGAGAAGGATCTGGAGAGCAGGGTCTGTTTACCTGCAGGGAGGGAGCTCCAGGTTTGGGTTCCATCAGTTGGTTTGGTCTATTTTTAGGGTCTGATAGGATGTTGCTGCTGCTTGAACTGCTGCCCAAATGCCAAGTATTCCACCACCTGTTTCAGATTGAATAGGGAAGCTTTTTTATCCCAGTAGTGAAGAGAGAAAGCAGTAAAAGCAGTAGCAGGGGAGGATTGGAATGAGATTATATTTAAGCTCCCTTCCACCACAAACCATTCTATGATTCTATCATTCTATGATAGGTTTTGGGCACCAGCTGAACTACATTTCAGTCCTCCTTGGGGTTTTGGTTTTTCTTTTTATTGGTTGGGGGGTTTTTTTGGTTGTTGGGTTTTTTTTTTTTTGCAGCTCCAGAAATGCTTTGAAATAGCTGTGAGCTGAGATGTGAACAGAAAGGGAAAGCCTGGTGACCTGGTATGTGGGATATTTTCCCTCTGAATAGAATTCACAAAATATGTGAAAACCCAATAAAGGAAAGACACTTTCCAGGCCTCTCTGAGAGAAAAGAACAGCTGAAAAATTATCTAAAGAGGGGCAGGAAATTGCCCTCCAGGAGCTGACCCTAATCTGTATCTGATTCAGGCTGCTGATCTTTTGCTGGGTTTTTTCATTTGCCATTTTAATTCAGAGAGGAAATTTTTTTCTTAATCCACTCTTAGGTGTTTTCAGGTCCTGGAGTCCTCATTCAGCCCTTCAGCATCCCTGCCACACAAACAGCCCAGTTCTGCTTGGTTTCATTCGTGTCTGACTTCTCCACACTCTTTTGCCAACCAAGATTTCCTCACTCCAGCCTTTTTTTTCCTTTTTGCTGATGACTTTCTGCTTACCCCAGAAGCTTCTACTGTCAGACTTTAGCAGTGAATTTGGGGTCCAGTTGCTTATGATGGGTACAGGGAGCTACTGCAGCTACTCAGGGACCTAGAGGCACAGGTGGTGCTCAGGGAAAAATCTCCTGCGTTTAATGCGTTTAATCCCCTAGAGACCTGGGCAGCTGCCCAGCATGTAGTGGCCATTCTGAGCTAAGCCTCCCAGCTTCCTTGATCATCCTGTGCTCTGCTGTTAGCATCAAGACCTGAGGCATCAGTAGATCTGGCAGCATGGAGAAATGCAAATCGTGCTGTTTCCTTGGTTACAACTTTGGAACTGTTGTAAAGCTGAGCTTAAAGTACCTCTTTTGCTTAACTTTGAGAAACACTGCTGTTAAAGGCAGTGGATTCTAGTGGCTAATCTGTCACTTAAGATTAATGATTAATGGCAATCATCTATCAATAATCCCTGGTTAATATTTCCCCAGTACAGCTGTGCATGCCAAAACCTCACTAGGTCCTCTCACAGAATCACATGATTAACCAGGTTGGAAAAGACCTCCAGGATCATCGAGTCCAACCTATCACCTAACTCTTCTAATTAACTAAACCATGGCACAAAGTGCCTCATCCAGCCTGCTTTTAAACACCTCCAGGGATGAGGACTCCACCACCTCCCCAAGCAGCCCATTCCAATGCCAATCACTCTTGCTGGGAAGGATTTCTTCCTAATGTCCAGCCTAAACCTGCCCTGGCACAGTTTGAGACTGTGTCCTCTTGTTCTGTCACTGGGTGCCTGGGAGAAGAGCCCAACCCCACCTGGCTACAACCTCCTTTCAGGTAGTTGTAGAGAGCAATGAGGTCGGCCATGAGGCTTCTCTTCTCCAGACTGAACAACCCCAGCTCTCTCAGCCTCTCCTCACAGGGCTGTGCTCCAGCCCCCTCCCCAGCCTTGTTCCCCTTCTCTGGACATGTTCCAGCACCTCAACATCTTTCTTAAATTGAGGGGCCCAGAACTGGGCACAGTACTCAAGCTGTGGCCTAACCAGTGCNGATTTTTTTTCCTACTGCACATTTGATTCATGGACAGGTTGAAAACTGGCTATGATATATATAAGCTGTGACCTGAAGTATCACAGTATCACAGTATCGCAAGGTTGGAAGAGACCTCAAAGACCATCAAGTCCAACCCACTACCACAGACCTCAAGGCTAGACCATGGCACCAAGTGCCAGGTCCAAACGTGCCTTGAACACCTCCCTCTGGAGAACACAGGAACATGCAGTTTGTGCTAGACTGCTTGAAACTTAGTCAGGAAAAAGAAGGAGGTTCATCACCTGGTTCTTTCCCTCCATGCTTTGCATAATCAGCAAGAAAATGTATTGGAATGAAAGAAAAAAAATAATCAAGTCCTAATTTCCCCAGGGTTATATCTAGGTTTGGCTACAGCTACTAAGCTCTACAGACAGCAAATCCTCCGTCCTGAAAAGAACATCTTGCAAAGCTGCAACAGAAAATATCATTGTGGTGGACTTAGAGGCATGTGGGTATGGCAGCTTGAGAGCAGAAAGTTGCAGATCCAGCAGCAGAAAAGGCTAAACTCAAGTCTGCACTCTGAAGGGGCACTGTCAGTGTCAGCCTTGGCTACACCCAGATGTGCTGCTGCGGGAGATGCAGAGAGGTGGCTGTGTAATGGCTTTCACTGCTTTAGAACAGGGAGATTGGGGCTGTGCCCACCTGACTGTTCCACAGAAGAGACCTCATCTCAGGCAGAGGAATTTGTGAGGTTTTCAGAGAAGCTTTAGTGGAAGCATTCTCCTGCTTTACTCCTCCCAGGGTGAATAATTCCTTGCACAAGCACTCCCAGCCAAGCATTCTGGCACTCAGTCACAAAAGGGGCTGCAACCTGCCTGCAGGCCTGCACCTTAGGTTCTTCTGGAGCTAGCAGCAGTGGTGAGCATGCATTCAAGGATGCTAGGCTGGACACTTCACAGCAAATCTATTCCACATGTATTGCCCAGCAATGTGCTATAAGCAATGTACCAAACTGTTTTCAGTGGATAACTAAGGATCCATAGGGATCAGTGAGGAAATATTTTCCTTTCTGTCTTGTTTGATCTCTGAATTTCTGCAGGCTTCCAGGCACATTTTTATCAAAAAACAAGAGACCCATATGATCACAGGCAGGGGAGGTGCAAGCTTCATTATGTCTGTTTTAAAGGTCCACCGAGAGAGTAAGGAGGGGAAACAGAATCAGCTTTCAAAGACCATGGAGGTCCCATAAGTTAGAGACAACGTCATGGGAAGAAAGAAGGAGGAAAGAGCAGCTGGACTGTGCTGTGGAGAAAAGGGAACCAACCGACAATAAAGCACTGTCAAAAGTGTGTGCTAGGAGAGACTGGGCAGAAAGAGGCAACTGAAGGCACAGGAAGGTGACCTCTTGGGGCTATGCCTATTGTTCTGCAGGAGGACCAGCCAGGAGGTGCTCCCTTGGAGTCGTTGTGATGGTTGCTGGATGGATGCTTCTGAGTGGGAGGTGCAAGCCCAATACTGCCTGGGACAGAAATCTTTGAGAGATATCTTCGAATCGAATTGTCAGGCACACTTTGGCCTCTCCCCTGGAGGGGATTAGAGTTTATGCCTTCAGGGGCAGAGGACCTGCAGCCCTGGTAATGTGTGTGGCTATCACATAAGCTCACCGTGTCAACAGAGTGACAGTCAGCAGGGTGAAAAGCAGAGGGGGGTGAAGGATGCTGCAGACGGAAGAAAGAGAACTGCAAAATTTAAAATGTTTTTTAAAGCCATGGTAGTTTTGGGGGTTTCCTGTTAGACTGTCAGACTGCATGGTGCCTTTCCAGAGTGGCCTGGTGGAGCTGGGAGTGTTCTCCCTGTGGCTCCTGCTTTCTCGTCCGTTACTTCTTTAAGTATTGTGGTACCAGGAGAGAGAGACTTTGCTGCTGCTGCCCCACAGCAGCATTTCAAAGTAGAAGCTGCAGCTGGGGCAGAGGAAGTGCAGCTGCCAGCCTGAAATGGGTTGGACTTGATGATCTTTGAGGTCTCTTCCAACCTTGCTATACTGCTATACTGTGATGAGCTGTAAAGCATGGAGAAAGCCGTGGGTGCCCCTCTGCTCCGGCTGGAGTGCCCCACCTGCCCCCCGGGGCACCTCTGTCCCGCTGGATTTCGTTTCCTTGCAGTCTTCTACGTAAGTTAGGGGCTCTAGGGGGAGTGTAGCTTTGACTCTTTAAGATTTACATTACAAACCCATCAGTATTTTACATAAAATGAAATGCGTTGGGTTTTACCAACTCAAACACTTGTTTTTGCAGAGCCGAGTACTCTGAGACCAAAGCTAAAGGCAAGAGACCTTGAAGCGTTTCTGTGCTCGCCGCTGGGCAGGCAGCTGCCAAATGTCTTGCAATTAATGTGATGCTCACCCCAGCAGGCAGCTGCCAAACGTCTTGCAATTACTGTGATGCTCACCGCCTTTCCCATCCCTTTCCTTTCAGAACCAGTGCCCCGAGGCAGAGGAGTTGGTCTTCAGCCATTTTGTGATCTGTAACGACACGCAGGAGACGCTGAGGTTTGGCCAGGTGGACACGGATGAGAACATCTTGCTGGGCAGCCTGCAGCGCCACCAGTACAGCTGGCGCTCGCACAGGTCCCCGCAGGTACGTGGGCGCAGCCCTCACTGCTGCCTTTCTGCTTCGCTCGCCTTGCTCCGCGGCCTCCACTCTCTCTAACACTCAGCCCCTTGAGGAGGCTGGGGCCACTTCGGAGAGAAAAGGTGAAGGGAGCGAGGAAAGGCAGAAGTGGTCCGGAGCTCCGCGGGGTGGGGCTGGGTGTGCGCGGCCACTGCTGCGGGAGCTGCAGCTGCTGAAAGCCGAGCGAGAGAAGGTCTCCTGCCAGCTCATCCTAACTCATCGGTGTCTGTTTTCTGTGCACTGGAGGTTTGGGGAGTGTTTTCGTGGCTTGTTTTTACCAGAGGCATCTGCTCTCTGAAATGGTTTGCAGAGCAGGGTCAGGCTGGACAAATGTCTCAGCTCCACCTGCGCTTGCGTTGGAAAAGGTTTGGAATTGTCAGGAGCACCTCCCTCACATAGCTCAGATACTGCAACCTTGTTTCTTGGGTGTCTTTTGAAGGACAAACACTGAAACTGAAATATTTTCTACCTGTCGACAGGGTATGTTTCAGTGAAGCCCAGTTGTTGGTCTTCTTGAGTGGTGGTGACTAGAGGGCTTTGCATCTTGAGTCAGGACACGGCAAGAATCTAAATCTTCCTGTCAAGTGTTCATGGGGCAGCAAAGCCATCACATGGCTCTCGTTAGTATACACCCAGCTGTTGCTGAGTGATACTGAGCACCTGTGCCACCCTGCTTGCTCAGTAGGAGTCCTCTGCTGAAGAGTTAATAACCTCTTTGCAGAGCCTAGGAGCAGGGAGGTGGATGGGAGCCCCTGCCTCATCTACAGCCCTGGGAAACAGCAGCACTGGCATGTGATTTAAAAAAAAGTCAAAATTGGGTGATAATTCTGCATAGGAGCAGTGCCCACAAGTGTCACTAGGAAGCAGAGGTGGCAAATTTACCCTGGTCTTTGTGCATGTGTCACTTGGTCACTATGCTGAACCTCAGGAGCTCAGGGAATTGCTTGAGTCCAGCCCAGAGCCCCCAGGCTGCTGCAGGCAGTGAACATCTCCTGTGGGGCCAGGCTGAGGGAGCTGGGGCTGGGAGCTGGCAGCAGAGGAGCCTGAGGGCTGCCCTCAGTGCTGTGCTAAAGATGTGCAGGGCAGTGTGGGGAGGATGCAGCCAGGCTCTGCCCAGGGGTGGCCAAGGACAGGACATGCTTAAGGACATGATTTAAGGGTGAACTTTGTTGAGTAGGGATAATGGTTGAACTTGATGATCCTGGGGGTCTTTTCCAACCAGAATGATTCTGTGATTCTGTGACGGGGCACTGAGGGCAAGCTGCAGCAGAGGAGGTGCCAGGGGAACAGGAGGGAAAGCTTTGTCATTGTGAGGGTGCCAGATCCCTGGAGCAGGCTGCCCAGAGAGGCTGTGGAGTCTCCTTCTCTGGAGCCTTTCCAAACCCACCTGGATGTGTGCCTGTGTGCCCTGCCCTGGATGCTCTTGCAGTGGGCTTGGACTGGCAGATCTCTGGAGGTCCCTTCCAATCCCTATCATTCTACGATCCTGTGATCACTGCTTTTATAGCAACCACCTAAAAAATCATTTAAGCCTTTTCATAAACACAGGGAAAGAGAAGGAAATGTTTAAAGCAATTATAAATAAAACCAGAACTAAGAAAGGATTTCCTCTTAAGTTTTCTTACCCATTTTCTTGTTACTTAGAAATTACGCAGCTGGGAGAATTCTCTTTTTAGCATCATTCTGGATAGTTCTGGTACTGGGAGTTCTGGTTAGGGTGTGTGATAGTGCTGCCCTTCTGCTAAAGGTGCACATGGAATAGAGTTTTACAGATGGGGATCAGCTCAAGTAAAGTAACCAGCAGAGGAGTTAAAATTGCAGCCTGCTGCTGCTTTCTGCCTGCTGCAGACATCAGCACAACCTATGTCATTAGCTGTCTAACACCTGGAGCACTTAGTGTTCAGACATTGCTCTTCAGCCTGGCACAGCCTCAAGCAATGCAAGGCATTCCATTGTCCTGGCTGTGGTGTAAGTTGCTTACAAATGAAAAATGGAAGTGCCCAATGAGAGGTGGGAAGGTCCAGCAGGAGGCTGAATCGCGCTTTAGGAAGCAGCCGAAGTGGCTGTGCAGACCTCGGCTTCGTTTCTCAGGCACTCATCCTTCGGCTGGAAGCTGGTGATGTCAAAGGGCTTCCCCACTCTGTTTTGCCCTGGTCAGATTCAGACTCCTGAGGGACTGGGCTGGTAAACAGTCAGGGGTGTCAGGCTGGACTCCCATGTCCCAGGAAGTGAAACCAACAGCTGACTGCTTCTGACTCAACTGCACTGCTGGCCAGCAGACCCTTCTTCTAGTAGGGTGTTAGACCTCCCTTGTCCCAGCCCTTGGAATAACTTCCAGGGCATTTCTGCTCTTTCAGTATTTTTCATCAGTCCTCTCTTGCTGAGAAATGCAGAGACTGAAGCCCAGCACTGAGGTAATTCCACTGAAGCTGTCTGAGAGCACAGACTCTGTGCGCGCTGCTGAGGCAGAAGGGAGTTTTTTTTACAAAGGTCAGGGAATCTTGCCCCCAGCTACCAGCTTTGGTCATTTGGTTGGTGCTAACCAGGAGTCCCTGCAGATTCAGCCTGCTTCAGAGTGGCATTTGGCCTGGGCAGTCCTAACAGCACAGCCCTGCGTCACTGCGGAGCGGAGGAGAGAGCTTTGGCTAAGTGTTGGTGCAAATGTGGCAGGGAAGTGGGCTGAAAGCCACGACTCGGTGAAGACATCAAGATGTCCCTCTCGTGCTGTGGCACTTTTCTAGCTGTTTCCATGCAAAAATGTCTAACAGCTTGTTAGCAAAGGTCAGGCTAATGCCCAGGCAGAGCCAAGCCCTCCAAGTGTCATACTGAGGGAATGCAGGATGACTTCATGCTTATGAAATTGTTTCATTTCTCAGGATAATTCCCCACTTGCCAAGTGAGTGAATTTTAAGAACTCTGGGAGCTGATTGTAAGATAAATGTGAAATAATCCATACTTCTCCAGTCAGGGACTTCCCTCCAGGCATTAGTTCATACTTGACTTGCCTGACTTCCTCTTGGGGATAGAGGGAGTTAGGACAAGGTCCTCGATACCACATTCTCTTACTGGGAAAGCAAACCAACTTGCATGGCCCCAGATGGCTCATGTTTCTTGTTACACAGGCACTGAGCAGCAGTGGTTGCCACAGAGGACTTTACTTAACCTCTGTAAGATGTTTTTTTAGTGTGGCAAGGCAGTGCAGTTAACTGAAAATAAGTAGTTTTCAAAAGATTGGATTTCTTTTACATTTCCAGCAGTAAATTTCACTGCTTTGCTTTTGCTAATTAAGCACAGGGAGAGGTGCAGTAATTGCCCATTTGAATTATTCAGCACAAATACATTTACCTAAAAGAAGTTATTTTTGTACTCGCAGATAGTTCTACAATGCTTTGTTTAAATTTAGAATCATTTTTTAATTCTGATGAAGCTCCTGTAGGCTGTAATGTAAAATCATTACTCTTTTTCATGTTAGGAGAAGAGCTGCAGCACACCAAGGAGCTGTGTTCATCAACCCTTAGTGGTGTCCTTCCAATTGCTTGCTTTAACTGGAGGCTCTTCCATGCCTTCATTTTTTTCTCAGTCCAGCACTCTGCATTTCAGGGGACCTAAATTGTGTCTTTTGACTTTCACTCAGACCCCTGCAGGCTTTCTGGTTTGATTGATATTTCTGTAATGAGTCTGATCCTCACTCTTCTGCTCCCCTCCAGCCTACCTCCTTTTGTCAGGATAAAAACCCCAAACTCCATAGTCACTTTCAGAGCTGGGCTAAGAACAAAGCTGAGGACATTTGGGGCTTTTAGCAGTTCTAGCAAAAGCTGCCAGACCTGGTGAGTTCCTTTGGCAGATTGTAATGGACGTTTGAGGTCTGTGGATGTCACGGAAGGGGAAGCTGCGTTGCTGCGGCGCTCTGCAGACAGTGCTGGCTCCTACACCGTCCTTGGATCTGGCCTGCACTCCTTATTTCATCTTCAGCTTGCTTTGTGGGACAGGCCCCAGCGATGTCAAAAGTCATGTTTGCATCTAAAACAGCTGTGGCTTTTAGGAGCAGAACTGGAGCATGTGATACATAGGGTGAAACTCTGAAGTGAGATGAGATCAGATCTGCCTAGCAATTTGCTTAGCTACAGAATTCCATCTTGCCCAACAGCAGGTAGGGAGAGGGTCCCACTGGGGTCACAGTGAATGTAAACATTAGCTGTTTAGGTGAGACTGCCCTGAACGGATTCTTCAGAGGGTATTTGCTTGCAAATTAACAGCAAAAAACTTCTAGAACAAGCTTGTTACTTCCCCCACACTTCAGGCCAGCAAAGTCCTCTGACAAAGCAAAGAAATACTGGATCTGACTGGATTCTCCTGCCTTCTGTGTAAAGCAAAATGTTGCTTAGGGCAAGTCTCCACTGGAAGTAGCAGCTCCCAGACCTCTCTCCAGAGTCTTCTCCCAGGGTTATAATAAAAGCCCACTTTCACTTTTTGCTGTGCTTAACTCGAAGCAGCAGGTGTAGAGGGTAAAAGTGGGTTCTGATGCCAGTGTGGCTGATGACTTCCATGGAAATGTGGCCAAGTTACTGCTATTAAACCAAATGGGTTTATTTCTTATCAAAGTAGGTGAGTGTGCCTGGAACAGCTCTCTGCTGATTTATTGCTACACAGATAGGATTTGAGGGAAAAGATCTCTATGGTTTGCTTTTCTCTTCCTCTGAATGTACACTTAGAAACTCTTCAATAGCTGTTAGCAGTGCTTAGCAGATCAGCCTTGGAGCCACTTTCTTTCCCCCATGAGGCAGAAATCCACAATGGCTCAGAATTACAAATCCAAAATCCAGCAAAATCCAGTCAAAACAAAAAATAATTCTGTGTTCTCTCTTGGTATGTTTTCCTAACAGAAAATGCAGCAATCAGGCGAGTGCCTGTCGTCACAGGTCTAAATTCTCTGCAGGCTAGGAGTTCCTACTCCTCCACTGGATCCTCTCTTAGAATGCTTCTGAAGGCCACTGAGTGTCTTTTACACCTTTTTGCAATGACTTCTCTCCTGATCTGTGTATTCTTCTTAGCTATACTTGCTGAACTTTTGTGAATCAGAGTGTCTAAAAATACTCAGAATTAACTTAAAGCCTGATGAATGGAAGAGGCTTCTAAGGCTTCTTACTTTCAGATCAGTTTTATAGTGCTAGAACTCTGCCCTGCTGAGTATCGAACACCATCTTTTGGGTTTTCTGGTGAAATGATGCTACCCCCTGATCACCTCATTTGCTAAAATGAGCAGTTTTTCTCTCCTGCCATCTCTCTCTGTATCATTAGTGCTGTTTGCTGATTACTTCTAGCCACATTTCCAGAGATCTCACAACTCTCACACAGAGATCCCTTTGCGTTTTCATGGAATGCAGTTTCTTGGCTCCAAAGTAAACTCCCACAACGATTTCTCAGTTCTTATATTGTCATGTTATTAATACTATATAATAATAAATATCTTTGAATAATACTATGTAATAATACTATAACAATAAATATCTTTGGAATAACCTCCTACAGAGGCTGTTCCCTTTGCATCTGGCATTTAGCAGCATACACAGAGGATGTTTCTAAAATAAGAAGTTGTCAGTATATTGTAGCAGCTCTTTTGAACGTTGCTTTGTGGATGGGGAGGTTAAATGCGGAGCAGTGGTTGTGTTACACAGAGAATTAGCAAGGCAGGGTTTGGGAGCCGAGGAGTGCTCGGGGAGAGCTGACAGCATGTGCCTTGGGAACGGCGACTGGTGAGCAAAGCTGTTTGTGCAGGGCGGGAGCCATCCTGCAGCTACTAACAATCAATTACGGCATTTGTATGACATCTGCCTTTGGAGCACACCATATTTTGTGTGCCTCCTAATTGAGACTGACCACTTAGTACCTTTTCTCATGGTTTGGCTGTCATTTCCAGCTACCAGTCTCTCCAAAGTAAACACTTTTCTTGTTTCCCTTAGTTTTCCTATGTGATGAGATTTATTTTTTTTCCCAGCTGCCTCTGTGAAAAACGGAATTGATTCCAGCCACTGCAGTTAATGTTTTGTTTTTCCTTCTCTGTAACTAATACTTAGGAATCAAAGTGATGTGTTTTGAGTGTCCCAGCGCACAACTCCCCTCAAAGTATGCTTGCATGTAAAGCTGTGCCCACACAGCTGCACATCCAGACCTGTGCCTGCCTGCACGCTGCCCTTCCTGATGCCAGTGTAAAACCAATTTGGACCTGAAGGCAACAGTCATCACTCTTGCAAATTCAAAAGCCACCCACTGAATGGATGCTATTTTTCTGTGTGTAACTTGGGCTGAGAATACCACAAATTGCAAACAGGCTACTGAGCTGTAACATCTTTGAAAGTTGTTGCTGTGGTTGCTTCTTAAAACAATGGGCAAAGCCCAACACCCAGCCAGCCACAAGTCCAGCTGGCCAGACCCATGGCCCAGTGTCTGTCCCTCTTTGGGAACAAGTAACAGCAGCCCATGATATTCACAAGTTTTAATTTTTGCTCGTGGAAATAATCACAACTTTGGGCCTGATCCTGTTCTCAGTTATTTAAAATTAATTAATGGCAGATGTCCCAAATCCGAGTGCAACTCAACCCTCAAGGGAGAATTCCCACAAGGCCTTTATGTAGCTGCGTTCAAGGACTTGAGGAATGCTCGGGCTCTGCACTGGCCCTCTGCAGAGAATAAATTTTACCCAGAATACTTACTGCTTTGATCCCTTCTATATAACTCACATTCTGAAGTTCGCACAGCCACAAAAGCTCTACCCAGAGCTTCAGCTGGCCTACATTTCTGTAGCTTCATTGACCTACATGTACAGGACCAATTTGCAGCACTCTGGCTTAAAGAATCTCCATGGGATAGAGGTAAGTGCTGGTGGTGGGGATATGGATGAAAGGCTCCTCAGATGATGAAAGAGTGCATTGCTCTGGAAGTGATTTCAGTTCAGCTGGAGAAAAGGCCACTCCTTTTGCAGCGTCAGTCACGCGCAGAGTATCATTCTGCAGCTGCATTTCTTCTCATGCAGCCAGGCTGCAACTTGCCACCACGTTTGTGTAAGAAATTAAATGTTTCCCATCTCTCAGCAACCTGCTGAGGTGTTCACTTCACACACAGACCTAGGCGAGCTGTACAAGCACACTCAACTCGGTCTGCAGCTTTCTTTGTTTTGAGGGCAAGGGCAGTTCTAGTTTGCTCCGTCTGGCCTGGCCTTGTGTTTTCTGTCACGTTGCAGGTAACAAAGAGAGTGGATTTCTATGACAAATTTCAAGGGCAGTAAAGAAAATCTCTTCTGTTTTGTGCTCCCCACATAACCTTTTTCATTCTGAACAGTTGTGTGCAGGATTTTTATCATCCTATATGCAGTGTTTGAGCAGGCAGTTTCTGCAAGTGCTACAGAGCCCTTTCCGTAGTGTTGGTTCTTCTGTTTGTGTTGCCCAACGCTGGCGCAGAGAACTGCTGTGCTTAGCATTGCTGGGTGTTCACATGGCAATTCCTGTCCTACTGCACTTACCTACTGAAGCAGTAATTGCTTTCTCTCCAGCTGTTGCACATCTGTATTGAAGGCTGGGGAAACTGGCGGTGGTCGGAGCCCTTCAGTGTGGACAACACAGGGACCTTCCTTCGCACCATCCAGTACAAGGGCCGGACAGCATCACTGATCATCAAGGTTCACCAGCTCAGTGGAGTGCAAAAGCAGGTAAGCATTGGCTCCAGTCTGGGAGAAACAGCACCAGTGACCTGTTCTAGTCACAAGTCAGTCACCTGCTTGTTTATTCTCTCCTACTGCTGTCTGCAAACAACCCCAGGTATGACAAGTACAGCAAACAGTCTCCTGGGGGCGTTTTCAGTTTTTGCAACTCTTTTCTCCTTCTTGGTCTATCTCTTAGCATTTAACAGCTCAGCTACTGCCTCATATCCTGCGTGTTGCAGTAGACATGCCTTTGCATGGAAGGTTGCTGATGAGTTCTAACAGCCCTGAATTACACAGTCCCTTGCAATTTTTAACCTCTTAAGAAACAGGATTTATAAGATTTTAAGAAACTGTTTGTATCTTTCTCTGTGGTGAAATTCAGGCCTTTGTATTGTTAAAAAGAGAAAGAGGTCGTGAGCAAATTAGCATCTGCAGTTGGGGTGCTGTGCAGTAACTTTGAGCTCAAATACAGCAATGTGGCACAGAATTGCGAGCTTTAAAACAGCACAAGTGCTGCAGTGTCTGCATCAGTCAGCAGAAACATTTCTCCTGAAAGCTGCTACATCACTGAGACCAGCATCCAGAGACCAGTGCAGTCCTCTTGAAGTCCAGCGTCAGCCCTGGGCAATGCTGCTGAGTTCAGTGCATCTGCTACATCTTTCTTTCAAGCCCAAATCCTGCTTTAGCAGTATCTCAAGTGTTTTAATGCCCAGCTTTCTGTGAAATTGCACATCCATAGCTGCACACCCGAGGGATGGCCAAGGGCTCAGGTCCAGCCAACATGGATTTAGGAAGGGCAGATCCTGCCTCTCCAACCTGATCTCCTTCTATGATCAGGTGACCCGCCTGGTAGATGTGGGGAGGCCTGTGGATGTGCTCTACCTGGACTTCAGCAAGGCCTTTGACACTGTCCCCCACAGCAAACTGCTGGCTAAGCTGTCAGCTCGTGGCTTGGATGGCAACACTCTGTGCTGGGTTAGGAACTGGCTGGAGGGCCGAGCCCAGAGAGTGGTGGTGAATGGTGCCACATCCAGCTGGAGGCC
>WBNM01041971.1:13963-29503 GCA_013399055.1 Ramphastos sulfuratus
GTGGCACTTGGTGCCATGGTCTAGTCTTGAGGTCTGTGGTAGTGGGTTGGACTTGGTGATCTTTGAGGTCTCTTCCAGCCTTGGTGATACTGTGATACTGTGATCCTCTGGCCAATAAAAACGCTGCTTTACCATTCACTGCCTTCAGCAGTGCTTGGGAAACCTAAAATAGGGAGATTGTTCTTCTAGAGGTTTTTGCTATGTAATTCAGTTTTGCCTTTTCCTTTCACAGTTGTGTGAGCTGAATGCTTTTGTGTGTTCTAGATCCTCATCTGTGGAAGACAGACAGTCTGCAGTTACCTTTCTGAAAGCATTGAAGTGAAAGTGGTCCAGCATTACATTAGTCAGGATGGACAGGCCGTTGTGAAGGAACACATCAACTGCCTTGCAGCCAAGCAGAAGCTGCCTTCCTATGTCCTGGAGAACAACGAGCTCACCGAGCTGAGTGTGAAAGCTACAGGAGATGAAGCCTGGTCCCAGGATGTGTGCCTGAGCTCTGAACAGACAGAACACAGCTCTGTCATCCAGGTAGGACTTAGACATAGGTGTGTGGAATGTAGCCTGACAAATGGCTACATTCATGAGGGCTTTGCATATGGCTTGTGTTGGCTCTGCTGAAGTGCTGGACCATCGTTGTCCTGGAGTAATGTCATGGTGCTGCTCTCTGCCTGCAGGTGCCCTCTTCCAGCAGCTCACTTACCTATGTGTGGTGCACAGTTGTGACGCTAGAGCCCAGCTCCCGTGTGCAGCAGCGATTGGTAAGTGCAGTTAATGCCTCTGGGTTGTGCCTCACCTGTCACACACAGCAAAGGGCAGAATAACCCACTGCAGAAATTTACTGATAGGTTGCTTCAACAATTGTAATGCTAGACCAAAATCAGCCTTAAATTGGTATATCCTTTTCTTCCTGTAGATTCTGTTCAGCCCTCTTTTCATTGTAAGGAGCCATCTTCCAGACCCAATTATCATCCATTTAGAGAAAAGGAGCCTGGGACTGACTGAAACACAAGTGGTTCCAGGGAAAGGGCAGGAGAAAGCCCTCCAAAGCATAGAGCCTGATCTAACCCACCACCTGACATTTCAAGCCAGGTAAAGTGCTTGCTTCCCTTGAGAACTGTTTATCTGTACTGAAAAGCAGGAAGGAGTCATTTACACTCTCACTTCTGGTGCAACTTACGGCACATGCAGAGGAGGTACAGCAGAACGGGCAGGTGTGGCTGAAAGGGTATCACCAGAAGTGGTACATTTGGTATGACAATCCTGAGCATGTTGCTTTTGGCTTGCTAAAAATCTCCATGGTTTTGTGCTTGGAAAAATGAAATCCTAAATCACCTTGAAATGGTTTTTGAAAGCACTGGCAAGTTTTTGGGATCTCAGGCACCAAGGTTATTGCAGTGGTGTAAGAAATTTGCGTGTGTCAGTTAACCTTCAGGAACTTGTTAGACATCATCATTTGATTGATCCATGGTTACCTTGATCATAGAATCCTAGAATGGCTCAGGTTGGAAGGGACCTCAGAGATCATCTACTCCAACCCCCCACCATGGGCAGGGACACCTCTCAACTAGACTCAGGTGCTCCAGACCTCATCTAGCCTGGCCTTCAACAACCCCACCAAGGAGGCAGCCACAGCCTCCCTGGGCAGCCTGTGCCAGACTCTCACCACCCTCACACTCAACAACTTCTTCCTCAGCTCCACTCTAACCCTGCTCTGCCTCAGCTCCAAACCATTCCCCCTTGGCCTGTCTCAGACACCCTCAGGAACAGTCTCTGCAGCCTTTCTGCAGGCTCCCTTCAGGCACTGCAGGCAGCTCTGAGGTGCCCCTGGAGCCTTCTCCTCTGCAGGCTGCACCCCCCCAGCTCCCTCAGCCTGTGCTCACAGCAGAGTAGCTTGGAGAGCTTCATTAAAAAGAATTTGGTTGTGCTAATGCTTGGTCTTGTGTGACTGAATCTGTTCTCCATGACAGGGAGGAAAATGATCCATCAGAATGTGCAGTCCCTATCTCGACCGCACTGATCAAACAGATAGCAACTAAATCCCATCAGGATGGGAATGTCAGCCAAATATTGTCTGAGTTCTATGGCACCACTAATCCTGCCCATCCTGCATGGCCATACAACAGGAAGGATTCAGACAGGTAATGCTTTGCTAAACCTTCATTGTGGTTGTCTCACTGCCGCTTTAAAATCAGCTGAAATCATGTGCGAGAAGTCTGTGTATGGTCAGCACTTAATATGCCTTTGGTAATGATTCCAGCAGGCAGGCTGCAGAAGGTGAGAAAATTTGAGGTCAGCCAAGGGGCTGCCCATGATGACACTGAGAAGATTGCATCAGCATGGATTAATAATGAAGCTGTTTTGTTAATGTGCCTTCTGTGCTGCAGCCTTAGAGGCTGCTGTGTTCAGAAGCTGTGGTTTTCAGGACGGAAATGGGGTTGCTGGAGGAGATGTGGTTTTATGACTGCAAAAGCCACAGGTTTGGATCTGACAGATAGTGAAAATTCCGTGAAGAGATTTCTATAAGTGACCATATTTACATGGAACTTATGTAGGTAAAAATATGCCTGTGTGACACACGCATGGAGCAAGGTATGTCTGGCAGCATCTCCTTGGGTTCCAGAATGCTGAGGCAAGAGGAGATTGTTTCTCTATTTCCAAAGCAGAAAATGTGTCAGGTTTCAGAAAATGATGGCTTCTGATTTGCAGCCTTGAATTCAGCAGTTCTCAGACTTTCTCTTTTTGCATGTTTGGTTTTGAACAGCAGTGAACAACTGTCCCAGTGGGATAGCCCAATGCAGGTGAAGCTGTCAGTGTGGAAACCCTGCGTCAGAACTCTGCTGGTAGAACTCCTGCCCTGGGCTTTGCTTATCAATCAGTCCAGGTGGGACCTCTGGCTCTTTGAGGGAGAGAAGATTGTTCTTCAAGTACCCACTGGAAAAGTAATGATACCTCCCAACTTCGAGGTAAGGTGGCCATTCATCTGCAACAGGCACAGCTCTGCTAAGCATTCTGGTTGTGAGGAATGTTGGTCCAGGTGACTCCCACCTTCCGGTCACCGCAGCCCTTAGTTGTGTGCTGAGGAGCACAAACAGCAACCTACATCTGCCCTTCTGAGGAGCCAGTGAGCAAGGGGCCTGGCAGACCTGACAGCTGTGTTGGAAGAACAACTTCTCTGAAAGATGCATGGCCAAAAATTGTCCATAAGAGCCTGCAGGGACCCCACCTGCGCACATGTGGCTCAGCAGCCTGCTCTGAGTCCGCAGTGTGGGCAAGGTGTAGCAGCCCAAGAGAAGTGCTGTAAAGGTTGGGTACAGCCTTTGGCCCCTGTCAGTTGCAGTGTTTTGAGCAGGGTAGCAAAGCTGACAGCGAGAAGGGAGTGTTTGTTCTGAGAGTGGCTTAAGTCGAGTTGTTTCATAGCCCCGTGCTGCCAAGGAGGGTTGGATACTGTGAATTTCAAAGAAGGAAAATTCTCTGGGAAGCTGCCTCCCTGAATTCAGAGCTTTGTACCATGGATTTTGCACAGGAATCAGCTTGGCCATTCACATGCTGCCTTATCATGGCCTTGCAGTGTCTGAAGGGGGCTACAAGAAAGCTGGGGAGGGACTTTTTAGGCTGACAGGTAGCGACAGGACTGGGGGGAATGGAACCAAGCTAGAAATGGGGAGATTCAGACTGGATGTTAGGGAGAAGTTGTTCAGCGTGAGAGTGGTGAGAGCCTGGCAGGGCTTGCCCAGGGAGGTGGTGGAAGCCTCATCCCTGGAGGTGTTTAAGGCCAGGCTGGATGAGGCTGTGGACAGCCTGATCTAGTGTAAGGTGTCCCTGCCCATGGCAGGGGGGGTTGGAGCTGGCTGATCCTTGTGGTCCCTTCCAGCCCTGACTGATTCTGTAATTCTGTGATTGTTACACCCCCAGGACTCTGTATGTTCCAAACAATGGAAATTATCTGACACAACAGCTTGTCACTTCCAGTGGGACAATCTAAGACTTCCTGTTTGGTTTGCACCTTTTCTTCCCACCATGTGTGTGTGTTAGTAGCCAACAGACCTGGCTGTGCCTGTTGGCATGTCTCAGTGTAGTCTCTGCCGTCTTGATTCCTCCCTGGGGATCAGTCCCATATCCACACCGTGGTTTCATCCATCCTTGTGCCATGCAGAAAGAGTCAGAGGGAGGATGGAGGCACTGAGATTGCCTTCATGCTGGAAACTACCTTTAGCTGTAGCAGAAGCGTGTGCAATTATCCAGAAGCCATAACTGATTGTTTTTCACTTGCAGGAAGCTTTTCAGGTTGGAATATACTGGGCAAATACCAACACTGTGCATAAATCAGTGGCAATTAAACTGGTTCATAACCTGACCTCCCCGAAGTGGAAGGATGCTGATAATGGGGAAGTAGTAACCTTGGATGAAGAAGGCTTTATTGAAGCTGAAATAAAACTCGGTGCTTTTCCAGGTCATCAAAAGGTTGGAAGAAAATTATCATGATTTCTAACTGCAGCATTTAGGGGAAAAATGACATACAGCAGAGGAAAACAATCAATGTAAGGGTGGGTGTCAAGAAGATGGGGCCAGTTGCTTTTCACTGGTGCCCAGTGAAAGGATGAGGGGCAACAGACACAAACTGGAACACAGGAGGTTCCACCTCAACACGAGGAAAAGCTTCTTTGCTGTAAGGAGGCTGGGGGACTGGAACAGGCTGTGAGAGGTCTCCTTCTCTGGAGACTTTCCAAACCCACCTGGATGCGTTCCTGTGTGACCTGCCCAAGGTGATCCTACTTTGGCAGGGAGTTGGACTGGATGAGCTTTGGAGGTTTCTTCCAACCCCACCATTCTGTGATTGTCTGTGCAGTGTGAAAGCTCCTCCCTAGTTAGGTTAATGCATGTAAAACATGATGGAAGTATAAACAATGTATGAAGTAGAATTTAAGGAATTATATCTCCAACAATACTCTGCCCAACATCTGGATAAGCCCACATCTGGTGGAGAAAGAACCAATGAACTCTCAGTCTGGTTTAGAAAACATTGACAGAGCCATCTAAAGTATTTGATGTGGCTCCAGTTTCAAAGTGCAGGAATGTAGACACAATTTCCAGGCTTGAAAGAAAATGGCTCTTGTGTCACTACATTGCAGCACCTTCTGGGGGGGTGTGAGCTCATCACCGGTTTTGCCCTCTACAGCTGTGTCAGTTCTGCATCTCCTCAATGGTTCGACAAGGCATCCAAATTCTGCAGATAGAAGACAAGACAGCCATCATCAATGACACTTCCTATCACATCTACTACAGACCACAGCTTTGTGTCTCCAGACCCCACTCGGGAGAGGAGGTAAGGCACGGTGGATGCTGGCTTGGTTTGTCAGCTGCAGTGCCTGGGTGGTTAGATGGGAGGTGTTCCACAGCTGTGTGGCTGTGGCACTTGGGGACATGGTTTAGTGGCCATGGTGGTGCTAGGTGGGAGGTTGGACTTGATGATCTCATAGGGCTTTTCCAACCCAAACATTTCCATGATTCTGTGAGTGGTCTCAACTGCATATAGCAGAGAAATCCTTAGATATAATATTGATAAGGTATTTTATATCATTGTAATTTAAAATGGAGAATCCTGGGTGAATTCAGCTCCAGTAACTAACTGCGATCAACAGTCTCTGCAAAGCAGGCGTTTCTTGCACACTGCAGCATGAGTTTTGCCTGTTCTCCATCTGCTCAGGCACTAATGGCCATTTCTGTCAAGCAGGCAGTGCAGGCCATGGTGGCTGTTGAAATTGTGTAGCAAGGGGATGTTGGCCTGGCAGGCTGAAAGCGTTTTGTTACCCTCTGAGGCAGAGTCCAGCTGCAGAACTTGGGGATGTGCCCAAAGTTTGTGTATTGCAGTGAACTGCATCAAGTTGTGCCTCTCAGATTTCTGCTAATCACACAGCCTGCTTGAGGACAGGCTTACAGGAACCAAGGCTGTTGTGCACGGGCAATAGGTTTCAATCAACCCTTCACAGGTATTTATTGAAGGCTGCATTTATAGAAAAATATGTGGAAATAAATCTCTAGAGTCAAACTTGCTAGAGGGGTTGGCAGATGAACACATTTTTTACGTTCCCTGTTTCTGTTTCCCTTCTGCATTTGTTTTCTCCATGGCAGTATCTGCATTTGTGCATCACACATTTTCTGGCAGTCTTGTTGGATAGGGAACTGGAAGAATGTGGAGGCTAAAATCCGTTCTCAGTTTTATATCTATACATGGGTTTTCTCCTCACAGCTGCTAGAGTGATGTGACTATTGCTGTTGGTAGATTTATGTTGTGCAGCTGAGCATGGACTGTAGATAACTGTGCTCAGCTAATTGCATAATTAGACCTGAAGACAGAATTTGGCCAGATAGCTTTGAATGCAAAGAATCTGTAGTTGTTGTGGTCATTGGCTGCCTGAGGCTGCTCTGTGCAAGGTCAACATGAATCAATGTCCTGCTAGGAGCCACTATCTCATGCTGCTGCCATCTCTTTTCTTTCCAGGGCTTCCACTCACCAGACAGTGCAGTCTTCAGCATCAGTCCAGCTGGGCCAGCAGCTAGTGAGGCACTGAGCACTGTGCCCTGCTGGGACCTGATGTCAGACCCCAGCCCCTTCCCCTCAGAGCTGCCTCACACCGAGAAGCGCATCCTGCTGAGCTTGGGTCCAGGCGGCTGCGCCAGCAGCCCTCAGCTCTGGAGCCTCCCTGCTGTCATCAAACAGGAGTTTGCTAGGCAGAGCGTGGCTGTGCCCACAGGGCTTTGTGCTGAAACTGGATTCTGTACCAGGTACTGCAGTCATCAATGATCAGCTTGGCTTGTTGCTAGTAGGAAACCCTGAGAGGTGAATACAGAAGTCAGAGGACCAGATGCCCCCAGCTGCAGGGGCAGCTTTTACTTGACTTCAAAATCCCGTACTGCTTGATGTCTGTGATGCTTTTGTTCTGAATGGTTTCATGGTGTGATCGGGTACGGGTTGTACAGTTTATATCATGCCTGGAGTGCTGTGGCTTTCCTATGCATACAAAGCTAGAGCCTGAGAAGTTTCTGTTCAAGATTCTGGTCATCTTTGGTGTATGGGTACCAATGTAAGAGTTCAAGGACAATGCAGCAACTTAGAGTAAGCTGCTGCAGGCAGTGAACGTCTCCTGTGGGGGCCAGGCTGAGGGAGCTGGGGCTTGGAGCTTGGAGCAGAGGAGCCTGAGGGCTGCCCTCAATGCTGCTAAAGATATGCAGGGCAGTGTCAGGAGGACACAGCCAGGCTGTGCCCAGGGGTGTCCAGTGCCAGGCCAAGGGGCACTGGGGGCAAGCTGGAGCAGAGGAGGTGCCAGGGGAACAGGAGGGGAAACTTTGTCCCTGTGAGGGTGGCAGAGCCCTGGAGCTGGCTGCCCAGAGAGGCTGTGGAGTCTCCTGTGGAGACTTTCCAAACCCGCCTGGCCCTCCTGCTCTGGCAGAGGGCTTTGAGTGGATGATCTTTTGAGACCTCTTCCATCCCCTAACATTCTGTGATCCTGTGAAAAAGAGAAAAAGGGATGAACCTCTTTTGAGAGTCCAATAAGGATGATTTTCAGGTTTTAAAACGTGAAGTACCCAAATGTACCTTCATTTACAAACACATCCAGCAGTTCAAAATGAGAGCCCAGTGACCTGTTAGACACCTAGCTTCAGTTTTCAGACCTGATATCTGAATCTACTCATACTTGTACTGGTATGAACAAAACCCAGTCTGCTGAAACTGGAGAAGCTCCTTCAGTCTGTGGTATCAGCCATATGTTCTTTCTCTTTCCTGGAATGCTTGTTACCATCCCAACCCTCACACAGTTCCTCTGCAGAGTCCAAGAGGGTACCCAAGTCTTGTGGGTACCAAAGATGGCCACACAGACTTCAGATTACTCGTTTTTTATTGTGATGAACCAGGAAAGGATTCCTTAGAATTGTGATACAGGCACAGAGGGCTCATGCTCCTAATCACATTTTCAGACTGCTTGAATTTTTAAAATCACCACGAGGTGAAGGGTTTTAGCCACTAAATCTGCCCAAGGAAAGGAAGAACTTCTGCTCCTGTGTGAAGGAGTTTGATGGAGCTAATGAGTAGAACTAAATGAATTGCTTTTCTGTTGGAGATTTCTGTGGTGCTGCTCCACTACATTGCCATTTGAAAGGATGCTAGCAGCGAGGATCGGCGCAGGGGAGCAGGCACTTACAGATTTATGTGTTTGTGAAAGGCATCTTTGATGTGCGGCAGGGAAGTGTACAGATCCTTCTGGAAAAATGTAAAGGTTTATCCTGAAAGTTTGGGCCTGCAATCTCCTGGTTTTAATTTAACATAAAGCTCTGCTGGCTGGGGCTCTTCTTCCAAACACACGTGCTCAGCTGAACTCACCAGCAGTCTCTGCAAAGTGAGTTCTTCTCTGGTGTTGGCTGCTATGCTCTTGCGACGTGTTCTTCTGTTTAAATAGAATTCTCCATGGGAATACCTCCCACCTAAATGCACACAAATACCTGTGCAGTTGGAACTTGATCAGAAAAGATTCTTACAGATTCTTACAGTCTTCAATGTTTTTAATTGTGTGCAGTAATACAACATAAAGGTTTCATCCAAAACATGCACAATCAAATGTATCTGCTTCTGTTTCAGAGCTATAGCACTGACTTACCAAGAGTACCTTGGTGTGACTTACCTCACACTCACAGAAGATCCCAGTCCTCGTATCATTATCCACAACAGGTGCTCTGTTTCCTTGCTCATGAAGGAGAACTTCAAAGGTAGGCAGTGTGCAGTGATTAGAAGCAGTGCACTCTTGTGCTGTCCATTGTTCTGCTGTTCTCTGTTCAGGATGTGTACTGGTTACAACATGAGCATGGTGCCCTCATAAAGATCTTTCTCAAAGTGAGAGACTCTGGAAGATACTGAAGCCTGGAAGCTGTTGGAGCCAAGTGTGAGGCCATGAGTGTGAACCTGCATGGCTTTAGGCTTCTGGGTCTGGCTGGTTCCAGCCGTCAAAAGGGCCTTGGGTGTAGGAAAGCAGTAGGCAGTGAGGTTTTACTGACGTAACTTCAGCCCCAGGAAACGTTTGGGTTCCCTCACATTTGCAAATGTAACACAAACCATATTGTCAGGATTCCAGCTGCAGTATCTTCATGCGACGAGTTGCACCAGGGGAGGGTCAGGCTGGAGATTAGGAACAATCTCTTTGCTGCAAGAGTGGTCAGGGATTGGGACAGGCTGCCCAGGGAGGTGGTGGAGTCACCATCCCTGGAGGTGTTCCAGAAACCTAGCGACATGGCCCCTGGGGACAAGGTTTAATGGCCATCGTGGTGTTGGGTTGGTGGTCGGACTGGATGGTCTTGGAGGTCTCTTCCAAGCAAAATAATTCTGTGATTCTGTTATGTAAGTTTTATTAACATAAAAAGGAAAGGAAAACAAACCTGATCATACAAAGCTTGGAGCAACAGAAAAGTCCTGGGTTTATATAGTAATAACATTCCAGACAGGAACCTCCTTGTTTGTGTAGGCACAGGTGAGTGTCGATTTAATCTGGATTTTTAAAGAGCCCTAATGTTGTGTATTTGATACCATTTCAGATACACCAAAGTTTGAGGTTTATTGTAGAGAGATTCCAGCTGAGTGTTCTGTTCATCACGAGCTTTACCACCAAGTCTGCAGCTACCCAGACTGCAAAACAAGAGATTTGCTGCCCAGCATTCTTCTGAAGGTGCTCTCATCCGACCAGTTAGACAGCGAGTGGAGTGATTTTGTGGACATCAACAACCAAGGCACACAGGTAAATCGTGAGGAGCTTTTTCCTGGCTCCCAGCAGAAACGATTGTCCTTCTGACCTGCACAGTCTGCCCTTGTCCCGCATCAAGCATCTCTTTTCTGTTGCTTTTAGAGGGGGGTTAAAGTCTCGGGAGGTCTCCCTCCCAAGGCCCTTGCTGTGGAAGCTCTAGTGTGCAGGTTACCTTCTGCACTGGCTGTCACCAAAAGCAGCTAGCTCAAAAATGCAGCTTTTCACTTACCTTTAATCAACCTGATGTTCCCTGGAAAAGTCAGTCCTGAAAACCTCTGACTGCTGTAAGCACAGATTGGGGAGAATCCTTCTGCTCCATGCTGTAATGATGACAGGACTTTCATCTTCCTGCTTCATAGGAGCCAGCACTGTCATTCTTCCTGGCTGTCTTCACAGGAGCTGTGCATGTCTTTCTAAACCAAAACAAACCCCCTCCTTTTCTTTCCTTCTGTTATTTTTCTCTGGTTTGAGGTAAATGAAAGCTTCCTTGGCTGGAGTCCTTTTTGAAGTCATTAGTTTACATGGAATCAACATAAACTGCTGCCTTCTTTGAAAGCAATCCTGGTTTCAGATGTTTTCCCTGGGGACCAGTCACAAAATGCTCTTGATTATTGAGTACTATGTTCTACAGCAAGTAGTTCAGTTCCATTCAGTCAGCCAGGCAGGCAGGGCAGGGTTTTGAATTTCAGCCATTAATGTGATGCCAGCCCAGGGTTCTTTATAAGTATCTGGCTCCTAGAAGGAATTAGATGCTAAGGCAACATTTGGGGATCGTTGTCTACTCGAAGAACTCTCTAAATGAAAAATGTAGCCTTCTGTTACTGAGCTTTTTAAGGTTTACATGCAGAGAACTTCCCCAGGACATCTCAGTCAGTCTTTATCTTAGAAAACTGTAAGTAAATAAGAAATATGCTGATAGCTTCATGTACAGCTTGCTCCAGATTGGGAAACCACTGAGATTTACAGGATCTTAAGGAATTTGTATTCTGTCTACCTAGCCTCCTATTCCATTTGAAAGGAATGTGTATTAATTTACTAAAACTGAGGTATTTCTCTCAGAATCATCTTAACTTGGAATGAAGGTGTCCAATCTCTAAGACCAATGAGGGAAATGCATTCCATGTCCTTTTTTTCCCCTTTAATTCTATCATGCAGGGCTGCAAATCTTTTTCAGATAAGCAAAGCATTCAAACTAAGAGATTGAAACTGGAAATACTCTTATGTGTAATTCTCAGAAGAGTAAGACATAGCTTGATGAATGAGATTTTTTTTAATCTGTACACAGTTGTTATAAATGGTGTGATGAGAATCAGTTACTGATCCTACCGACTAGGGCACTTGTTAGCAGCAGTAAAGAGTCTTCAGAACAAACTGTGTATTGCAGCTGTGCCAGCCCCATTAGCTTAGTGTTCATCCTGACATTTGCATCCCTTTAAACGATTGTGTTGCTAGCAGCCCTGCCAAGAAGGAGGAAGGCAGCTCATTCTAGCAGGGACTGCCAGCAAAGCTGAGAAGACCTACACCTTTTCTCTCCCGGAAAACACAAACCAGGCACCAGTGCACAATTAAGCTCAAATACAAAACCTCTTCCCTTCAAGTGGAATATTTATTTCTAAGGACAGTTATTTGCAATGAAAGTTTGCATATCTGTAAGCAAGACACAAACTTGCCCAGTTCCCCTTTTCCTGCCTTTTCACATGTTTTATGCTCTCCAACAGGCCTTTGCCATTTTCTTGCAGGAGCACCTTGCTTGGGAAGCTCTTCTCACTAAAGCAGTTTAGCTGGCTTCAAATGTGTTCAGTGTGAGCCAGCCAGGCCTTCATGAATCCAGAGTGGTAGTTATTTACTCTTCATGTGTTTTGCATCATGCCACCAACCAGCTCTGAGCTAGGGCACAGCAACGAAATGGTAGTTTAGGGTTTGGAGAAGGTGAGATTCTGCAAAGCTCCAGGAGTTTGCCTTTCTCCCTAATCCAAAATCACCATTTAGCATTTATTCTTCTCTCATATAACCTCCCCTCTCCTTAGCACATCTTGCTTATTTCTGGAGAATAAGTTTCTTACTACAGTTTATTCAGTTATAGAGTAAAGGATGAGGTGCAAGTGTAATCTTGCTGTACAATTTAAATACTTAGAGTAACAGAGCTTTTGTTTTCTAAAGTACTCAAATAATGCTTCTGGTTTTCCTGAACAGTATCATGAAGGGTGATAAAATACTGGAACAGGTTGCCCAGGGAGGTAGTTGAGCCCCCATCCCTGGAGATACTCTGCTCAACAAAGCCCTGAGCAACCTGCTCTAGTGGAGAATGTCCTTGCTGACTGCAGAGGGGTTGCATTAGATGACCTTTGGAGGTCCCTTCCAACCCATTCCATGAGTGCTCAAACAGTACTGAGTACAAGATGCCAGCCAGAAGGCATTAGTAGGCTTAATGATGCCTTTAAAAGCAGTGCTTTCAGTAGTGTTCCCTGTGCTTCTCACCCTCTCCCTAGATTGTGTTCTTAACTGGCTTTGGCTACCTTTACGTGGACATCGCCCATCAGTGTGGAACTGTAGTCATAACCTTGGCCCCCGAAGGAAGAGTGGGACCCATCGAGATCAACCTCAGCAGGTACATGAAACACAGAAAGGATGATCAAAAGCACTACCAAACAGTGCTGAGAGGTCAATCAGCTGGCCAAGCCTTGGCCAGCTTAACAACTTGGGCTTGCTTGTTTTGTTTGGTATTACTGTGTGCCCTCTAGCTTCTGTTCAGAGCCTACCTTGTGCTTGCTGTACTCCAGTTACAAAATGACAGTCTAACATCAAGTCATGTAGGGTAAGCACCAGGGGTCTGGTGCAAAACGGAGTCCTGTTCCTTGAGGAAAAAAACAGACATTTTCCATCCCGATTAATTTTGAGTGTGTTCATCAGTTTAAAAGTCATCTAGGCCTGTCCTGTCATCTGTAATTGGTGGGAAGCTTGATGTCCAGGGGCTGTAGAAACAGTCTCACAGTCAGTAATTAGCTGCACTTGATTAAAACACTTCTCTTTACAATACTTTCACACTTCCATGACACGCCACCACCTGTCCTCAGCTCCATTCCACTGCAATTCTAACAGTGCCTTTCCCCAAAGAGCAGAATGCCTCCCTCTTACAGTCAGAGAAGAATTAGCTGTACTGGTTTTGTTTGCAGCCTACTGCCCGAGAGGCTGCTCAGCAGCAGTACATGATAGCTCACTTGCTAGTTAACCTTGGCAGTGGGCAGTAACAAGGAGGCAGGTCAGTACCATTGGTGCAAAAGTGCTGTGGTGGCTCTGTTGGAGTGCACTTGCTGCATGTCACATGAAATGAGTTATCCATAATGGTAACCTTCAGCAGTGCCTCCAGAAAAGGCTGCAAAAGCCAAGGCTGCACACAGGTTATCAGAGACCTGTGTTTGTTGTCTGCTGTAACAGCTGGCCCTGTTCAAATTCGGAAGGGAGTAGCTCTGTGTGTGGAGACCTTCCTGTCCAAGCTGTGCTGTTGATTGGTAAGGAGAAGCAGGCAGAGATGTATGATACCAGTTTTCTTAGAAGACCTCCTGAGTCATGCTCACTGTGGTGATGAAGGCTGCCAGGTGCCATGAAGATTAATGAGACTTACCTGAGTTTCCCCTGTACTGTAGAGAGCAGTTCTGGTGGCTTGGCAAGGAGTCCAGGGGCCAGTTGAACTACCTCAAGTGACAAACCCTCTCTGTCCTCTTGTCTAGGAGTCAGGAGCAGACCCTGTCTCTGAAGGTGTTTGTCAGCCAGCTGAGCCTGGCTGCCTTTGATGACATTACCAACCCCAAGGTCTCGTGCGAGCTCCTGCGCCTCACAGTGGACAACCTTTTCCTGCACGTGGCCCCAGCTGCCAGCTACCCGAGACCCCTGCCACAGGAGGCCCTGGAAGGCCTCCCACACTTTCACAGCCTCCAGGTGTATTGTGAGGACCTGCAACTGGACAATCAGCTGTACAGTAAATCCAACTTCCATTTTGCAGTCCTGCTGTGCCAAGGAGAGAAAAATGAGACCGTGCAGTGGCCCAGGGTGAACAACCTCATCGTTTGTAACGAGGATCTGGAGAGGTGCAAGGAAAACTGCTTTATAAAGCTCTGCATTGCTTTTTCGGAGGAAAAGAACTTCATCTTTCATGTGAATGACCTCAGCTTTGAGCTCAAACCAGCCAGGCTGTATGTGGAAGACACCTTTGTTTACTACATTAAGACTCTGTTTGATACATACCTGCCAGAAAACAAGAGCCCTTGTCCGTCGCCGAGAGCGTCGGGCACTGCCCAGGCACCGCCCAAGCCAGTCAGGGAGCATGCAAGAGCTTTGGTCAAGCCAGTGAAACTGAGGAAGCTAACAATACAGCCTGTTCACCTCCTGGTCAGCATCCATGCCTCGCTGAAACTCTACATAGCCTCAGATCACACCCCTCTCTCCTTCTCTGTCTTTGAGCGAGGACCCATCTTCACCACTGCCAGGCAGCTCATCCATGCCCTGGCCATGCATTACGCTGCTGGAGCGCTCTTCAGAGCAGGTCAGTGCCTTCCCTTAAGCGGTGATGTTTGCATCAGGTACCAATTTCCCTGCTTGTCTGCCAAGCTGAACCACCTAGGTGTCAGCCATGCAATCTCTGCTTTCCTTAGACACTGTTTGCTGATGATATTTTCAGGCATCTTTTGGGCAATGAAATGTTTGAGCAGACCGCAGTGAAGATTTATAAAGCTGTGCTAAACACTGGCCAGCCACCTGAGGGCTTTGCAGACCCTGCACACAGCTTAAAAACGTGCTCTGGCTGCCCTTGGGTTTGCTGTTTTATATTGCAGCACTAGTCAGAACCAGCCCACGTTCCTCACATAAACTCCCCAAAACTACATTTAATCGAATTATGCAGCATGTTGTTCTGTGCTCAGGAGTAAATTACAGCCCTGGATCCTGGTTTGTTGTTAGAGCTCCTCTTGGCTGCAGCTCGTGACTAGGAGTCTGTCTTTCCTCATACAGTCTTCATACTAAACTGGCACACAGATGTTTGGTGTCCTTTGATCCAAGAACTATGAAGCTTGCTGTTACTGTTTGCCATAGAGGATCAGTGGTGAGCAATTAGTTTATTAGGTAGACAGATATGTTGTTTCCTGTAAATATTAATTTAGAAATCATGAAATTTGGCCTCTTACCTGACTTGGTGTGAAATGGAATTTGTATTTGAGACAGGAGGAAGCTCCTCCATGATCACACACAAGTAATGTACTGCACAATGGAATTCCTGTGCTTGGTTCCCAAAACTGCAAGCTCACATTTCAGCCGTGTGTGAAAAGAAGTGAGATGCTGAGCAGTTCTTTCACTGTGTGCAGACCTGACTTGCTCAGCTGACTGTGGCAGCCATACACAGAGCTGTGCACCAGAGCACTGTGCACTGATTTATTATTTTCTTGCATTATTTTGCTTGCAAATTTTGCAGGCTTTTCTTTTCACCACTTGAAATTCCTTTTAGAGTCAAATCCCATAGTACAAAAGGAGAAATCTGGTTACCTACTAATAAAGACTGAAACTGTGGCCAAATGTGGTCCACACCAAACATGGTGTGAATGTTTCTGCCCACAGCTAGGAGTGGTGGTAGACTGCCTCAGGAAGTTGGGCTTGTACTGACTTTCCATCCACAGCATCCTAGGTGAGCACTTCTGCTAGTCAGGGATTCCTGAGCCTGATCTTGGTTGTCCCTCTGCCGCGGAAGGGGTAATTAGCTACTGCGAGA
>WBNM01041971.1:29563-62892 GCA_013399055.1 Ramphastos sulfuratus
ACAGCCCGAAGATCAAATGGGCCTTTGGACACGAGATAGCCAATCAAATGGTAGTTAGCCAAGATTTGGCCATATTGGGTGAAGCCATAGGCTTGCTTTACCCTTTTTTGGGCAGATCACGGGCCGTGCACAAGGCAACCCTGTGCACCCTGTTTACCACAGTGGATGGACAGACCCCAGACCCCAGACTTAGTGGCGCCAGGTCCTTTGTCCCTTTTCCCGCGGTTGCCCTCCCCAAAACAGAAGGAGGGAGAGCAGAAAAATGTCCTGGTTAAGCCAGGGCATTCACAAGCCCAATTTGGCCTGTTTAGGCCTACCATGACACCCTTCTGTGCTATCCTTGCACTGTGCACCTATGCACAGACCACATCTCGCTCAGGGTCAGTAATGGAGCTAAAATCAAGCAAGTTTAAAGAACAAGCAGTAAGCTTTGCTTCAGTGACACTATGCTAGAGAAAAACTCATAAGCATGTAATTAGTTACTACTCAAATCCCACTCAAAGCACTAGAACTAAAGTGTGTTTTTTTGAAAGGGTTACCACAATTAAAATGTTTGCTTGGGCAAAGGAGGTCCTTGGAAGACTTTGTGATGCTGACTGTGTCAGCAAAGTTAACAAAGAAGGGAAAAAATCGAGCAAGGAGCTTTCTGTGCTCTGCAGACCTGGAGTCCTTTCCTCACCATCCTGGATTGGACTCTGGTGAAGAAGGACATCACCTTCCAGCGTTTTAACCACATTCATCTGCAAAGCAGAGTCTTTGGCTTTGTTCTCTCCCCACTGTCCCATGCACAACTTCTTGTGGCACCTGCACAAGTGGCATTCCCATGCAGCTATGCCTTATGCTCCAAGTGGGATTTTTGCCGTTAGCTGTCTGCATGGCTTTTGCTGACAGATAGGAAGGGGCAGGACTTGCCCCAAAGCCTGCTAAAGGGCCGTATCAGGCTGCCTCATTTGTGGCAAAGGAGAGGTGAGAGTCTGTGTCTGTAAGTGATGACTGGGACTGGAGAGCCCTGCTCAGAGATGTTGATTAGCATTGCTTGTCTCCAATTAGCAAAGCTTGCAATGAAAATCTCCCATCCTTTTCTAATTAAGTGGGCTTCTATTTAAAGGTTAATAAAAATTCTCTTTAAAAGCATTTCTGGTATCAGCCAGATCTAAGCCTGTAGTTGCATATAAAGAAAATGCAGTGGCTCTCTGCTAATACAGCCATAAATGTTTCGCATTAGTGGATATAATTGCTAGTGGATATACTTGGGAAACGGTAACCTGACATGAGCCTGTATTTCTGCCCTGTAAAACACAGCACAGAGCTTGTCAGTTGAGGGATTTTCCTGATTCCGCATTTTCCTGTTCCTGACTTACTCCCACACCTTCCTGCTTGGCTTGGGTGGTCCATGCTGGCAGTGAGGAGCCATTAGTTTTGCTCTGAGCACGGGACAAGGAGGGTCACCCTTGATGCAGAGTTGCACATTTCCTCCAGCATTCTCTCCGGGGGTGAGCACACTCCTTCCAGAGCTTCCCAGAGCTGACAGCCTGCAGGCCGTTCCTGGGATACCAGCGACCCATCGGCTTTGTGTCTGACTGACTTCACTCCTGCTTTAAATCCGGTTTTGATTCCTGCCCATGCTGACTGGCCAAGCTGGTGAGAAGAGCTAGAATCTGGCAGTGCCTGCTGGGAGTGCAGCCAGGCACTACAGTTACAGGGCAGCCTCTTCTGTCACATCAGGACAAAAGTGCCAAGAAAAAGGAAAAAGAGGGACTGTAAGGGATTATTGCAGCATTGTTGATGGGCAGAAGCAGCTTCTCTTCCATCTGTACCCTGCTCCCCACCCCTCCAGATTTCATCACTTCACACAGTGGCAAGGATAAGCCATTACAAACACCACAGCAAGGGAGTCACAGACCCAGCCCACGGTGCTGGCCTCCTCCAGTGCCCAGCAGGGGAGGACTGCCAGGGGGCACTCCTTTCCAGGGCAGGCACCACGAGCCCACAGTGCTCACAAATGCTTTGCTTGTCACACTGCCACCCATGCTTGGGCTTTGCTCTCAGTCTATCCCACCCTCTTCCTTATGTCTGCTGTGGTTCCCATTTTGTATGCTCACAGATACTGGAGTTCTCAACCTGTCAGGTCTGAAATGTGGTACACATTCAACAGGAATAGTAGGTTTTGGGGGAGGGGTAGTATGATAGTGTGACATTAATTCACTTCATATGAGTAACATTTTCTCTTCTGTTCAGTTTCATGATTCAGCCTTCCACAGGAGTGACTGGGAGGGGTTTAGAGAAAACAAGAAAAGCATCTGGATAGCAGGAGTCTGCGGTGATGACATGGGAAGGAGAGGGCAGGGCAGATCAAGGGCCCTTAGTGGGAGAGCAAGAGGCCAGTGTGTCCATCTTTCAGTCTCCTGGCCCTGTCATGCCTTGTGTTGCTCTGGCAGTGCCAGTTGAAAGTGCTGGTAGCAGAGCTCAAAGACCAGGCAGTTCTCATGTAACGTTTATTGCCCTTTCTGAAGCAGTCCCTCCAGGCTGCTGAAAAAAGTTGTTCTGCAGCACCATTTCCCTAATAAATCTGCTGCCAACCAGCCTGAGAAAAACAAGACCTGCAAACAGCCTTCCAGCAATGGGCTGCTTTGCACTGGGCCGTCCAGCAAGCTGCTGGCAACCCTGTGTTTGTATAGGAAAGCAGCTGGGCAGAGAGCTCTGCTGGGATATGTGTAAGGAGTACTCCCCTCTGAGTAACCTACTTGGCATGTAGAGGTCAGCACCCAGCAGCAGGCATTTGTCTGCCTTGCACTGTGCTCCCAAAGTGGTGAGCTTTAGAAGGGGTGGGATAGATTTAAATTAACTTTTTAAGCATTTGTCAAAACCCTGCATCCTCTTCGCTAACACTCCAGCAAGCCCCTGCCCTGCAGGCTGCTGTAGAGCAGTGCTCGTGTCGGTGTAAACCTGCTGTGACAGCTCTGTTGCAAAGGATGTGAGATTACAGCACTGCCTTCCAGCGACCTGAGCTCCTCCGTGGCTGGGAGGCTCTGGCACCCACCTCCCGAGCACACTCAGCAGCGGTAGGGGCAGCTCCTGCAGGAAGTCTTTCTAAAGCTGTTTGTGAGTCTGCCAGAAGGATTTCTTTGATTTCCAAAGTACGAGAGAGTGCCATTGCCACCCGCAGAGCGCCTGAGTTATTTCCTGGGTTTCGCTCAAAGGAAGTTCCCAATGTGATGAATTCTGGTGTGAAAAAGACAGTTAAGGAGTAGCCTTCTCCCAGGTGCTGCTGCCGCTGCAGTTTTTGCAGCCCTGACGCGTGCCTTATTTCTCCACACAGGCTGGGTTGTCGGCTCGCTGGAAATCCTGGGGAGCCCGGCGAGTTTGGTGAGAAGCATAGGAAATGGCATTGCAGATTTCTTTAGGCTGCCCTATGAAGGGCTCACCAGGGGCCCAGGAGCGTTCGTCAGTGGAGTTTCCAGAGGAACGACATCCTTTGTAAAGCACATTTCCAAAGGTAGAGCTCTCACTTTGTTGTTCCAACTGCCGCCTTGTCGTAGTGCATGGCTACAGGCTGCGCTAAGGCTTTAAACAACACTGCCTGCCGCTCGGCTCGCTGGGCTGCAGCGAAGCGCTGTGAGGGAAACAACGTTCACTTACAACATCTTATGCATGAAGCAGAACATGTCAGAGACTTTAGAGTTTTCAGCCCCGCAGTGGGAAGTGGAGATTGGCTCAGCCAGGCTCTCCTCTGATAGCAGCAGAATATGAAAGGTGTTCTGCACCTCTGCTACCCGAGAAACCCGACCCCGCTGCCTCATCGGGTTCGTTGTTGCTTCTTTCTAAAAGAGAAGAGTCAGGGCAGCTGTCAGAGGCGTGTAGTACAGGGCCGCCTCTGGATAGCCGTGCCCGAGCCCGGGGGCGCGTTACTGGGTGAAGTCTGCACGCACAGTGCCACCACGTGGCGGCAGCCGCTCGCTGCTGCTCCCGCAGCACACTGCCTGCAGTCTCCCGCAGGATGCATCCTCCAGCCTCCTGCTCTCAGTATTTTGTGTACCTTTCCCTCGCCTCCCCCTCCATTTAGGTTAGCTTTGCAGAAGTTTGGGAGCTGGAGAACGATGCTGGGCCGAGTTCCTGTTCCCAGCAGCCAGGCAAACCTGGTGCGGGCAGATGCAAAAGGCAGGACGTGGCAATGCGCCTGCTCCACGTGGGCCACCATGCAGGTGGCTTTGCCGCCGCACTGGGGAGCTCCGTCCTGCACTGAGGCACAGAACATCTCCCTGGCTGAAATCCAAGTGTTTTGATCCAGCCCCAGATGTGTCTCTCTGTGCGTTTAGGTACCCTGACGTCGATTACCAACCTGGCAACGAGCCTCGCCCGGAATATGGATAGGCTGTCACTGGATGAGGAGCACTACAACAGGCAAGAGGAATGGAGAAGGCAGCTGCCAGAGAGCCTGGGAGAAGGACTGAGGCAGGGGCTGTCTCGGTTGGGCATTAGCCTTCTAGGTAAGTGCTGCTGACTCCTAAGCTGAGCGGTAAGACTGTCCTCTGGTCTGCTGACCAGCCTCTTCCAGCTGCAAACTCTGCGTGCGTTGGTGTTTTCCCCTGGCACCACCTCACAGCAGGTGTGTGAGTGGCTGTTTCTTTTTATGGAGGTTTAGTGACTCTTGTGGGGGGGTCGCAGGTGAAACAACTGCAGATACAGACTGAGCTTGCACTGTCTTTGTGAAACAGTATTTTCACTGGTGCATGATACAGATCTGAGAAGGAAAGAATCATTCTGCATTGGGCAGAGTGACTTGTAACTAAGCATAAAGTCGTCGCCGTGCAGCGAGTCACAGGGATGCCCTCAGGAACTGCCTGCTCTGCTGCACTGTAGATATCAGGGCTTCTTGGGTCAGCTTGAAAACCACTTGAACCTAGTGCAGATGAGATGTTAAGCTTTGATGAGGAACTCTGCTGTTGGGGAGACCCACCCCATCCTGATTCAGTGTAAGTGCATTCTTCAGGCAGCCAAGAGGCTTGGTTAGAAGGGAGGCCTGCTCTGGCCATTTCAAAAGAGTACCTGAGCACTTGTGAACCAACCCACACTGGAAAAAGCTCTCCAAGGGGGTTTGCAGTGGGAGCCTGGATTTTCTAGGTTACTTCTGCTTGTCACACAGCAAAGGAATGCAGAACTGTATTGCTTGGCAGAGTTCCTCAGGACGTATTAAAGAGTATGAATCCCTTGGAGATCAAAGTGACCAAAAGCAGCCCAGTGCAAAAGGTTAGAGGAGCTGAAGCCTGAAAGGATTTGTCTTCTTTCCTAATCTTCACTAGTGTACACAACTCCTAAATTTGCAACCACAACCCTGAAAGCCCCGAAGAGGAAGTGGTAAAAATGTTACAAGTTTGGGTTGAGTTACTGGAAATTATTTTAAGCAATAACAGTAGATGATGTGAAGCACTGTCATTTGATAATGCCTGTAAACCAGCGAGCAAGTGTCCTGGGAGACCTCTGCCTGGAGAAGAAATTTCATATGCTGGTAGCTACTATCCTAACAGTAAGCTGCTAGTGGTGTTGCAAAGCAAAAGGAGTTTGGAGAAGGGTTTTATTTTTCCTTCTTGTTTAATTGGGCTAGGGGCAGTCAGGTTGAGAAGCTGGAGGAAAAGTTATGCTTTTAGAAGCACTGTGTCAGCCTGGGGTGCATGTGCTGGTGAAATGCTTTGGTGATCTTTGCTCAGTTATTATGAGACAGCAAGGGGATGTGGTGGCTGTGCCTTTCACTGACACCCAGAGCACTTCAGATCTAAAACCATCAGCTGTACAGCCTGGATCAAAGAGCAGAACTTTGCAGCTTTGGCTGTACCAAGGCAGAGTTTCTGCTGCTGGTGGAAGGCAGGAGCTCGTGCCAGGTGTGCAGAACTCAGCTGTGCCTCCACCGCCCAGCATGCAAGGCTGGCACCGCTCACGGCACTGTGCCTGGGGTGAACACAGAGCCAGAAACAAGGGCTCCAGCTGCTGTGTCCCCAACTGCCTAAGCAATCAGACCTTACCTTAGAAACTTAGAACTTTAAAATGGTTCTCCTCTGTGAGCTAGGATCTTGTTCTCATGCCTGCTGCTATTTAAAGCCTCCACTACCATGGTTCTTAGCAGCGGAGGCAAGGAAGCACCCAGATAAATAGCTCTGGTTATTGTGTGGCTGGAGTTGACCAGTATGGGCTCTCTCACTTAGGGAGCAATCGGAACTATTCAGTGGCTGTCAGGGTTTTTTAATTATCTAAAGATGATTTTCAGAAGCATGCCTTCTCTGGATAGCAGCAGCACTGCTGTGAGGAAGCAGAGCTGCTGCGTTCATTTCCTTCACAAGGATGAGGAGTGCAGGTGAGCACAGATCCTTTGAAGCCATAAGCTTTGTGACTTTTTAATTGTAAAATTGAGAGGTGTGAAAAAGGTTTCCAGGATGGTCACTGCCTTGCAAAAAGGTCTCCGTGATGGTCACTTGCAGGCTGCCTGTGCAAGCCATCTGAGTTCTGCGAGCAGCTTCAGGAATTGCAAAAGCAGAGTTGGTGCCTGGGCACAGGCAGGCAGGAGCCCAAAGTCCAGTGACACTTTCTGGTATCCTCGAGAAAGAAGAGCTGCAGTGCTGATTTTTCCGAAAATCTGGCTCTTGGTGGCCCTGATTCAGCAGAGCACTTAAGCATCTGCTTAAGAGCTTCGCTGAACCAGGGCCAAACTCCTGTACTCTTGTCTCCTTCTCAGTGCAAGTTGTTCCCTGTGGTACATTCTTAAGTGCTTTGTCCTGTCTCATTTTAAATGACTCAAGCACTGTCAGGGTGTTGTTTGATTGGATTGTTATCTTTGGCCAGCTGTCTTTTTCTACTTCAGGGGAGACTTCTGGCTCGCTGTAGGAACATTTCTGTGTGTGAAAGAAGCAAAAGCTTGTGCTAGGTGTGCTCTGCTGTCACGTTGGTTAGGCAAAACCACCGTGAAGATGTATTTGAAACATTCAGATGACCAACATTTCCTACCAGAGAACTGCCTTGTGCATTTTGCACGGTGGCATCAAGCTTCAAACAATGATTTGCAGCCATGTAAAAGAGGCTGTTGAAGCTGTGGACGTTCAGTACTGGCCTAATGAAACACACTGCAGTGAGGTGGCTGCTTACTGGAAGGCTGTCTTCACAGGTACAGCAGTGCTCAGCATCTCTCTTACTCCTTCCAGCTTTTGGGGAAAGCAAATTGATAGTAACAGTGCCCAGCAGTGCCTGGCAGTGTAACTGTGCTGCTGAAGATAAAGCCTGCACTGCAGAGGCTCAAATGTTGGTGATTGACGCTGGTGATTGTTCTTGCTTGCAGCTCCTGCTGAATCAGGGCTACTCTATATTTGCCCATCTACAAGCAAAATACTAAGAGTTAGTGCCCATCCTGGAGGTGTGTTCTATTCTACACACTAGCTCTGCAGCTGTGTTAACACACCCCAGCAGACCTCCTCTTCTTTTACCTGCATTTTCATGTTATGTTTGCTGGAATGCAGCTCCGCTGCAGCCATGTGTTTGGTGTGAAACTTCTGTGGCATCCTGAAGGCTGACAGAGGTGGGGGAAAGGAATGAAAATGGTTTCAGCTGGGCTATCTTCCAGCCATGTGGCAAAGCATGGGCAGCTTCTCCTGGTGGGAGATACTTCCCAATTATTTCTAAGTTCTGCAAGCTGTGCTGTGCTCGCCCAGCACTGTCAGCCTGCACGCCAGCCGCTTGCTGCCTGTAATCAAATACTCCTTGAAGTAATCCAGTGATAGACTCCCAACTATCTGAATTTTGTAGCTATCAAAGTATCTTTTTTATGGTTACTGAGCAACATGTATTAACCAGAGCGCACCCCAGCTGATGTTTAGCAGATGTTTTGGTGTGGCTGGAACCTCTTTGGTCCAGTAATGGAAGAATATGGTTTGGTTTTGTTGCTTTGGTGTTTAATTTTATTGAGGTTTTTTTTGTACACGCATAATCTGTGTGCACATATGTGGACATGCATATAAAATTGAGTGCCTGGGGTAAGGAAGGAAAGCAAAATGGAGAATGATTTCATTTTTAAAAAGAAAAATAAACATTTCTACAGAGAAGGGTCAGGGGCAGCAGAAGGAGACCATAGCTGTCTGTAGGTGGTGAGAATGATCTGCTTCCCTCAGGCCGTACTGCAAGCCATGGGGAGAAGCTTTCTGTGGTCAGCCCATCCAGCACGCTGCTGTCTGCCAGTAACTTTATACTAGAGACCACAGGAAGCCACAAGGACACAAGGGGACATCTGCTTGGCAGTTTCTAGTGCCAGGAGATGCAGCGAACCTCAAGTGTGTGTCACCATTACCTTGCTGCTGTTGGGGGTTGAGGTTGCTCAGCCTTTGACCTGCTGTTGTCTTTCCTTTGCCCACACACAGCCAAGGAACTGCACAGAGCTGATATGCTCGTGCAAGGGTGGCAGGAGCAGCTACTCTTTAGTGAAAGGAGTAGGGTTATAGTTTGTTGTGTGATCTATGGGCATGTGAATGAGTTGTGCAGGGGGTTGCAACTGGACCTAAGAGATTACAAAGGGTGAGCAGAATGCTAAGAGGAGGTGCTTGGTTGAATCTTTTACAGGTGGAAAGACAGCACTTGCAGAAGGATTGGAGGTGCTAAAGGGCAGTGGCTTTACAGCCAACTTCAGAACATGCATAAACTGGCAGAATAACACAAAGTGTGCCAGTACTGAACAAGTGGCTAATCAAGCTGTGTATTATTTGGGTTACTATATAAATAATCTTATATAACATAGTCACAGCAGTTTCCATCCTCATTCCTTGTCCTCTGGGCCTAATTCCAGCTGAGAAGTGCCTGGAGCATACCACAGGTCCTTTGGAGTAGGCTCTTATTATTACCTTATAACACTGCTCAAGTGTATTGCAGTAAATAATTTACTAGTGCTAGGATTTAGGTGGATTACATTTAATAAGGCAATAACTTCTGTTCTGAAAGTGCAGTTGCTGTGGATGACCTCCATAGATACGGCGAAGGAGGTCACAGGGTCACACAATACTGCAGCTTAGCAGAGCACCAAGTAGTGCTTTAGCCTGCAAGTGCATCAGGACTGTAGAAAAGAATGAACCAGCCCAGTTGTGGAATGCAGTGTTGGGGTGTCTTAGGCAAGCAGCAGGAGCAGCTGGTGAGTGCTAGTGGAAGAGAACTCACCTGAAAATGTTTTTATTTCTATGGCATGGCACTAAGAAATCCTCCTGGCCTTTGTGGTACCAAGGGTAGGTGTGCAGCTGCACACTTAGCCTTGGTGAGTATCACACTCAGAGCACACCTGCATTTTCTGCTGTTCATCAGCAAAGGATACAGAGAAGCTGGAAGCAATCTCCCTGAGAGCAGAGGGAGGGGTGCATGGGGGATGCAAGTTTCTTGACTTGCTGATAGACAGGTATCTGAGGAAAAGTGTGCTGCCTCTTGTCCCTGCCTTTGGACAGAGCACCAGTGTGTAAGCAGGGTGTTAGCTCTCGGTGTTCAAAGTCAGCACTACTCCATTTGTCCAGCAATGGTAACTAAAAGCAGCTGAGCACTAGTTAGCAGCTAGCTGACCACTGTGCCATGCTGCTAAACACATGGGGCCCAACACCTTGGCTGTGAGTGTCCAGAGCTGTGGCACTGTGCCTGGGTTTGCTTCCACACACAAACCGGAACCTTCAGAAATGTCAGGCTCGCAGTAAAAACGCCTGGTTAGCAAGGGGGACACTCAGTCCTGCTCCTGAAATAACTGTTTTATCTTGGCCTTTGCAGCTGAAGGTGCAGAGGGAGAGCTGGCTGAGGTGCCTGCAGACTTGCTTTGCACTGAGCAAAGCAGCCCACAGCAGGCAGGCCACACTCTGACTGATGTCACTCTGTCCAGTCCCTGCGCTCTCAGCAATTTCCAAACAGCTGATCTATCAAAATCACAATAACTGGGGACATGTCTGTGCTTAAGTGGCCAGAGTAAACTCAAGATCAAAGAAGTGTCCCACTTCAGATAGCTGTTTACATTTAGGAATATTTAAGACGAAGTTCTCTGTTGGTACTAAAAGCTGGCAAGGTCACCGTGTCACTTGTAAAAGTTTGCCCCGTGCACATTAAAGTAAAATATGATCCTTTCCACCAAGGAGTAACACAAAGGCTCAAGGTCTAATTCTGCTAATCTTAGTCATAGATCAAGAGTTGCATTAGCTTATGACCATGTCTGGCACTGCAGGAGGATATAAAAGTGATCTATTGGCTACAGGCAGTTTTTATTCTCATGAAGTCAGTTGCAGGCTTATGTGAAAATCTCATTTCCAGCGCAGCCCAAGCACTCTGAAACCGGTGGACTGTATTCCAAGGGCAGCATGTTCAGAGGTGCAGCACAGAGTGCAGGGCTAAGGCACACTGGGTGAGGGGAAGCAGAGGGAGAAGGCAGTTGCAGAGGGCAGCACACAGGCAGCTTGAAGGAGCTGCGTGCCGAGAGCAGCAGAGTACCTCTGGATGAAGGGAAGGCACTTGGGGCTGTGCCGAAGCTAAGGCATTGCTCAGCTAACTGCTCGCGTGCTGAGTAGCCATGCAAGAGCAGTGGCGAGCAGTCTGTAATCCAGCAGCAAGATTTGGGTCTCCCCTGGGATATTAATCTCCACTACTTAGCAGAACTCTCCTTTTCTCAGGTGCAATTGCTGGGATTGTGGACCAGCCGATGCAGAACTTCCAGCGCGTGTCTGAGGCCCAAGCTTCTGCTGGGCACAAAGCCAGAGGAGTCATCTCTGGGGTGGGGAAAGGACTCATGGGAGTCTTCACAAAGCCCATCGGAGGGGCAGCTGAGCTCGTCTCCCAGACAGGCTATGGTGAGTTTCTGTTTCCCACATCTCCCTTTAAATCCTAAGGTGCTCTGCAGATACAGCCTGCAGTGCCTGTCCTGCTGAGCTCAGGAGCTCTGTGCCCTAGAGACAGGGCTCAGTAGTCAGAAGCGCTGTGCTGCTGTTCCTGAAGGCCATCGTGTGCATCGTGCTGCTCTCTGCTACCCACCAGTCTTGCACAGAAATAAAATGCAGAAAGCATGAAGTAATGGTTAGAACCCAGGAAGATTAGTTGCAGAAACATGTGTGCTCACAGCAGAGGTTTTGACCTGGAACTGTCAGAGCAGCACTAGATCCAATCAGAGCATCATCTGAGAGTGCTTTGCTGCAACAAGGACAGAGCTCTGCTGTCTCTGCACAGAGAGAGATTTACATTCCTGGCAGAAAAGTGAGGAGTGCAGCAGGAGCACCCCCACTCCACGGCAGCACTGTGAGCATACAGACCCTTCGCTGGGTACCCAGGCAACCAGCCAGAGCTGGGGGTTGCAACCAGACTGAGCACTCAGTGGCAGTGAGTCCTCTCAGGCAGGAGTGAAGACTTCTGAGTGACCAAAAATTGTGAAAGATAAAATCTCCAAAGACACAAATCTCTTAACTTCCAATATCAATAAATCAAAGCCATTGGTCTGGGTGTTTGAAAGCGGGGCAGGGTGAGGGCAGTCAGAGAGCACAAGGACAGTGTGCCAGTAACTGTTCCACTGATTACACCAGACAAGGCTTGAAGATTTCAGCCTTTACTCACCAGCAATATTAATGTTTGTGAGGTGTGGATTAGAATGCAAGAGCTGGAGTAGATGATCTCTGAGGTCCCTTCCAACCTGAGCCATTCCATGAGTGATGCAGCCCGAGGTGTAAAACCTGGCCTGGTAAGAGCAGAGCATGTCTGTTGGCTGTGTGCTGGGTTTGCAGCCCGTGCAGTGCTCCCTCTGGATTCGATTGGGGCGCAGAGCTGGTTAAGAGTAGAGGGAGGCTGCTGACTGCGGCGCTGGTAAACAAGACATCACAGTTTCCATCAGCATCGGCAGGAGTTAGCCAGGAAACACCCCATAAAAAGTGTATCATAATAGCTGACAGTGCGTGAGAGGAGAGCACACAAGAGTTCAAGTGACTCTTACCCACAACTGGATTGGAAGTGGGACCAAGCCTCTTGGGGGGACCCAGGGGTGGGGACCACACAGAAGTGCACACATGTTCCCTCTTGCTCCGGCTGTAAATAGCATCACTGCTCACAGTGCTGAGAACTGTTACGACTGGGATGCTGCTTTGAAGTCTTACCATCAACATGTGTGCTGAAAGTTAGAGGGATTTTCCCAGCCTGGCTGCTGTGTTTCAATTATTTTCCATTGTGTAAAGAGGAATCTGAGCTTGTGACACCCTTACACAGAGATGCCTTCTGCTGCGGTGAAAGCCTTCATTTGACAAAGGCCAACTTCTGTTTATTTGAAGAGTAACTTTGCAGGAAGCCTCCTGCATAGCCCACTTCCTGTCTGCTGAAAAGCTCTGAAACTCCTTCACTTGTGCCATTTTCTGCAACCCACTCATGCTTTCTGGTGCCCATCCTTAGGAGTTTACAAGCACACAGACTGCACCGTCTTCAGCTGTGGAGAGCATTTTTAGAAGCCTGCTGCTAGCAGTGTCTGCTCTGAGCTGGCACTAAGAATGGTTCCCAATGAAGCAGCTGCCCCAGGAGATGTCCTGAAGGGCTGTGACCTGTGTTCAGTGGCTGGGTGGAGCCACTGAAGGCTTGAGTGCAGCATCCAGGCAAGATACCCGCTGGCTTGTGCCGCTGGTGGCACAGAGGTGGGAGCATTTGCACGTTGAGCAAGAAAGTTAGCAAGGATCTTGCTTTTTCTATATAAACCCTAAGGGATGTGTCCCATCCTCCTCTGAAGTGACAGCTCTCAGGATCATTCTGCTCATCTCCACTGCAGGGCCATGGCTGAGTGGGGATTTTTGTTCTCGCTAGTGCAAGAGCAGCAGGGTTAAGCGCACAGCTCTTGTGCTGTGAGCTTTAATGAATTATCTGGACTGCAGCTTCCAAAGGTGTGACGTCATCCTGGATCTGCACTGCTCTAAGCAGATGACATCACTGCAGTCTGTAACTGCTTTGCAGAAAACAAGCACTAAAGGACTGCAACTCTCTCTCCACAGGTATTCTGCATGGAGCTGGACTGTCTCAGCTGCCCAAGCAGCGCTCTGCCCCCAGCGATCAGCTCGTTCAGCAGGCTCCCAACAGCCACGTCAAATATGTCTGGTAACAGTATGAGACACAGCCTGTGTTCGTGGGGGCTGGCCTGGGCTGGGGCCAACAGGCTGCCTCCCTAGAAGAGGCTGAGTTACAGCAGGTTGGGAAGGTTAAACACAAAGGTAGTGGAAGGTTGGAAGCCCAACCTGCCAAAGATGGGCTGCCGAGCTGCCTCCAGCCCTGCACACACACAGCTGATCTTTACTTAATGGCATTCCGTGAGCTCTTATGTATCATAGCACTGGGCCCTCTCCAGCCACAGCTGCTAGTGAAGATAGCTTTATTTGCTGCACTGAGCTAGCAAGCCACTGAGCAGGGTAATTGTTTGCTAGGATGGGAAATGGGCTGACCCAGCACAGTTCTGGGGCCAAGTTGGCAAGAGATGATTAAGGAGCTTTGTTAAGGAACAGTTACACATTCATTCTCCAGATTTTTCAGTAATGGAGACCTGGAACGTACTCCCTCACGTTTTATGTTTGGAGGTGATAGCTACAGGCTTAAGTGAAAACATGAGAGCGCAAAGGAAGTGCTGGAGGACCCAAGGCATAACCCTTCTTCTTTTCATCTTTGGCTTCTCTCTGTTTTTCTCTTGGTAATGCAGGAAGATGCTGCAGTCCCTCGGCAGGCCAGAGGTCCACATGGCCTTAGACGTCATGATTGTGAGCGGGTCGGGGCAGCAGCACGAGGGCTGCTTGCTGCTCACCTCGGAGGTGCTCTTTGTGGTCAGCATTAGCGAAGACACACAGCAGCAGGCATTCCCTGTGACTGAGATCGACTGTCTGGAAGATGAGCAGCAAGAAGACCTGCTGAAGGTGCAGCTGAAGCAGCAGAGAGTGCCTTCTGACGTGGAGGTAAGGGCTTGAGTAGGATAAAGTACACTGCTGCTGCTGCTGCTCCTGGCAGCAGGCAAGCTGACCGCTGGGTTGCAAGGCCAGAGGCCCAAGTGCCCAAGCAGACCTCCTGCTTCACTCAGTGGTGTCACAAAAGGACATCTCCTCCCTCCTGTCCTCTTTTCCTATCGCCAACAGCAGCTGCCTGAGGGGAAAAGCAGAGGCAGTCTGGGTGCTTGGTGAGCACCTCCTCTTTTCTGAGGAGGTTCTCCCCAGGTGCCTGAGGTGTTTATGGTCTGGCAAGGCAGCCAGTGAAAACTGCTCTTTGAACAGCTCTTTGAGCAGCTGGTGCCTGCTGCTTTCTGCATCTTTCATTTCTTGCCACTTGAAAGGCCAAGGTCTCACTCAGCCGCTTGCCGTCTTGGCTTCCTTAGATCTGCCTTCTGCAGATGCTCATTTTGAAATGGATTGGATGCACCAAGGCCTTGCCATCAGAGCATAAATCTTTTATCCTCATACTGACTGATCTCTGAGCCATCTGACTACTGAGGGTTTGGATCGGCTTAAGGGCAATGTTACATTTTTAGGCTCTGGTGAGGCAATGTTCATTGTAGTAAACTCTGGGCTCACCGGAGATCACTTCAGACTCGCCTGCCCAGCTGGTTTTGCAGGCTGCAGCAGGTTGCTGCACAGGCTGCTGCACCAGGTGATAGTGCTGCTTCAAATGAGAAAGCTCCACCAAGTCTGAGGTGTGCCAAAGAGCTTCAGCACCTTCAGTAGACCCCTAACTTCTCCAGAGTCACCAAAGAGCTTTATCACTGGCTCTAACAAGGACTTAAGTGTCATGACAGCACTTGGATTGATTTTGTGAAAGCTTTATTTAATGGTGAATTCTCTATTTATTGTCTTTCCACTAACCTCAGTCTCACAGAATGCTGTTGACTGAAGTTTCCTTCTTCTCACCACAAAGCTACATGAGGCTTTACTTAAATGTCGATGCAAGTGGGCAAAGCTCAGCTTTTTTTCCTCCCCAAGTGCTCAGTGTTTGCTGGAGGCACACAGCAAACTGAATCCAGACTACTCTGCTCAGGCCAGAGCTACTGTCCTGGAGGGAAGAGGAAGATTATTTGTTCTCCCTGAGGCATTTGATGGACTCAACCCATCCTAAACCCAACTTTAACACCAGCCCAGGCCTTTTTTTAGCAGGCTATAGTGTGATGGTTCTTGTCTTTGTGTCTGCTTATCCAAGTGGTGAGGAGCAGGCTGCTGCTCGCCCAAAGGTTGCTGCCAAGAGAGTGTTGAGGCAGAGGGGCTGCCTTTCTGGGGTAATGGAAGGCAAGGGACAGGGACCCTAATTCTAATCCCCACAGCTGCTGCAGCTGGGGATGTTAAGAACATCTGAGCAAATGGTTCCACAGCACAGTGCTCCATGGACTTTGCAGGGTCCAGCATTCCCACAGACACAGGCTCTAAGTACTCACAGTAGAAGGGACCTGCTGTGGAGGGACTGTACCCAGGACAGGCTTTTTCCCTGAAGTTCTGAATAGAAACACAAGAGTCCTGCAGAGGAGCTGGAGGCCTTGAACCACCCAGCCTCAGTACACAGCCTCTTGTGCTGACGCAGGCTCTTGAGCATGTAGTGCAAATGCATGGCACAATGAAAGCAGGGAGGTCTGTGCCCCAGGTGCAGGCAAGGCAGGGATGGCAGGGCAGCAAAAGCTGAGCAGTGCTGTACAAAAGAGACCTGGCAAAGGCAGCCACTGGTACTGGGAGTTCTGTGGAAACATAAGAAGAGCCTGGGAGGAGCAGCAGCTGAGCAGAGGGCAGATAAGAGTAAGAAAGCTGAAGAAAGCTGCTGTTTATGCACAGCAGGTACACTAAGCAACCCCTGAGTAGGGTGTGACTCATTTCATGGTCTGGCTGTTCAGAGCAGGGGCTGAGGCACTCAGTGGCAATGTCCCATTTAGGAAAAAATGCAGAGTAACAGCAGTTTCAGGTTTCTGGGTTTGTCTTGACAAGATAAGCTACACCGAGACTGGCTGGAGAAGCAAACAGTTGCAGATGAGGTCATCTGGAAGCAGGCAGGGTCCCAGTTCCTTGGGATGATCATCCAAGTGCAGTTAAGATTCCTCCTGAATACCCAAGCTGTGCCTGGGGGCTACAGCCTGGGGCTGGATGAAGAACAGGAGAGGGAGAGTGGGAAGCCATCACCCTTCCATCTCCTCTGCAAACTTGGCTCTTTTGGTCAGCTGGTGGCAGTGACTGCTGAGACACCTGCCTGGGGCTGTGGCTCAGACACTGCTCTCCTTCAGCCTGCTGCAGCAGGCTGCCTTCTGATTCCTCCCTGCCTCTAAGGGCACCCATGATAGCCACACTCTGCCCACTGCACCGCTGCCGCTCTGCCTACGCACAGGGCCCTGCTGAGCTTGCTTGTGAGCCTGCTCCCTGTGCATTTCTGTGGTGATGATTGAAACCAGGAGTGCTCCTGCTTGCCAAGCAGCAAAGCCATCTCCAAAGGCACTGTGGGAAAAGCAGAGGGGACTGTTTTGATTTGGATGGGACATCTGCCACTATCCATCAATCATATTAATTCTTTCTCCAAATAAGCAGTGGTTTGTTTAAAATGAGCCTTGCAGTACAGAGGTGTGACAAGATCTTGATCCTGGATGTTAAAGTGAACCCAGTGACACTGTTTGCAAACATCACCAGCTCTAGTGAGACATGTGTAGGATGCCCTGAAGGACAGCCAGAAGACAGCAGCCTTTGATTCCTGAGCTTGGCATCCTACAAGGACCTTTTAAACCCTGCAGAATTGAGGCTGGTCAGCAGTTCTCCCAAGAGTAAATACAGAAGCATCAGAGCCCAGCCCTAGGACAGCTTCTGCCTTTTGGTTCATTGTCCTGCTTTGGAAGTGACACATTCAGAATGGCTTTGCCAGTGATACCACTGTAGGTAGCATCCATGGTGGGATCTCTGAAATCCATCTTCTTAAATCATGCAACTAGCTGCCTGCCTGCCTGCCTGCCTCCCCCTTCTCAAGCTCTCACAGACACCTCCAATTTCTTCTTCACAATCGGGCACAGCAGGCTGATCTTCCAGAGCAAGGTTTGCCCATAGCTTCTAATCTAACACTCTGGTTGGAGCCATCTGGCAGATACCTCCTCTGTGGACTGTTTGTTTTCCCCTGGAGGTAGGTTACTTTCATCCCTCTTGCTAGAGCCTTCAGCCTCTACACATATCAGCCTGAAAAAAAGATTTCTTCAGGCAATGCCTTCCAACTCATGGTGGTGGCAAAGGCAGTTTGCAGAGACACACAGGACCACAGAATGTTAGGGGTTGGAAGGGATCTCAAAAGATCATCCAGTCCAAGCCCTTTGCCAGAGTAGCAGCATCCAGGGCAGGGCACACAGGAACACAGCCAGGTGGGGTTGGAAAGGCTCCACAGAAGGAGACTCCACAGCCTCTCTGGGCAGCCTGCTCCAGGGCTCTGCCATCCTCACAGGGACAAAGTTTCCCCTCCTGTTCCCCTGGCACCTCCTCTGCTCCAGCTTGCCCCCAGTGCCCCTTGGCCTGTCACGGGACACCCTTGGGCAGAGCCTGGCTGCATCCTCCTGACACTGCCCTGCACATCTTTAGCACAGCACTGAGGGCAGCCCTCAGGCTCCTCTGCTGCCAGCTGCCAGCCCCAGCTCCCTCAGCCTGGCCCCACAGGAGATGTTCACTGCCTGCAGCAGCCTGGGGGCTCTGGGCTGGACTCTCAATCTCTCATGCAATTCTTATTTTCTATGGCACAGTCAATGCTTCTTAGAAGCATCCAAACCAGCACAGGTGAGGGCTAAGCCTCCAAGCCCTGGGCTGCAGAACACTGTTGATGCAAACATGTTAAGAGTACTGTAAGCAAGCTCTGAGAGAGGAAAGCTACAGAAAGCACTGTGAAGCTATTGTCCTTACTGCTAAATTCAGTTACGAACTCCTTCTCCGATTCCAGGCAGATGGAACTAGAGAGAGGCTGTCAGAGCAGCAGTACAACCGGCTGGTGGACTACATCACAAAGGCATCTTCTCACCTGGCTGCCAGCACAGCCAGCGTCAGCATCCCGGCACCGCAGCCTGCCGAGCACCTGCCAGCTGTCACCAAAACCTACCAGTATGTGGTTGAGCCAAACTTCTCCCACATATTCATCAGCAAATTCACCATGGTGAAAAACAAAGCCTTGAGGAAAGGATTTCATTGATGCTTTTGGTGAGTACAGCAGCACCTGAGCTCTCTCCACAGTACCTACAGCAAACTTGCTTTGGAGGGAGGAGATGGAACAAGCTAAGTCCAACAGCGTTCCTGTCCTGGCAACATTCCTGCTAGGGAGCTGGAATAATACTGCTGGAAGAGTTCCAGCAAAGGAATTGAGTCAAAGGGCACAGCCTTGGAGTAGACCTCTGTCAGAAATCCCTTTGAACACCTCAGATCTGCCCTTAAGGAAGAGCTGTGTGCACAGCCTTCTGCCACACACCACCCCTGTCACGTGTACCAGGCCTGGCTGTGCCAGCTCTAGGGCCTGCTGGGCTGTTAGAAACCAGGTTTGTAACTCAGCTGTAAAGACTTGCTCAAGGCTGAGCCCTCCCCAGCACACTCCTCCCACCACCTTTTCCCAGTCCATCTGCAAAGCCCCCAGTGGCTGGTTTAGGTTACCACTGACAGCTGCGGGGTTAGCACCACTTCAACCTTAAAATAGCTTCCTTCATTGGACTGAAGTTTTGCAGGGTTAGTCCTTACTGTAAACTAGTGCCTTTGTGTGGTATGCAGCACAGAACATGAGCTACAGCAGGAACTGATTTTCAAAACTGTCTGTATACAGAAACTTTCTTTCACCCACCATAACATTTTCAGGCCTTTCACTGTGTGTGCATTGTCCATTTGGTGGCTGGAAGCCAGTAACATGCAGCTCAAAAACTGAAGAAACACAGCTAAGTCTCCTTAAAATCCATCCAAACTCTCCAGGTTCCATGTAAGCTGGATGTGTGGGTGCTCAGCACAGCCTTGGTAGCCCTCATTTACTCCTGCTCTGCCACCTCTACATGGTAGGTGCTCACTTCAGCCTTGACTCATGCTCACTGTCTCTGAACTGCTAAGCCCAGAGGCATTTAGCAATGACACCTTGCAGGGACTTTTTTTCCTGGCTGATCTAAAGTATGGACCCAGGGGCACCAAGTGCATGGAGACTTACTGGTGCCACCACCATGCACTTGTGAATATGGCATGGAGCACATCAAGACAAACGAGCTTTTCAGCATCTCCTTTTTCAGCTGGTTTAGTTTGGAGTCTCCAAGGAATTCCTGGCTCTGGGCACAGCTAAGGTTCCTTCATAAACCCAACCTGGCTGTGACAGTTTTAGTCCAAAAGGTTACTTGGTTTTCAGCCTGCCTGTTACCTTTCTCCTCTTGTCTGTAGATATGAATTTTGTCTGTGGATCCCTCAACACAGCTGGATTTAGAGACAAGAACCGAAATAAAGCCTGATCATCATTTGGAGCAGCTCTGCTTTGTAGTTACTAACCTCTATGCACACCTGAGCAAAGGCAGAGCAAGTAGGAATGCAGTAGCTAACTGCAAGGTTTTCCTCAGCAGTTCTGTTTTGTTAAAAGGTGTTTCTAAAAGGTGTGGCTGATGCTGCAGCAGCCTGGGCTCTGCATGGGCCCTTTCTGACTGAACCAAGCCCATGCAGGCTAAGCCTTTTGTGGCGATTGACTCCAGCTGGTGGCTCAATAGCACTGTTTTAACCATCTCTGTACATACCCACACACAGGCTTCATTCCTGGGTATTTTATGGAAATAGTTTAATAAATGCTTCTAATTTTGCATATTGGTGGATAAATTGTAATATAATGAGAAAGATTGTTTAAAGATAATAAAGCTATTTCTCTAACACCTGGGCTGCTGAGCTACTTGGGCCTGCCACTGCAAGGCAATGAAAGTCCCCTGCGCAGAACAACGACATACAGCCAAGGCTCATGCAGAGCCTGCTAGACTGCAGCTGGTCACTGGCCTTCATTGTGTACCAGGGAATGCAGGGGATCCTGACAATACCTGGGAGGTAAAAACTGATTGCTAGCTTGACAAAAACGTGTGCTTGTGTGACAGCTGCAGCAAACCAGCAGTGTGGTCACCATCTAGATCAGACTCAGACTGAGCTGTCCCATTATTTATTAGCCTGATCTGCCCAAAGCAGCCAAGAAGATGCCAATGCACCTGTAAAACAGGAGAGATGGCAGCAGTTTATTCTAAAAGTCTGCAGCCACTGTTCCAGGTGCATTTGTGTTTTTCCTGAGTTCCAGGAGAAGGGGGTGTCACTTGCTGCTGTTAAGCTTTGGTTTCATTCACAGGGGCAGGGCTATTTCAATTGCTAGATGGCTTCCCCTGCACCACTCCTGTCAGACCCTTTCTTTGCTTAAGGGCAACACTGCCTGTATGGAAAGTGCTGAGCAGAGCCCAGGCTGCTCAAACCTGGAGGTGCAGCTCAAAGCCCTCACTCACCTGCCTTGGTTAGGCCAGCACTGTTCATATGCCCATGAGGAGTTATTTAGCAGGAGAGTTACCCCAGGATTTGAAGCAAAGCCCTTCCAGCACACCACAGATGGCTTCACTCCTCAGGCTGCTTCTTGCAGCCTTCCCTCCTTTCACACAGCCAGCTCCAGGCCCCTCCTAGTACCCACATCCAGCAGTCAAGCGCTACAGTCCTAGCACCCACTTCAGCCTCAGCAGCAGGCAATGCAGACACTTCCTCTCCGAGCCAGCTCAGCCTGTGAAGCTCCAGGTAAGAGAGGTCCCTCCCTTCCTGGAACAACAATCCTCTGCATTCCCCAGCAGCAGCCAGGACAACCTAGCTGTAACTGCTTAGGGATGCAGTTTGTTATCCAATGTGGCCAGGCAGAGATGCAGGTAATTCCTGGGGCAAAGGAAAGCAGGCTTGGGTCACCCTGAGCAACCGATGAAGACTTTCTAGCACTCTCCCCAGCATCGGAGCACTTCAGCACTTTGACATTAACAAAGACAAATGAAGTTGTCACTGGTGCAGGGTTTTTTTATTGAGTGACACTGGGGTGTGCCATGCACCCAGTGCATTACACTTCACAACTCTGTCAGCAGGTGAGGTTCAGTCATCAAGTCTCCTTAGACTGCAGGGGATCTGCAAGATAAAGGAATAGTTACACTGGCCAAACTTCATGCCCCAAGTGAACATATCCGTATGCATGAATGCAAAGCAACAGAGAAATGTTTCTGTGGTGGTTTAGTCTGGAGGAATTCCCCCTGTTATTTCCTGATGGTTTAAGATTTACACCCCCTTCATGTGGCAAACAGAAGTGAAACCTGGAACAAATCAAGAGCTGGAACAAACTGCACAGCACATCAGAGTCACTATACATGCTGCACTGCTAACTGAAGCACTCTTGCTAAGGGCCTGGAAGAGAAAGGAATGCAGTTTGCAGAGAGGAGCCAGAGAGGAAACAAGTGGTGTAGGCAACCTACCAAGCAAGGAAGAAAACCAAATTCAGATTTCTCCACACTACACCAAACACAGCCCAAGAGCAGCTGTGCTGCACAACAAGAGTCATGCGACAGGCAGCACCATCCACTCAGCCTGCCCCTCCTTGCCAGTGCCACCACACAAAGGCCTTGTCAAGAAAGCTGAGTTCACACTTAGGTACCCAGCTGCCTGCATACCCAGCAGAGCAAAGGCTAACACCAGCACTTGTGAGTTCTCCTCCCTGCCTACCCTACCCCAGGCTAGGTGCTGACTGTGGAGCGAGATTCAGTGTGGCTGAGCCACCCTGTTGAGTGCCACACAGAGAACAGGCTCCAGGACAAGGGGAGAGGTGGAGCATGCAAGACTACCCCTTTTAGGTAGCTATAGCCAAGAAAAAGCAGATTCAACCTCCTCCCTACTTCTACAGCTAAGATTGAAACTCCTGAGGCAAAGGACAATCCTGTGTCCTTTCCCTTTCACAGCCTTTGCAGAACACCTGACACACCAGCACTGGCTTCCCTGCTTCTGCTGACACGCCCACATGTGGGCACATAAACCCAAGCTGCTTCTACTCTGAAGCAGGCACAAGTGTCAGTTCTGACATGAATAGGCCAAGGAATAAGAAGCATCAGCGATGCAAACAAAAATCACACCTAAAGGTTTGTATTTCACCTTCCCTTCCTGGTGCACTGAGGAGCAGAGGCAGCATTCAGGAACCATTCAACAGGTGCACACAACTTTGCTTTTTAGGCTGCAGATGGGAACATAAGCTGAGAGTGCAGCTCTGTCTGCACGGAGCAAAACCCTGCTCATGACTCCAATTAAATATTCGATATGCATCCCTGTTGACAGTGTTTGTCTCAAGTGATTTTTAACACCAGATGGCCTTTTGGAATGCTCTGATGAAGGCCACCTGACTCAAGAATGCAATTCCCGTTTCTAAGACAGTTTCAAAGTGCCTATACATTAGCAAATGCAGGGAACCAGAGGCACAATTAGCAAGATTAAAACCAGGTAAATAAAGTAGCTTCATTACTTATTGACTTAGCTGCAATTGCAAGAAGAAAAGAGAAGTCTGCCCCTCTCACAACAAAAAAAAAAAAAAAAAACCAACCAAAACCAACCCCAGAGGGATCCCCACAATTATTTTTTTTTTCTTTTCAAACTTGCTAAAGAGGGTGGACCTTTGCTTTTGGTTTATTTTTTTATGTAACTGTTATGCAGAAACCAGATAGGTGTAGATTACACAACAGGATTTAGTATTAAGTGTTAAGTACAAATCTTTTATTCAATCTTGCTGCTTTAAGCAAGGAGGCTGAGAAAATCCAGCTGGCCAGGATAATTAGAGGCACAGATTATCCTGTAATGATCACAGTATGAAAACATTCCAGAAGAATGAAAAAGCTATCAGCCCAGATTAGTCTGGAGGCATTTTAAGAGAAGCAGAGAACTCAGTGTAAGAAACTTGGATCAGGAAAAGGGGAGGAATTGTTGATTGAGCTGTCCCATCACAGGCCTGTGCAGTTTGGTGACTCTGCTTATTAATAAACTACAACACATCTGAAATGGAGACTTTTTTTTTCCTCCTGCTGTTATGACAACTAAGGGAGAGCAAAGCTTGGTAACCTTCAAACAAAAGGAGGTGTTCAGTGCCAGGAAATAGCACAGTGAACAAAGGCCTATTCCAACTCCATTCAGTAGGGCAAAAATCTTGAGCTGTAAGCTGCTGCCATTGTTCAGTGCACAGACTTTACAGTGGCCCTCACAGAGTCACAGAAAAGCCTTCTAGGACCATCCAGTCCAACCATTCTCTAACTCTGCCAGGGCTGCTGCCAAACCATGGCCCTCAGCACCACAGCTCTGCCTCTTTGAAACACCTTGTCCCAGGTTGGGAACTATAGGATTAAAAAAAAAGTCCTCTTGGGACTTGAAGATTGTTATTCAATCCCACAATTCTGCTATCTCTTCATAAGCTGACAGCAAGGCCAGCTTGTTCTCCTTTCCTCCCCCTCCAGCCTTGTGTGGGGCAGGAGCTGCATTATCAGGATAAACATGTAAGGATAGACCTGGTTGGGGCCTCCAGAGGCTGTGTTTAGGCCTATGGATGGCAGAGGCATAGGGGGGGGGTGAGGATTGGAGCACTGGGGATGATAGATTTAGTTTTGGGTTGGGGGAAAATTCGGGGGATTTGCTTACGGATTCTGTATCTGCTTTGTAATTTCTATCTGTAACTCTCTCTCCAAATATAATTCTGTTTTTTTTCTCCAATTCGTTTGAGAGCTTCACTCTGTTGGCTCTTTAAACCCACAACACACCTCCTGGGATGGGGATTCAACCACATCCCTGGGCAGCCTGTGCCAGTCTTTGAGAACTTCAGTCAAGAAGTTTCTTCTCATGTCCAACCCAAATCTCCCCTGGTGCAACCTGAGGCCATTTCCTCTTGTCCTGTCACTTGCTACTAGGGAGAAGAGACCAACCTCACCTCACTCTGAACTCCTATCAGGTAGTTGCAGACAGCAACAAAGTCTCCCCTCAGCCTCCTCTCCAGACTAAATCCCAGTTCCCTCAGCCAGTCCTCACCAGCCCTGTTCCCCTGATCCTTGCCCAGCTTTGCTGCCCTTCTCTGGAAACACTCCAGCCCCTCAATGTCCTCTTTGGAGGGAGGGCCCCAAAACTGAGCCCAGTACTCAAGGTGTGGCCTCACCAGCACTGAGTACAAGGGGGACAATCACCTCCTTGGGGCTGCTGGTCACACTATTCATGATCCAGGACAGGATGCTGTTGGCCTTCTTGGCCACCTTGGCTCACTGGAAGTCCACAGTGGCAGTTCTGCTGACCTCCAATACTGAAAACTCCATCATGTCATGATCCCTGTGTCCAAAAGAGCCATCAGCTGTTACACCAACCACCAGTCCTTCTCTATTCACCAACAGCAGGTCCAGCAGGGCACCCTCCCTAGCTGGCTCCCTCACCAGCTGTGTCAAGAAGTTCTCTTCCGCACACTCCAGGAACCTCTCCGGGACTGGTCCCTCCCTGCTGTGTTGTATTTCCAGCAGACATCAGTGAAGCTGAAGCCCGCCATGAGAACAAGTGCCAGTGATTGTGAAACTCCTCCAGACACCTGAACAGTATTTTAGCTGTCTCTTCATCCTGGTTGGTTGTCTACAGCAGACTCCCACCGTGATACCTGCCCTGATAGCTTTCCCCTGATTCTTAGAGAATCATAGCATGGTAAGGTTGGAAGGGACCTCAAAGCTCAGCCAGTTCCACCCCCCTGCCATAGGCAGGGACACCTCCCACTAGTACAGGGCACTCAAGGCCTCGTCCAACCTGGCCATGAACCCCTCCAGGGAGGAAGCAGCCACAACCTCCCTGGGCAACCTGTACCAGTGCCTCACCACCCTCACTGCAAACAACTTCCTCCTAACATCCAGTCTAAATCTCCCCTCTGCCAGTTCAAACCCACTGCCCCTCATCCTGTCATTGCAAGACCTTGTCAATAGTCCCTCCCCAGCCTTCCTGTAGCCCCCTTCAGATCCTGGAAGGCTACTCTAAGGTCTCCTGGAAGCCTTCTCTTCTGGCTGAAGAGACCCAACTCTCTCAGCCTGTCCTCATAGCAGAGCTCTTACTCATTAACACTCCACCCTCCTGTCACCATTGTGGCCAGGTTATCTTCCACCTCTCACCAACCTCAGAAGCCAGTGAAATGCATTCTACAGGAGAAGCAGCCTTTCCTTCTCACTCACTGTGCCAGCATAGGCACCAAAGCAACAGACACAGCCAGCCCAAAGCAAAGCAGCACCAGTGTAAGAGTGCCACCAGGCAAGTCTCAGAGCTGTCTCCTCTCTGTGGGTGCAGGAGGAGCAAAAGGCCTGGCACCCCATTGCAAACCTCATTACTCAAAAGACTTTCAGGAGCTTTCTCACCTGCCCTTGCTCCCTGCTTCCCAGATGCCATATTTCGTCATGTTTTTTATTACTTGGAGGCTTCTCAAGTGCAATTTGTTTCCTTTTTCTTTGGGAACACCTTTGTATTTGATCAGAAAGGAAGAACCTCCATACAGAAGCACAATTTTTCACTGAAACAACCCAAAATAGTCTCTGGTCCAGTGCAGAGAAGCACATTACCTGTAACTGCTGTTGCAATCATTTGGGTGGTGCAGACTCAAACACACCAGCTGCTCTCATGGCTTCAAAGTCCTTCATGGGATCATAGTTTTTGTAGAACTCTGCATAAGCTCGTTTCCTGGGTTCAGCAACTCCAAACTGCAAAGTAAGGCAGGGGAAATTAAAACTTGCTAAGTTTTAGGAGCAGGATTTTAGTTCTATTAGCTCCATGCAGCTTGTTCTAAATATGCTCTTCTGCCTTCCTAGTGTATCAGTGCAGGGTGCCAAGCAAGGTCTAGACCCAGACTGTTAAACAAAAGGACATCCTAAGTCTGACCACAAACAAGCCTGTCTGCTTCCTGACAGATGTGCAGGCCTATTGTCTCTGACAGCCAGAGCTACCAGAGAAGTTTCAGCCAACTGTGGCATTTTTGCACTGAAGGACCTGGAGTTCACTTGATTTCCAGTCACTTTTATCAACAGCTTCCTGAGTACTGATGTGCTGCAAGCACTGTATGAGTGAGCTCAGTGGGCTAGCCAAGACTCAGCTCCTTCACAGTACCTCAAGCTGTGTTGCTTGCCTTGTGTATGATCTCCACACCACCGAAGGACACCTACTGCTCTTACCTTTGTCAGAAGGCTCTTAAGGACCATGAAAACCAAATAAATGTGGTCCTCCTTTTCCAAATGATACTCAAAAGAAAGGATAAAAGGACCATAGTAGCTTCCCTACCACGGTATCTTCAGTGTTTTTCAAACTGCTTATGGGCAAGTTTTGTGACTCAGTGTAGAGGCACGAGCTTGACAGCTCTCTTGAGCAGACACAGAGCACCCAGAGTTCGTGAGCATCAACTGTGTGCATGACAGAGAGCAGTGTAGGAGACCAGGGTAAGTGGTCACAAACTGCATGACCTTGATCAGACAGCTTAAAGCATCACTTCACTTCAGACAAAGATTAGGAAGATTTATTTATGCTCTGGAAACGTGCTTACAAAAACACATTAGTACTAAAGCTCTCTGCTGAACAGGTCTCAACCAAATCTCAACAAAAAAAGATTATGAATTCTTAAAACACTCAAATGAGCCCAGTTTGTAACTGAACAACTACAGAACTCACCTTGTATAAAGCTGCACATCCCACAGACACAAAAAATGCCCCGAAGAGGTGAAGCTTCATGCGGCGGGCCAGGAGGCGCCGCATCTGCGGCTTAGGCAGCAGTGCAGCTGACATGGTGACTCCTTCCTGAGCACAACGCACAGAGAAGATCTCAAATCGTTTTCTGTACCTCCAGAAACAGTCTCATTTTTTCACACTGTGTAACAATCCTCTTCACGGCATAAGCAGCACTCTCTGAGCTTTTATTAGGTAAGGCGCAGAATTCAAGGACAACCTATCTATGACATGAACCCAAGCAAGTCTTAGCAGTCCTTACACCCAGCACTCACAGCATCAGGACCGCCCTTCATTTTTCATACCTCCTCCCCTCCCTGCAGAGTCTACCACTTCACCCCTGCTGTTCTGGTGTTTGCATCAAGAGACATTCAAGACGCTAGTCAGGCTTTGTCCTTTCCCAAGGAAGAGCTTTTTTCACTAACTGCAAACCCTGTCCGTTATAGGATTTTTCTTTTATTATTATTCAATAGGATTTTATTAAAGACCTACAAGGCGTGAAGCACATGGCTGCTTCTAACGCCAAGGTGCAAAGGGATGGGAGTAGCCCCGAGGCGGTGCTGCCCGCAGGCTGCTCTCTCTGTGCGGTCTCACAGGCCCACGGAGCAAGGGCCGAGGCCGGGAGGTGGCCCTGCTGTTCCCAAGGCCTTGGTGTTGCCCATGCCCTGCGCGCCCTCACCCCTCGCACTTAAGCGAAACCACCACAAACGAGCCCCGGTACTGGAGGAAGCAGCGCCGAGGCCGACCCGAGACAAGCCCCACACCAATTCCTCCCTCACACGAGGCGCTCCGGCCCCGCCGCAGGGCCTGCCCTTCACACCCTCGGGGACGCGCAGAGGTCACGGGCTGCCGTGACCAGCCGCGGGGCCGAAGAGAGAAGCGGAAAGAGCGGCGGCTGGCGGCCGTGGGCATGAGTGGGGGAGAGAGGAGTCAGCGGCAGGAGGAGCGAGCGCGATCGAGGCCTCACCTCAGAGCAGGCCCACCGACGTCCTTCCGCCCAGCCTGCCGGGCGCCCTCTGCGTCCCCGCTACTCCGCATGCGCGGGAGATGGCGGCCGGCGGCCGGCGTACGGCGAGTCTCGCGGCTCAACCCTCGCAACGCGGCCGTTCTTGGGGCGGGCTCCTTGCGCGGCGCCCGTGTGTTGTGGCGCGTGAGCGGGGAGAAGGGCGATGAGCCGCGCCACGGCCAGGGGACAAGAGCGCGCTGCTCGCAGTCCCGAGGCGACGCTGCTGTGCCACGGAGCGCACTGCGGGCCCTTCCCTCGCCTCGGGCCTCCTGCGAGCACGGCGCCCGGTGCCGAGACACCTGCTGCCGAGACACCTGCTGCCGAGACACCTGCTGCCGAGACACCTGCTGCCTCCCCGGGAGGCTACAGCCGAGGGCGGCGCAGGGCAGGGTGGGCGCATGGAGCGCCCTGGCTGAGCCGGGGCTTGCGAAGCCGTGCCGAGTCCCTGCTCTTTCAAAGCTACGCAGTCACTGCCCCACCGCCTCCTAACGAAGCGGTGCCCTGCACCCTTCCCGCACACAGCTTCACATCCGCGGGCTTACAGATGCGCATCGGAGCCGAGGGCTGTAGCACCGCAGTAATGAAAGAGTGATCTTAGAGAGTCTGCTAAGAATGGCTGAGCCTAGGAACAAATCAGAACTTTGTCACCCTGTCTAGCATCCCTCGGCCAGTTACTGTACTTTTCCTAGCACCGAGGCAGACGAGTGCTTTACCCGTGGGTTCCACCTCATCACCACCTGCATATGGCATCGTTGTCAGTTTTATTCCTGAGGAGACTCTGTGGGACTCTCTCTAAATCCCCACCCTGTGCAGCGAGATATTCTTTCCAACCTTGCACTCCCGTGCCAAAGCCAGCAGAGCCCAACATGATAGAAGAGCCTGGCCCTTAAAACCAAAGAAATTTTGCTTTTCCTTTCGATGGGATTAAAGAAGAGGGAGATGTCAGCAGAAAATTGCATAGAGAAACCATGAACCAGCTACAAGCTGGGAGAGTGATCTGAACAGCAGCAGCCTAAATGGACACAATTCAGACGTTCCTCAAGCCGAGGACACATCAGATTGAAATGAAGGGTGGCTGAGAGCCTTTCCTGCCTGAATTAACACAAAATGCCAGGCGTTAATGATGCCATGCAGAAGGAACAAGGAGATCCCTCTGTAACCTGAGCGGGGCGCTCTGAGGAAGTGCCCAGGTCTGCAGGGGCTCTGCTGTCCCTGAGGCATGCGGTGAGACCGGGGAGAGCTTCCCAGGGCATCTGAACAGCTCTGCCCAACTCACCCTCACATTCTGTGAGGTCAGGAAAAGAGGATCAGTGACCCATTGGAGGGAGAGAGAGGAGGTTTCATGGCTGCCATCATTCTAAATTACATGTGAGGGATTTTCCTATAAACACCAGTCTTGATGAGAGAACATTTTGGTGGATGGACGAGGACTGGAACGTTTAAAACCTGGATTGCTGTTTTCCATAGCTCACTGCATGGCTGGCCAGGTCGTGAAGTTCTTTGTGGCCGCTTTCCCCATGTGCCTGAGATACTGCTGGCTAGGAGGCATCTTTGTGTTACAGTTAAGATGTTAAATGAAGTGCTAATTGTTCCTGTTCTTTGACGTCTTGGCCATGGGATAGGCAGGCAGCTCCTTGGTGCTCCCTCCCAAGAGCAGTTCGAGACTGTGCAAATAAAGGATGACAAAAGGGATAGAGCGAGAGCTGAGGAAGGAGGGACAGATTAAAACAGTGCACAGAGGTGCCTCCTGCCAGCCCACTTTCTGAGGTGATCATAAGGTCGAACGCAGGTTTGGACCTGAGTGGGCCCTGTGCATTCAAAAGTGTCAGAGCACATAAACGTCCTGACAGCACTGAGGCAATACAGGGACAACAGCAGCCCTTCCCTTCCCAGCCCACCCAGCCCTGGGGTCTCCAGCACCTGCTCCCCCTTTTGCAGGACTATGCTCAAAAGGTGCCACAGTTAGCAAAGCAGAGTCTGCAGTCCCCTTTTCATCTCCAAAATGCAGCATCTCCAGCAACAGGTGAAGCTCTTCCATGGTGTCCTTGAAAGGGTTCGTTTTTTGAGTGAAGGCAGGCATTAATGCTAAATTGTCTCTTGCTTGTGCTCCACTGAAATTTGAAACTAAATTTACCTCTCACTGTAGGGACACAAAATGCAGGCAGTGAATTGTTGCCTTGCCCACGGAGTGCCAGCTGTGGTACTTAGGGCTGTACATTCTGTGGTGTATACTGGAGCCAGCTTAGCAACAGCACTGTGACAATCCAGGGATTTTGTGTGGGCCACAAGAAGCCTTCAGATAATCATAACCTGGATCAAATTAGGACCAAGAATCTACTGGAGGAAGATCACGTGGGGCACCAGCAGTCCCCAGAGCCAGCAGCATTCCTAAAGAGTTTAGTTTATTATGAAGTCAACCTCTAGCACAAAATAAATAACAAAATTCAACAGTGCTGTGTGGCAGAGATGAAAATGCACACATATGGATGCTCCTGCACCAGAAACTGACTAAGGAAATGCTCTCTTACCACTGCTGTGTCGACACCAATCTAGGGTGCTGTGGAACCAGCAAAGATACTGTGGCACAAGAAGTTACTCAGCAGCACCAGAGTGACAGCTGTACCATAAATAGGGGTGAATCAAGGTTTCCTAAATGGAAAAAGTCAAAATTAGTAGTGGGAAGAAAAGCATTTTTGTACTACCAAAAGGGCATTGTGGAAAAAGGAGCAAAAGAGCGAGCAGAGTGGAAATTGGAGTACATGGAGCAGACAGGGATTTCACAAGCCTCTATTGATTTTCTGCATGCTTCTGAAAGAGAAGAATTTAAAAAAAAAAAAAAAAAAAAAAAAAGACATTTCTGAATCTTTGTTCACCTTGTAAGGAGCTAGATTTGGGTATTTTCATACAGAGCAAACAGTGACAGCATTCAGTGACTGACCCTGTACCGTCAGTTCCTTGTTAAGAGCCTTGGCTCTTTCCAGCCAGGCCATGGCTCATGTGCCTGGTCAGGCGCAAGCAGGAGCAAACACAGCAGGGGCACAGCTGTGATGGGATGTTCACAGCCATGTGCCAGGGTTGTTTGGACTGGTTTTCTGGAGCATGGTTCTGTATTGATTGTGCTCATTCTGAAGTCCTCCAGGTTTGGAGACCCTACCTGAAAGAAATACCCTGCTCATTTGGCAACCTTACTCATATCAGCTGGATTTGCAAACAGTACTCTGTGTCATGCTTACCTCAGAGTTTAACTTGAACAAGTCTACCTTCATTTTGCATTGCCAGAAACACTCTGCATTGTCAGGCTCTAGACAGCCTGATGAGGCTCTGGGCAGCCTGATCTAGTGTGAGGTGTCCCTGCCCATAGCAGAGGGGTTGAAACTGGATGATCCTTGTGGTCCCTTCCAACCTCGACAGGTTCTATGATTGTCATCTGATTTCTTAGGATGAAACAAAAACGCCCCCACAGAAACCCCTCCCTCCTGTCCCTGTTCCATGCTCAAAGCTCTCCAGATGAGGGCAAGGTTCTTCTGTCTTGCAGTGTAGAACATTGTGTAGCAATGGAAATGATGTTGTCTGCAGTGGGACTAAAGCCATCACAGGTGGTGGGTTTGCACCGTTCTTTAATCTGCTGTGTCTCTGCACTGCTGCCTTACTCTGAGGAAGGTTTTTTTCATTCCTCATCCTTGTTTTCCAGGAACCATCTGACCTCCAGGAAAGCTGAAAGTGGCCAGCTGCTGCTGTTCACACAGCTATCGTTTTGTTCAAGGAATTGGTTCCCATGGGAAATGGCAGGCCAACTGTCCTGTGGGAATGACACAGTGGCTGGGAAGTGGGAAAGCCTGCTCCAAGTAGAAGCTCAGACTTCACTCTCCACAGGATACCCCCCTCCTCCCAAAAATGCCCTTGCTATTGCTTATTTGGTGTTGGAAAAGCCCATTGATTAGCAGTGCTGTGTTGAGGGAAGACTCCCTAGCTTTTCTGGGATGCTTGATGGCATTGCAAACAACGCAGATTTTCTTTACAGTCCTAACTTTGCCAGCAGTCGAGGAGTCACTGACTACACAGTCCCCAGTGGGGCTAAAATCCATGTGAGGTTGTGGCCCCAGGTTTCAAAAAGGGAGGCACAGCCAGACCTGTGAGGCTTCCAGAAAGCAGCCAAATCATCTGCTCATGTGTTTCAAGAAACCTGTTGTTGGCATCAGCTTCTAGCAGTAAGTACCCTAAAACCAGCCTGGTCTTGGCTGGTTTGTTTGAAATCATCTAATTAGGAAATTGTGCCTCTCAGGTTTCCAGTGCACTGAAGTTGTTGAGCTTCGTGATTAGCAAACCCGGCAAGAGCCAACAGCATAAGTGACCTCGGTTCACTGTGTTGTGATGAAGTGAGTTCAGGACACGTTCTCCTGGAGGGATCTGGCTGTGGTCAATGCAGCATTCCATGTAAGCCTCTGGAAAATGGACCCTGTTTTTCCAAGCAGGAGGCATGAGATTACTCTAATCCATAACCTCTACCACAGTATTAATTAGCACGGCTTGCTAACCAGAGACGTCATATTTGCAAATGAAATTCTAGAAGGGCATCAGTAAGGAACAGGATGTTGAAGCCAAATGGAAAACATGAACCAATAAAAAGGCTGAACTAGCTGGAAGTGCAAGCTCAGGCTTTGAAGTTAGTTCAAGTACTGCATGCTTTAATTTTGGTGTAATCTTCTGATGGGGGTACAAACAAGCACACAGAAACAGATTTTGTAAGGCTTGGCCCAATGGCAGATGAATCAGTGTGTTGATGGTTCCCAACAATTGCACAGCCAGAGGAGCTGTGGTCTTTGTGCAATTAGATTGGTAATTGGCTTCAGTGGGAGTCTCGGGTGCGGAGCAAATGAAGTGTCGCAGCCCTCGACTCTCATAAGATTCCTCAGCAGAGGCTAAGCTTTTGTGCTCAGAACGACCTGAACGTAGATTCAGGGAAAATGAGTCCCTCTAGAGTCCATCTGCTCACTGCCCAGCCCCAATATGGGTTTGAAAATACTTAGTCATCTGGACAGATACATCTTATCTGGTTTTAGAACCCCTTTGGTGACAATAAGGACAGCAAAAGCTCTCTGGGCAGTTTGTTTCCAGTGCTGAACTGTTGTCTGGCAGTCCAGGCTGCGCTTAGTGCTGCATTCCCCTGGCAAGCCCCGGGAAGCATATGTCTTGCTGTGGTTTGATTTCCTAGCCCTTGGTTGTTGTTGTTCTAGCAGACTTCGGTGTGGAGCTGCAGAGGGAAAGCTGTGCTTGCCTGCTGCCTCGCTCGGAACAAAAAAGCCAAGCAGACTGCTTTTGTCCTGTGGACAGCCCTCTGAAGGCCTGCTCCTGCCACATGCTGAGCACCTCTGGAGACCTGAATTAAGAGAACAGGGTCAGGATGAGGAAGTCAGGAGTTAAGGCGAACTTTGAATGGTGGATGGGCACAGTCACTGTCGTGGTAGGCCTAAACAGGCCTCTTGGGCTTGTACATGTCCTGGCTTGTGCAGACATGTTTTTCTGCTGTTTTGGGGAGAGAGCAACCGCGGGAAAAGGGACAAAGGACCTGGCGCCACTAAGTCTGGGGTCCGGGGTCTGTCCATCACCTG
>WBNM01041971.1:62901-115992 GCA_013399055.1 Ramphastos sulfuratus
GTTATTTCCAGATCCTGTTATAACCTGTATATAGTTTCCTAACGTTGCAAAGAGCCTGTTACTATTGTTATTATTAAATGGTGGTAGGGGGTGGTGCGAGTTCCGATTATTTAATATTAATAAATTATATATTAATATTTTTATAATATCATCTCGCAGTACCTAATTACCCCTCCCCGACAGTCACACACTCCTTTTCCAGATCATTAGCTTGAAACCAGTACATCATTTCCCAGTCTTTAGTGAATGGCCAACACCTGCTGTTAGTTACTTCCTCATTAAGGACAAAAAGCCATAGGTAAAGCTAATTTTTCCTGTTGCATATGCTTCCTAGAGGAAAAAGAACTCCTCAAAAGCGCATTTATCTTCCCTTTCCTGCAGCTGTGCAGACCTGTGGAAAGACCTATCCACATTCCTCAGCAGCACCTTCATTACCAGAGGTGGCTGCAATATTGCCTTTGGAAGTAGGTGATGTACACCAAGCTTAAGCCCTGCGTGATTGTGACAGTAGTGTACTAGAGAAAGTGATTAGTGTGTATACATAAGCACACAGAGAGCCACCAAGCAGAGCCTTTAGGGGCATGTCCAGATGCCTGCATACACATACAGACTCTAATGCTGTAGATTACTGCAGAGTTGTTGCAGGTTCAATTCTCAAAGTACCTTTTTCCAGAAATGAGTGGGATTCAAACCAGTTAGGGTCTAGGGCTTACGAAACAGCAGTGACCAGCTGGGTGTCACAGCTGGGATGAAATTCATTCAGCTGTCTGCAGGTGAAAGCCACTGCGAATGCTGTAAGCTTGTTGGTTGCATTCAGTGTGCCACAGGCACTGTGGAAGATGGTAAGATGTAAAGAGCAATGAAAGGTCTAGCAGGAGGTCTCCCTGCCCATGGCAGGGGGCTTGGAACTAGACCATTTTAAGGACACCTCCAACTCAAAGCATGTTATGGTTCTAAAACACTTGCAGCAAAGTCTCTGCATTTACTGACAGCGACAGATAGGGACAGATAGGGACTAAGCGTCTCTGTGCCTGTGCATTCCTTGGGAGTGATGCTGGGGAGGTTTCTCGCTTGCCTTGGCAGTTGTTTCATTTAGCTCTGTCATTAATGGCACAGTAGCTGTGCTTTGTTCACAAAGCCTTTTCTTTGTAACCTTCTTGCCAACAGAAGATGTCCAAAGGCGTATGGTGGAGGGGAATCATGCACAAGATTGGTTCAGAGGAAAAGGAAACACCTGACATTGAGAGCACAAATCCACTTACTGTGTCTCCTCTTGGAGATGAAACAAGAGCTTCATGTGAGAAATGCACAGAGCTCATCAGCACCCTCTGAAGAAACACACCACGAAGGTGTGGAATAGCAGTGCTGCTGTCAGCACTCTCACAGGTAGCACCAGGAAGCTCAAATGGCTTAATTAGCAGAGAAACAGAAGGAAATCCAAGCAAATGCAGCCTCTGCTTGACATGGAAATGATCTCAGCTCAGTGAACATTAAAAATAAGACAACCTGGTTTGTACCTTGACAACCCTTCCCATACTAGGGCAGCTTAGTGGGTCCTGCGTAATTGCACTCTGCTATTACTTGGCAGAGTAGTATCCATCGTGGTCATTGTGCCAATGCTGCACTGAATCCCTGGCAGAAATCAAAATGTTTGAGAAGACATGCCTGAAGGGATCCTACAGGAAGGCTACAGAGAGACTGTTCCTGAGGGTGTCTAGAGAGAGGCCAAGGGGGAATGGTTTGAAGCTAAGGCAGAGCAGGGTTAGAGTGGAGCTGAGGAAGAAGTTGTTGAGTGTGAGGTTGGTGAGAGTCTGGCACAGGCTGCCCAGGGAGGCTGTGGCTGCCTCCTCCCTGGGAGTGTTCAAGGCCAGGCTGGATGAGGCCTTGAGCAGCTGAGTCTAGCTGAGAGGTGTCCCTGGGCATGGTGGGGAGGTTGGAGCAGATGAGCTCTGAGGTCCTTTCCAAGCTGAGCCATTCTGTGCCATGGGCTGTAAGTGACTCTGCATGTCTGTGAATACACACACACAGCCACAGAGATATTTAGTTCAATTGCAATGGGGACAGAGCTGCAAGCTGAATTGCAGGGCACCACTGGTTTGCATAATGCTGAGTGGACGGAGCCAGTTTGCAAACACTGCTCGCTGAAGGACTCAAAGCACTTGGTTTGGTGTGAAGCTTGCCAGAAGCGTGTGGTACTCACCAGTGGTGGCACTGCAGTTCTTGCATGGGGGTTGGTCAGTTGTGACCAGTTTGGCAAGGCTGCACAAAGAGGTTCATCATCCATGACAAATAGGAGAGGCTTCATTTTAGAAGGGATCTAGGTCAGAGCTCCCAGCATGAGCCTTGTCTACATGTTACTGAAGTGCCTGCAAACACCATGAAGGCAAGAATGCAGCACAGCAGAGCCTGGCTGCCACTCTCCAGTGTTTGCTTGCCTGCACCCTGACAAGTCAGCAGCAGAAGGTGGCCTGTCCCATGCTGCTCACCCTGCCATACAGCACTGCCCTCATGGCATTTCATGGTTCTTTTTTGCCTTTTCCATTAATGAGTGGTAGGCCACATAGCACCCCATGCTCTGCTCACTGCAAGGTGCTACATTCCACCCTTCTCAGGTGCACTGAGCATTAAGCCTTACTGTGACTGACATTTGGGAAAACATGAAAAACAGAGACAGGAATTTGATGGGTTACTCCCTTGTGGCTTCCACTAAAGTGGTCTTGCTCAGATAGCCTCACACAAGCAAACAGCCCAAACACAGGAGGAATGGAGACAGGCATTAAGCAAACTGTGTCTGAACTGTGAGGAAGGCAGGAACAGAACCAGATCTCCCTTGCTCCCTCTGCCAGGACATACAGGCAGGGCAGCTGCATCCATAAAACAGTCTCCTGCTTCCCTGCTAGCCTGTTTGAAGCAACTCCTGATGGAAATGCCATCCAGTTCTCAGTCATTGTACCAAGAGTGAAAGAGAAAAATCTGTTAGTTGTTCTTAGCTGCCACCCCACCCTGAGAAGGAAAGCATTCCTGAATGGTCCTTAGCAGTGGGATCCAAGAGCTCCAGCTGAAGAACCTTCACTGCTGACAGCCGAGGCAGGGCTGCACAGCTCCTTCTTCTCCAAGAGGCTGGGACGGGTAGTGGCAGACACCATTCCTACCTTGTGGGTAGTTCTTGGGAATCCAGCAAGCTAGAGCTTGCTGTCCTGATTTCTCTTACACATAGAGAAGAATGGAGCCAACAACCTTGTGGCTGGGGACTGATGTTTAAAGTGGTCTGAAAGATGTGGAGAGATCTGTCATCATCCTGTTCCCTGCCTAGCAGTTAATTCTGCCCCTCTTAAGCTCCCAAGTAATCTTTTGACCTTAGTTCCAACATCAACTCTATCCCTATTCTTTTAAAAACTCTTAAAATGTTAAGAATAAGCAAGAAAAGAGAGAGAGCTACACAAAGGCTGTGAGCTCCTGCAACCTTCCAGTGTGCAGTGCCTGCAGAGATAGGATGTTTTACACAAGTTCTCAATCACAGCTCTGTCCTTGTGTATTTTAAGCCTTTTCTGTGGATCAAAACACAGAGACGAGGCAGAATGGTCACTTCTGCCCAGGAATCAGACTGGACTGGAAGCCAACCACAGCAGTGTTTGGTTTTGTGATAGCTCAGACACCTCCTGAGCTACCCTTGACAAAGAGAACTGCACTACTGAGTGCAGTGTGCTAGAACACTGCTCTAGGGCCATCAGTTCAGTGCAGTGTTTTACCTAGTCTCTGGGTCAGGCACTGCAGAACTGGGTTTGATTCTAAGCTCTTTAGGATCACGGCCACCTACTTGTCTGGGCCATGCACACCTCTGTGGAGTCTCACACTTGTAAGCAAATCAGCAACACGAGAATCACTGTCACAGTCATGTTGATACACAATACAGTGGCAGATGTTTATTTTCTACCTTTGGGTGGTGTCCCATGGTTCTTAAGAAGCTGTCATCTTTGCTCTGGAAATGTAAGGACAAACCTGAGATGCACATTGGATTTGTCTCCTGCCCATCTCCAATGCATTTCTCTGCATTTCCTTCCTCAAGGAGATTTTACTCTGCCTGTGAAAGGTGCCAGAATGTAATTTCTGTTTTGCAGCTTGATGACACAGTCAAAGTAGCTCTTCCAAAAATGCATCAAAAAGAGAGAACCAAGGCATGGCTGGCTTGGCCCCCAGTGGCAGGCAGTCTCCCATCCAAGCACTCACTCACTTTGCCCCACTCTAAGCAGGACAAGGGGAGAAAAGAGGGAAAACAGGAAAGAAAAGCTTTGGGGGTCAGGATAAGGACAGAGAGATTGCTTATCAATTACTGTTGCAGGTAAAATGGACTCAAATTAGGGAAATTAATTTATTGCCAGTTAGAATAAATCATTCCTGATAGAGGTGGGAAGAGGGCAGACCAAGCAATGCTGCAGTTCTCTCTGAAGCTGCATGCAGAAAATACTGCCAGAGGAAGAGTGTGGTTAGAGTACTAGAGAGGGCAGGACACCACCTTGCCTAAAAGAGCAGTGCTGAAGTACAGAATGGGAAGAGGAAGGAGGAGCAGAGAAGGGCAGGCAGGATTAGTCCAAGTTCCATTAATTTTTTCTAAATCCATCTAATTTCAGCAGGGGCTTAAAAAAAAAACAAAAAAAAAAACAAACACCCAAAGCACAAAAGCTGCAGGGGATTCTTCCATCTAGAAATTCAAACTCTGGAGCAAAATCTGTTTCTCTGTCATTAGCAGCTCACTTTGCAGCCCCACTTGTTTCTCCCATTCTGATCACAGAATAAACCATGTCTGCTTTGCCAGGGACCACCTCCTGCTGTGTCAGACCCCTGGCAGCAATTCCTGGCAGCTTCCTCCAGACATCTCATGCTAATATATAAAATACTCTAACTTGAAAGCTTAGATAACTTTCACAGACTACCACTTTGCAACAAAATTCTATCTGGTCAGCATTAAGTCACAGAGTCATAGAATGAGTTGGGTTAGGAGGGACCTCCAAAGGTCATCCAGTCCACCCCCCTGCACTCCCCAGGGACATCCTCTACTACAGCAGCTTGCTCAGAGTCTTGTCCAGCCTGACCTTGAATAGCTCCAGGGATGGGGCCTCAACCCCCTCTCTGGGCAACCTGTTGCAGTGTTCCAGCACCCTCATGGTGCACAACTTGTTCCTCACATCTAATCTCAATCTGCTCTGCTCTAGTTTGAAGCCATTGCCCTCAAGCTGTCCTTGCAGGCTTTTTCAAACAGTCCCTCTGCAGCGTTCTTGTAGCCCCTCCAGGTACCGCCAGGCTGCTGTTAGGTCTGCCTTAAGCCTTCTTGTCTCCAAGCTCAACAACTTCAGCTCCCTCAGCCTGTCCTTACAGCTTCCTGATCATTTTCATGACCCTCCACTAACCATGGTTAGAGGCACAAAAAATCTTGCCTTCATGTTAAGGCCATACAGGTTAGTCAAATGTGATCAGGAGTGGGATAACTTAATTCCAGTGAGCATCAGCACTGACAGGAGGAGGATCAGTGTTAAGAACCTAGATTTCCAGGTGCCCATGTTGGCAGTCTGGTACTCACTTTGTTTCTTGAGAGGCTTTGAGTGTCTCTTCACAGTCAGGCTGCTCCGTGGAGAAGTGCTCAATCTTTCAGAGTTTCCAGGCTTTAGGAAGGACACAGATGAAGCTCCTGTATGTGGAAAGAAAGAAAACATTGCATATCCCATGGTGCTATCAAAGCATGGCTGCTAATGGGAGCTATGTAAGGAGCACAGATCACAACATCCTTGGGGAAGTCCTAAGAGAGTGTCCCTAGCGTAGCACATTGACAGCTGACAAAACAGGTTCAGCTCTCTGCTTCTACACAAGCTGATAAAGCACATGAAGAGAAGGCTCCAGGGGGACTTCAGAGCTGCCTGCAGGGCTTGAAGAGATCCTGCAGGAAGGCTGCAGAGAGACTGTTCCTGAGGGTGTCCAGAGACAAGCCAAGGGGGGATGGTTTGGAGCTGAGGAAGAAGTTGTTGAGTGTGAGGGTGGTGAGAGCCTGGCACAGGCTGCCCAGGCAGGCTGTGGCTGCCTCCTTGTTGCGGGTGTTGCAGGCCAGGCTGGATGAGGTCTTGAGCAGCTGAGTCTAGCTGAGAGGTGTCCTTGGGGATGGTGGGGAGGTTGGAGGAGATGAGTTCTGAGGTCCCTTCCAAGCTGAGCCATTCTATGACCCTGTGCTGATGATTCTAAGACATCAGGGAGGTGCAATATGTATGTGAACTAAACAGGATTTAAACAACAGAGCTTGGTTAACCTGTAAGGAGTGATGAAGAGTTTTCCTCCAGATCTTCTTGCATTTTAAGGAGGAGTCTCTCCTGCTCCAAGGCTTCTATGTATTTAGAAAAGGACCAGGAAGCCTGCAAGAACCATTAAAACCCATCAGCCTCCTGACCATGTCACTTGTAGTTCCTTGTCCATTTCAACTGTTTGTATTTTATCCCTGTTGCTGAATAATCACAGTTCTTACAGAGAGAGGTTTTGTGTTGACCACTCTGGGCTCCTGGGCTCAACAGTATTGCTGCAGAGGCAAAGCTCAAGACACCAGGAAATGCAGTTTGAGCAAGCTTGACAGCTATGATACTTAACATTTATTTATTCGCCATCCCTGGTCTGAGTCCTATTCTCTTCCCTTTCTTCTTCAAAACCGAAGTACAGCAGGCCTGTCTCCTCCCAAAATACTGCCACTGTATGCTGTTAAGGACTTGAATTTTCTCTCCTTGCCACATCCTGCCACTATGTCCTGTCTTACACTGAGAGGTTTCATTAGCCTCACAACTCTTTCTGCCTGCGCCCACTCCAGGAGAATGCTGCTCCCACTAGAGACAAACCAACTGGAGCTGTCAGCCTTCCTTTGCTAAGGGAAAATGTTGCTCTCTAGACTGCAGAAGCCACAGTTCAGGGCCCATGTATATGTTAGCTCACTCTCCAAGTCAGTCTGACAACTGTGCCTCTATCTGGCCTTCTTTTTCCTTCCAGCAGGAGAAGTTTGTAACTGCTCTGTCATGGCATGGCTCAGTGAGAGCTTCTGGCATTTTCCTGTAGCAGAAAGGGGCTAGGAGGAGAATGTGCTCTGTAGAAGACTATTGCTCTTGCTGCAGTTACCTGCCTCCTGCTGAGGGCTGAGGCACAGGATACTGCTCTGCTGCCTCGCTCTACTCTTTCCAGTTGTTACAATAGGTGTGAGCAGAAGTGACAAGGTCACACGAGGGCTCAGTGTGAGCTTAGTTGTGCGGCTTGCCCTGGCACTGTGGTTTCAGATTCCAGGGCTGTTTCAGCCTGCCTGATTCTGTGTTCTGCTCACAGCTAACCTGATGCCACAGGAAGAGCTCCACGGAATAGAAACAGCAGTGGCCAAAGTGTGACTGTCTCCTCATGGTGCGACACAGCTGTGGTGATGTGGCTGCACAGACTGTGGCAGTGCCAGCTGAGCTGTGAATGATGCCCTGCTATGCCCAGGTGGCATGCCTTCTCCTCCTGGTTCTGCAGTGACATGGTTGGTACATTTCCACTGCAGATTTGCTGCATCATGAGAACTGTTCTGGGGGAAGCTGTGCAGAGTGATTTTCTGACAGATTTCCTACCCAAGCACCCAGAGCTCCTAAATTAGTTCAGCATCAGTTTTTCACATATGAGCAGAACAGGACTCAAGCCCAAACCAATGCCTCTCAGGATACGAATTCCACATGCAACGGAACATTTTTATTGCAGACTTTAACTTCCTTTTCTTCCATTTACCTGTAAATACTCTGTTCTTAACTACACACACATAAGGGCTGGATGTGTTGTTGGGTATTGACACTGCTGAGAGCCTACATCTTAGAAGCCCCAAAGCCACCTGAGAGGTAAGAGCCACAGGAGTTGTAGGAGCATGCTCAGTTACTGCAGAACCACCTGACAGCAGTGTTCAAAACCAAGCTGCACCTTCCCACGCTCCCAGGGCCACTTGGTCTCTCTTGGGTGATGGCATCAGTAGCAATGCATTTGTAATTCACCTGCCATCCACAGCCATCTGAAAACAAAGCTGGGCCTCTCTCCATACCAGTCTCATTTGCCAAAGCACCGCTGGTCAGGCTGCTGAGTTTTGGCTCTGCCTCTTTACTCTGCCAACAAGAAGAGCTCATAGTTAGCTGTAAGCAATAGCTGACTGACCCAAAGCAAAGAGCAAAGCCTGAGAAGGAGCTGCTCTCACTGACGGGGGATGAACCCTTGCAGTAGCTGAGTTGTCACTGAGGGGGCAGGAATCGGCTAGGGCTGGGTGCTAGGTTAGACTGGATGATCTTGGAGGTCTCTTCCAACCTGGTTGATTCTATGATTCTATGAAATCTCAGGCAAGAAAAGAAGGAGTGGCAGATTCTTTAAACAGTAGAAGGGGAAAGGGTTTTAGAGACATAACTGTCCCACCTGTTCTGTCAAGAGATTTTAAAAGTAGTTGCTGTCTGGTAATTTCTCATGAGCAGAGCAGCCTGCAGCCTGTTTACTGAGCTGCCTGGCACCTTCTAACATGTCTTACCCTGGTTCCCAGCTTGGACTGGCAATTCATCTTTCCCATTTGTTCCCCATATAAGCTAGGCTTTTGCCCTCCTGGCCAAGTCTGCTCTTTACTTCCTCAGTTTTAATCAGAAATCTTAGAGACAGGCAACAAATAGATGGAAAAGATCAGTCTATGGAAAGACAGAAGTGCTTTACTTTGAAATACTGCATTCTTGCACTCCAGTACTGCCAGTGGCATTGCCAGGCATACCTGTATGGAGGCAGCCTGCTTTGGAGACAGGAACTGGAGTTCTTGGAGTTTAGAGTTCACTTGACCTTGGTGTATGGCCTTGAGCAACACTTCAGCACTCCTTAGTTTTGTCTGACAACACAAGAGAGGATCACAAATCCACCTGTTCCTGTGGGCACAGCTGATCCTGGTGCTCAGGTGGCTCTCCCCATCAGCAATAGCTCAGCACATGTGTACACAGGATTGCAAAGAGCTAAAGGCCTTTAAGTGATGCTTAGGATAGTTTGCAAGGCAAGTAGTTCTTCTGCTCTTTAAGGAATGTTCTCTGCTCAGAGCTGGCCAAACACTTTGTGAAAAATAAACTCTTGCAAAGCCTATGGTCAATAGGAAAAAAATCCATTGAATTTTAATAATGAAATTCCAAGAAAAACAATTTTACAAGCAAGCATTCCACTGCTGAGGTCAGGTTCTGTTAGTGCACTGGAAGTGTCTGGGAGCTGATTGTGAGCAGTCTGACAATGCCACCTCAAAGCTGAGAGACAGTTAAGAGAATACAAAGAGCAGACAAAGCAATCAGCAGATGCAGAGTTTGGAAATAATGTGCAGGCTTTGCAAGCACTCTTTCTGAGGAACAGGTCTGAAATCTGCTTTGCTTTTGGTTTGCTTTCAGCAGTGACCCAGGACTGTGAATTCTCAGGTAGGACAGTACATACTGGAAGTGCAAACAGGTCTGCAGTTACCCATTTCATACATGGACCCCACACAGATGTTTTGGGGTTAAATTTAGCCTCTCTTCTGCTCTTCTCATGGTACAAAAGATGGCTAAAACACATTTTCCCCTCTGCTTAGTGGGGGGAGTGTTCTATTGACTTATCTGTTTCAGGTTCAACACCTGGACGTGCACTGGCAGTGCTGGGAACTGATTGCCCCAGGATGAGGGCTCATGCAGAACTTCAGTGCTCACAAAAACACTTTGGTAGCTTTGAATCAGGCCAAGAAAGAGACTTTTTAATTCAGGTGCATTTGCTCAGCAAGGAGGCTTTGTGCAGTTCCTCAGCTGTCACCTGAAACTTTGCAAGCCTCTCCTCTGCTGTTTTCCACTCCTCCTTTTGCATCTTTTTGCTCCTTTCTCTCTCCAAGGCGAGCAGAACTTTGTCACTGGCTGCATCCCTTTGAAACTTGCAAAACTTTGGCCAGAATTTAAAGAGAAGAGCAAAAACAGTCATCTGCAGAGAGAGGAGAGAAATTCATCCCAACCGTACTAAGCAAACAGGGCTTACCGTAAAGCAAAATGCAGTTCACCCTGAGAACGGAACGAGCCTTTGAGCACACAGCCCTGTTCCTCCCACGTCCTGTGCGCTGCCATCTCAGCCCAGCTTTGCTCAGCACATGCTTTTCATCAGCCTGTTTATTGCTGGAGAGAGCTCTTCCTAAAGCACAGTTAAAAGGCACTTTCTGCTTGTCACATTGCCTCAATGACAGCATCCCTCGGCCGTGCAGCAGCCCTGCTCACACACACCCCAGGCTGCCTGCAGCACCCTCCTGCTTGGCTGTGGTGGCTGTTCAGTTCTCTGGGGACAGGGCATTTTTTCCCTCCTTGAGAGAAAGGAAATACTTTTTTTTTTGCCTCTGGAAAGGCTCTTAAACCACATTACAGATCTATGAGCAAATCTTGGATAATTTTTAAATGATATAATCTCTCACAGGGTCTTTTTTGAACCAGAGTAAGAAAAACAATTTTAGAAAAGCAAACAGTGGGGCTGAGTGGATGCTGGTGCTGCACGCAGCGAGGCTCACGGCTCTCAGTTTGTTTAGATGTTTAATCCTCACTGAAGAGCCTGGCTTCAAAGGAGCCAAGGGTGCTCAGCACCTCGCTGCTGCTGGCTCGGCGTGCCTGAAAGTGACATGTGAGTCACAGGCATGTTCCAGGCACAGCTTTTGGGCCAAGCTCTTCTCTTGGGTTTGTGCCACATTTCTGGGGTTCGCTGAGGCTTACGCAGGCTGCACTGAGATTTCTGTTTCTCTGACAACTTGTTCACCTTTCCTGATCAAAACACTTGATGAGCCCACAGCTGGTGTTTAAAGATGTTGGTAGCAGTCTCGTGTGAAAGGAAAGGGAACTGACTTTCTTGGGCTCAGAAGAGAAGGAATAAGAAGGAATAAGAAAATAATAAATCTGTAGTAAAGGTTCACAAAGTCCTATTCAGCCTGCTCAGGACAAAGATCAGAGAGAAAATTGTCTCCAGCTATTTCATGTATACTTTCTGTAGCAAGGGCAAGGCACTCAGTAAGCTGAGCTTTTTGCCTTCCTTACACCTGCATGTTTCCATGAACTCCAGAAGTCCAAAAGCTTTCTACCTACAGACTGCTTCTCCAGCATTAACCAAGTGCCCAAGAGCAAGCAATTAAAAACACTGACAGAGATCATTCTTACTACCAGAATTCCTAACACAGAGCTGGATAACACCTTTCCAGGATCTCTAGCTGTCAGAGACTGTCCAGTTCACTGAGCCATAGCTCTCTGGAACATCTCTGTCTGCTCCACCAGACAATCTTCATTGACTGTAGTCCTTTCCTTCATGGCCAGGCTTATGCATCAAGTGCAAATCTTGCCATAGGCAATAAAGACTGCCCTTAAAATGAGGCACACAGGCTCTGTCAGACCTGTTACAGAGATTCCCCCAGCTTCTTACCTGTGCCTCTCTAAAAATGTAAGGTCCTAGTTCCTTCCTCTGCTCCAAAATCTTCTTTGCTAGTTCAGCTGGGATGTCAATCTGCAGAGCTGGGGGTATGGCAGAATTAATGAAGCGGTCGATAATAGCTGTGATCTTTTTCTGGACTGTGGCATCATCACAGTGAGAATGGCACAAGTCCTGAAAGGGGAAAAATAGCATTTTCAGGCAGTGAAGAGGGAGACACAAGACCTTTTACAGGGTGCCCCTCCTGTAGTTATCCAGCAGACCCCCTCAGTTCCTACAGAAAATGTGCATGGGCAAAGCCAGAGTTAAGGCATGGGTAGGAGCTCTTTTGCAGCTGCAGGTGTAAAGCAGTCACTGCTTTAGCTGACAAGCTCTGCCTGGGTGCTCTGATGGAGCAGGAGAGCTTGCACCCTGAATTCAGCCCAGGTACATTGCTGCCAACAAGCATTTCTGAACAGAGCAGCACACCTGCAGGTATGAGACACACTGCTTCCCATGGTGAGCCTGCTACAGCTGGCACAGGCATGGGCAAAAATATGCTCTAAATACTCCAAGAAAAGAGGAGAATTCTTTAGAGGGTACAAGATGTTACAAGCAGGAGTGCTGGCATAAGAGCTGATTCCAGCTCCCAGCACAACCTTCCAGCCCCTGCAATCTGCTCGTTTCACCATTCACTAAGGTTTTCTAGCTCTCGCAGCCTCACTGTTTGTGATAACTATGCAGAAAAGAGTACAAAACAGACCTGAATTCCCAAGGGTGAGAGCTCACAGGAACACTGGCACAGGGGGGTGGGATGGAGGGTGTCTGTTTCTTTTGATGTGACCTGATTGTTCTTGCAAAACCTGTTGTCACTGTGTGTTGCGGTAGGCTTCAACAGGCCAAAATAGGCTTATACATGTCCTGGCTAGCCCAGACATGTTCTTCTGCTCTCCCTCCTTCTGCTATGGGGAGAAGCAACCACAGGAAAGAGGACAAAGAACCTGGAGCCACTGAGTCCAAGGACTCTGGCTTGCCCAGACCTGTTTTGAATCCTGTGGTAAACAAGGTACACACACTTGGCTTGTGCCTGCCTCGTGCAAGGCCTATGTTTTTCCCAAATATGGGTAAAGCAAGCCTATGGCTTCACCTAATATGGTCAAACTTGGCTAACTGCCATTCTGATTGGCTATTCTGTGTCCAAAGGCCCATTAGTCTCAGGCTGCATTGATAAAAGGAGATGAGCAGGTGACACAACCTGCTCTGCCCCTGTATTCGTGCTTGCTGCTATGACCTGCTGCCATTGCTCACTGCCATATTGTATCCTGAACTGCCTGGAAATTGCCTGCCTTGAGTTCACCAGGAACAGGCTCTAAATGCCTGCACAAGCCAGTCTGACACTGTGCTGAGATTGCACATGGCAAGACATCCTGCCTGCACCTGAAAGCCTCCTGCCAAGATGGGAAGTCCTGGACACACAGATCATCCAGAGAGCCAGGACCAGGTCAGAGATTGTCTGCTCCTTTCCCCAGCAGCCTGGGAAGAATCAGAAGCCTCAGTGGCTGACAAGACAGTGAGAGAATTCCCTGAAAGCATTTGGGTGCTGTCTGAAGCTGTAGCCAGGCAGGAGATAATTTTGTGACTAAATGCTCAAAGCCTCTTGTATTCACCATTGCCTTCTGCCATCAGCAGAAAGGAGCTCCCTAAGTCCATCTGGTGGGCAAGAGGAGTAGTGACCACAAGCGGTGTAGTGGCTGCAGGAACCTTCTCTTCACGTTCAATTGATGTTGTATTATTGCTGGTTATTTCCAGATCCTGGGTTATTATCTGTGCAACGTTTCTGTGACTGTGTGAAGAACCAATTATTATTAAAATTAGAGGGGGGGAGAGACTCCTGAATATTGAAAATTAATAAATTATGTTAATTTTTGAAAACCATATCTCACATCCATTAATTACTCCCTCTGTGACACTGGGAAGTCACACTCTGGACTTGGAGAGGAAGGAAAAATAATTCCAAGAACTTCCTTGGGATGCTTTGAATCACAACTTTGCACTGATCCACACCCACTGAGAAATGTCTCTGACCCAAGGAGATTCTCGTGTGCCTCTGCTGGGCACACAAGGGGCACCTCAGAGAGTTTTCAGGAAGAGGGCTCCCTGCATGCAGATGGTGCCTTTAGCTTTGCTGGGGGAGGCTGGATAGTTTCTTTGCAAAGAAATTAAACCCAGGGCTTTTCAGCAGCAGTGTGGTGTGAGAGAGCTGGCTTGGTTTGTTGTGAATGCTTTCTAGTTTGAGGAAGGAAAAAAAGAATGATAACAGCTACAATGAAGGCAGCAAGGCACCACTAAAGTATCTTCAGTATATCCTAAGAACACTGGCCAAGATGACCTTCCAGGGTCCCTTCCAAGCTGTGATTCTGTGATTCTAATGTTGTGGCTTCCTTTGCTTGTCTAGCACAGAAGAAAAAGCAGAGAGCTGTAGTAAAAGGGAAGATGGCCAGCTCCATGGTATAAAGAAGGAGCAGAGAGGAACAGATGGGAATGATCCACACTGTGATATTTGTTTAAGAAAAATAAATAAGGTTTGATTTTCCCAAGATGTGCCACCAGCCTGATGGGTTGTGAGCAGTGCAGTCACTGACTACTAAAGGAGTTCTGGCTAAGCTGGTGGCATGGCAGGGCTCAGACAGCACAGGCATGCCCTGTGCAAAGTGCTGCCCACGGCTTTGGCAGCGTTTCTCCAGTTCAGCCTGACCCACGGCGCTCCTGCTGCTCCAGCCCTTTGCTGCTATAAAGAGCACCAGCTGCCAGCCATGACAAATTGCATGCACGTAGAAGTGTGGTCAGGTTGTGCTTTGTCTTGATGAGGAGATAAAGAGAATTAACCTCAGTGAGGCAGAAAACAATGAAGGCTTTCTTCAGAGAGCAGACCCACAAAGAAAATAGCTCCGCTGTACTCTCCATGATTTGCAGGAAGCCTCCATGTCCTCCACAAGCTGGCAATAAAAGGTGAAAAACCTGAAAATAGCATGGAGTGCTCTCAGGATTTATGGCACAGAATTCCAAGTGCCCTTGTGTCGTGCTGCTCTATCCAAAAGAGACAGCAGCACCCCGAGAGAGCATTTCACTCTGTGATCCTTGCTTAGGGATGGGAGCCTCTGTGAGGAGGTGGGTTTGCCTCCTGGGAACAGAGAAGCTGCAGCTTCCAACTCAGCCCCCAACTTCAAATGCTTGAAGTCCAACAGTGAAAATACCCCCAGGTGCCTGCAGCAGGCTCTCCAAGTGCTAGGAAAGCATCAGCCCTGCTTACCCCCGAATTTCTGAGCACGTTAGCTAGTCTCGGGCTCCCTGCCCACCATGGGCACTCAGCCTACGTTCAGGAACCCAGGAGAGGCTCTGCTCTCTGGTAACATTTTTGCATCAGCAGCATCCCAGAGACAAAAGGAATGATGAACAAGTGACATGTCTGTGGTGACTCTGCAGTCAGTCCAGGGTGCTACTGAAAGCTGTGATGTGATTTAAAGGCTCACTCCAGAAGTTTCCCCTTGAGCTTCACCCCACACAGCAGCAGTTTCACAACAGGGCCTATACGTGGGAGAGAGACAACCCCTACTGACCTTCTCCATCACCATCACCTTGGCTGCATCCTCAGCTGCAGTTACATGGGACTGTACAGAGTGCCAGGGAGGTGGCTTTGCCTTGTGCCTACAGGGTACCTACAGGCCAATCTGTTGGTTGCATTGTAAAGCTTTCTCTGGTTTTTAAGTGACTGCCCAGTTTAGCAATAATCCCATTATTTAACACCATTTAACTATCAAGGCAGAATGAACATTTTAATGCTAGCATATTTTCTACCACTCAACAGACATAGAGCAAATTCTGAACATCAGGTGGTTGGTAGTGTCCTGTTAGAGACTCCAAAGAGTGTTGCAGTGTGAAGAAGCATAAAAGAAACACAGGAAAACACATTTAGAGAATTCCTAGAATGGCTCAGGTTGGAAGGGACCTCACAGATCATCTACTTCAACCTCCCCACCATGGGCAGGGACACCTCTCAACTAGTCTCAGCTGCTCAAGGCCTCATCCAGCCTGGTCTGCAACACCCTGCATCCACAGCCTCCCTGGGCAGCCTGTGCCAGAGCCTCTCCATCCTCACACTGAAAAACTTCTTCCTCAGCTCCACTCTAACCTTACTCTGCCTCAGCTCCAAACCATTCCCCCTTAGCCTGTCTCTAGACACCCTCAGGGCAGGATCCCTTCAGGCACTGGGAGGCAGCTCTAAGGTCCCCCCGGAGTCTTCTGTTCTCCATGCTGCACACCCCCAGCTCCCTCAGCCTGTGCTCACAGCAGAGCTGCTCCAGCCCTTGGAGCATCTTTGTGGCCTCCTCTGGACTCATTCCAGCAGCTCTGTGTCCTTCTGGTGCTGGGGACACCAGAACTGAACAAAAGGCCCTAGAAATAGCCAGCTTAGAGAAGTGAGGAATTGTCCTTGAATCCAAAGCAGTTCAAGCACTGGAGGAGGTTTTGCTATGCAGAAGAAAACGCCTTGAGATACTCTCCTTAAAGTGCTCCTGACAGGCAGTAATGGATTCACTCAGCAGTTGCAGACTGCTGCCCTTGCTCCATTTCCCCACCGTACCTTGTACCTCTGCACCTCCTGCCAGAAGAGCAGCCCGTTCTGCAGCAGCTCCCCTCGCAGCCACAGGAAGCGCTGAAACTCCTTCGCCGTCACCGGGTTCAGCAGCGCTTGGCGGAAGGCAATGATGTCAGTGGGTGAAGACAGGCACTGAGTGTCCAGATGCTGCCAGAAGAAGAAATAAATGTGCCAGATAAGCTTTGGTTCAAACAGCACTAACAAAGGCATTAGTCGGAGTAAGCTGCCCGATCCCGATCTCCGCAGTGCCCCTGGCTCTCAGCAGCTCAGGAGCCTGTGCCACAGGCACATAGAATGTGCCCAGCTTTCATTTCTTTCTCTCCTCCTTTTCTCTTTGCTTTTTTCTTTCTTCCCAGCTTGATTTGGGCACATTTTTTGGATGACATGATGGGAGAAGAAATGACTGACAATGATTTAGACCATATGATGGCATACTGTAAAGTATGGAACCAGCTATTGTTACTGATTATGGCGAGGGGCTACTTTTTTAGAGAACAGTTTGAGTTTTGTGCAAACAATCAACAAAAGGGAACAGACAAACCACACAGCTTACAGTTGTAAAATGCTTCTGACAGGGATCTCACCAACAAAATGAGCTTTGAAATGTGTTGCCATGATCACAAACAGAAGCTGGAGGATTTGCTTTCCTGTGGAGTAAAGCTATCAATAGTAAAATAGAATTTAAAGTCATTGGGACATTTTGGAAATCTTCATGCTGCAAAGCACAGAGCAGTAGGCAGCCAGGAAAGGGCAGAGAAGGGAAGATGGTTTCTGCTGAGGCAGTTTGAAGTGAGGTTCAGGCTGGCCTGCCTTCCTGAACATGCTGTCACTGAGCAGCAAGCCAAGCACCCTCCTTTATCAGACAAATGAAGGAGAGCTTCTAGCAGTGGGATAAAACTGAAGTCCTGCAGGGGTGGTGCTGCTCAGCACTCAGGGGAGACAGAAACATTTGCAGTTGTCGCAGGCAGTGCTGTAAATCTCACCTGACTCTAAGCTGATTCTGCAGCTTCTCTGAAAAGCAGAAGTTACACTTAATGTCCTGCCACAGAGCTTGCCAGGGATGAGAGCCCACCCTGGCTAGAGAGTGGCTGGTGATCGGCCAGAGGGGCCCCTTGGCTAAAATAAAGTCATCTCAGCTAAGGTGAGCATCATCTTCTCAGCCCTCTTCCAGTTCTCAAAATATACTCTCAGATATAGGCAGTTTTGGGGAACAGTTACTTCTGGGGCATCTTTCTGAAGGGAAGCAGAAAACATTGCTCCCACCCTGAGGCTAACAGAGGAGCACTGCTCTTTGCGTGGGTCAGCAGCCCTGAAGCAGCACAGGGAAGCAGCCATCTGGCAGAGAAACGCAGCCAGCAGGAACCCACCAGCACTTTAGGTCCCTTCTGAGCTGATGCTTTGCACAGCTAATTGGTGATCAGGCCTCCAGTGTGATTTCAACAGACACTGAAAGTTCAACTGAATAAATGTACACAGCTTGTATGTTGGCAATCACAAAGAGTTCACTGCTCTTCAAGAAGAAAAAATTGGCAACCATCTGATGAAATGTATTATGACAAAGGTTTAAGATGTTTAAAATTGATATTATCTCAGTGCTGTGAGATTAAAACACAATTCTAAATGAAACAGATACTGTGAGATACGATTAAACCTGCCCACTCTGCTGCATACTTCACATTCCCTTTTGTGTCTGCACATAATCCACTCACAATAATAAATAAACTCCCAGATGCTGGAATGAACAGCTTGTCCCAATAAGTCCACTGCATGCAAAATACAGATAAATGTGAATTAAGGGTACAACACCAATCTGAGGAGGGTTAAGAGTGCTGCAAACCCAGACCAAGAGATGGATTTTTCCAAGTATGATCTCTCTAGGCAGGTAGGGAGAAAACTTTACCACACACATCCAGCAGAGAGCTAAATTCACCACTGCTGTGAGCAATCAGCCCACTGTAGCAAATCATGCCTGCTTCTGACAGTCTTGCATTTGGGCCTCACACTCTCAGCACGGAAACTGTGATGATGTGCAAGGTCCAAACAGCAAAGGGAGTGAAACTGAAGACACGAGGAGCACAGCAAACCTCCATTGCCTGCGACACCCTGGCTGTCTTCTCCTGGAGCTGTTGTGGCAGGTAGCTAATGAGGCTCCTTACCTACGGTTGGATAAAAGATTATCATTGTACCTTTTACCTCCTCTTGTTTCATGTCCAGCCCTGTAATGACTGAGCCCACAGTGGCAGAATAGTTGATGTCTTCACACGGACCTTTAGCTCTGAAGCTGGTTGTGGACCCACACTGAATGGCAGCCCTTGCTCAGCTGTCAGTGCTAGCTCACTGGGCAGTCAGGGAAGGCAAACAGCAGTCACACTGTGTGCTCCCCCTGCTCTACCTTACCCAGGATGTTCTGAGGGGCTGCTGATGTTAGGAACAAATTCTGGGCTTTTTCTGGGGTGGACTATGAAATGTCTTTAGTTCCTTTGAACAGCTATACCAGAAACACAGACTTGATCCTGCAGCTTCCTTGCAGCACAAATACACCTCAAATCAAGGGCAGATTTTCTGAGTAACGAGTACATAGCATGCCCACAGAGTTTGGTCACTGTGAAATATGAAGCCAAGTGGAGAATGTCATCTGGTTTCGTTTCTTCTAAAATGCTTTCTTCAAAGGACCTTTTCATCCTCTGAATTTGCAGTAAGAAAAAGAAAAGAGCAGTCTGGAGTTAGAAAAAGACTAAAAGCTCACTGGAAGTATGCATTTCACATAAAGTGTTTATTGGAGTTGAACACAGCATTTTCCAAGCTGCAAGGGCTGCTCTCCCTGCCAGCACGCTGCAGCAGGTGCAAGAAGAGGCATGAGCTAGTGTTCAGACCTGCCTAAGTCCAGGCCACAGCAGGGGCAAAGGGAGGAGCTCACTGCAATGTTAAACCCTATGGCCTAGTTTCAGAGGCACCCAGAATGGAGACTGTAATCAGCACACCTTGAAATTGTTCTCCTGGGACTTGAGTTGCATGTTATAGGAGCTACTCTAGCAGGAACCACGGGAACCAGCACTGGGAAAGTCCTACAGGAAGCACTGCAAGTGCAGCAGCAGCCCAGCCTGAGCTGGCTTTGGTACCCAGTAGCTCCAGCCAGCACAGCACCTCTCCTGTCCTGAGTGACCACTGGCAGAGCCTAAAGTCACGGACAAAAGGCACTCATGGGCTTGGTGCGGACATGGGTGCAGGTTTATGGACATCTGACAGCTGTTTGAGAGGCTAAGGGCAGGAGAACATGCACAGCATAAGAGAGAGAACACAGCACGGGAAGCCCGCTTGCTTGGGTCCTTTTTCCCCTGGGCAAACTCTTCACAGACAGCAGCACTTCCGTGTGCCAGAGTATGGCTGGGGCAGAGCATCATGTGCAGAGCACTGCACTGCGGCAAAGAGTGGCTTACTGCCCCGGCAGCCTGCCTGGCAGCACAACTGACAGCAGCTCCCTCAGATTCAAGCTCTAACAATAACACTGTCAGCTGGACTAAGCCTTCGCAGGAATTGCCTTCACAGTTATCAAGCTAAATGCTTCAGTCTGTGCATGCCACAGCATCTCTTTCAACCTAAGCTTCGTGTGCACTGGAGACTGCTTCTCCTCTGAACCATTTTATCTCAGTGGTAAATTGTGAGCCAAACAAAGTCAGTGGCTGGATGTGCTGCTGCGCTAGCGTTACCTGCGCTGGTGCCTGCGCCCTGCGGCGCTCCCCGGCCAGGAACAGCGGCAGCCATCGTGTCTCTAATCTCCTCTGGACACGGCGCTGAACTTGGAGCAGAACTGCCGCTGGAAGCTCTTGAGGGATTTGTCCCCGTCCTCCGCCTGAACGCATCAGCTGAGCAATCCAAACACAATAACGCATGACATAAGCTCTTGTGTACACCTCAAGTCCTTGATCTCTCTCCATCCTTGATTTAGCAAAGCCCAGGCTTAGCTGGGAGCAAAGCACTTAGTGCCTGCTTAGCCACAGCTCACACGTACTCCGCATAAAAGGGAACAGATTACATTTGTCCCTACCTGTAGAGGAACGCACCCCAGCAAGTAATACCCCAGCCTGACCGAGCCAATTTGCTAAGTATCAAACATACCTGAGCAGCACAGCTCAGACTTGCTGTCTGCGGCTTTACAGATGGACTAAAATAGAAACCTGCAGCCAGGCACTGCCTGAAAGCTTTTCTGACACTTTCACTGAGCTGTGGTGCCCACGCTCTGGCTGTAGCCTCAGATCAGGGTTTAAGAGAGATGTTCTGTAAGGACAAGGGAGAAAGAGCCCGAACAGGACAGAGGGGATCCACACAGCCAGAACAGAACCAGATGCATGGCAAAAAAAATATATAGGTAAACTGAAGAGAGAGCCTGGGGAAAAGCTGGAGCAAAGCCTCCTATGGACTTTTATCTCAGCCACATCAGTGTGGTTGTCCTTTGTGAATGGTTCTGTAGCTGGTACCTGCTCTTGTTGTTCTCTGCTGGCAGGGCTGTTAGGTCCAAAGAAGTATTTTTCATTGAAGTATTTGCTTTTAATTTCCTCAGACTTTTCCTCCCTTTTTTGTTGATCCTGGTGGAGCATCTGTTTGAACTGCTCGATATCTAGCCAGCACATGAGATCCGTGCTACAAACACACACAAGCAGAATGTTCTTGCAATATCGAGTTAGCATCATCAACACTCTAAGATGTTATTAGTTTAACCACAAGCCACCAAGTCCTAAATACCAGGTCAGTTTGGACTGAAACTTTATGTCATTTTTCCTTTGCTAGCACCATCTGATGAGACCATGGCACTTGCTGAACAGGCAGATCAAACACGTATCTTAGGGATCTCATTTAAGGTCCCTTCTGGGATACCCTGAGAGGAGGAACCTCCTCAATGTGCTGCTGCCAAATCCAGCAGGGATTGTGAACCAGAGTCATAGTGCAGAGCTGCCAGAGAGAATGGAAGATGAGACAGATGAGTACTGCAGGCTGTAAGCCACCGAGAGATGAGTTGACACCCTCTGTTCTGCCTCCTCATCGAGTCACCTGAGAGGAGCAGGGAAGAAGACCCCTGGGAACCTCAGCCCCAGGAATCATCCTCTTCCTCCCCTACAGAGGTGAAGTCAATCTGCAGTGAAGCAGACAAAATCAATTGATGGAAGATTCTGTTTCTAGGGCTTTTTGTGGGCTGTCATTTCATTATTTACTGATTGTGCTACATATTTTGTTCTTCATGGTAAACGACAAAAAACCTCCACATGCAATTCTTGATCTGTGCATTGCCCATCAGGGTTTGAGTGGATCTTACCAGCTTACATTCGGTGTCGGGGAACACAAATTGGTGCTGGGTTTTAAACCAGAGGACAAATGACATACCTGCAATTTCAGCTGCATTTATGTGACTGTTCTGTGCCTCTTTTCCTGAGGACATTCACTGTATTTGCAGCAGGCAATATGAGATCCAGAGGGCTCTGGCTGCCTTTTCCATGCAGTGAACAAATGGCTTTTCAAGCATTCACCTCTGGGTGAGGAGCTCCCAAGCCTCTGACTGCTTTAACGACAGTTGTCTGCCTCTCAAAAGCCTGTGGAGATGCTCCCAGACCCTCCCTCTACTCAGACTGAAGCTTTCTGAGCTGCTGGTTCATCAGATGTAAGCAATCCAAGTCGCCATGAGTACTTGCTGGCATCTACCTATGCCACCCCATCAAATGTGTCCATCTCGTTGACCAAGCAAACCTCTAATCTCCAAGTGTGTGAGGTTAAGCTGTTTCCAGAGGTAGCCTGTCCAAGCATACTCCACTTTTTCAGTGGGTCAGGAGCATGTGCCCAGTCAGGCTGACAAGACTGACAAGTGCTAACCTACTGCCCCAAGGTAACACAGACTGCTTTGCAATCGTGTGGCCATGCCCTGGTCATTTAACAAAACAGCAGTGGATGGAGCTTGGGTTAGGTTCTCAGCAGGATTTGTGCCCAGGCAGTCAGCAGCTGCCCTTCCTGAAACCTGAGTCACTGACAACTGGGCAGTCACAGGTGCCTAAGGCTCCAGAGGCAGCAAATGACACATCTATTGGGGTTTTGCTGGCATTTTCCAGCTTGCATTAGTTCTAGGATCCCTTCCACTCACAGTGCCATTAAGCATCTTCACTCTAGCATGCCAGCTGGACTTCAGGGGCACTGTCTGTGAGCCCAGCTCTGACTTTGTGAGTTTTTAAAAGGTTTTTCTTCATTATGAATGTTTGCAAAAGAAAAATTCAGCAGAAATGGAACATTTCTCTTCCTGCCTCTGTCACTTAGGGTGGGACTTGTCTGTGATTATCACAGAGGTGACTCAGAGTAGCTGCCTGGGACCCCATCCTAGCCAGTGCCTGGTTCTCTGCTGGTTCCTACTCTTTCCCCAGTTAGAAAGGAACTCTAAACCAGTGACCTCCACAGGGGAGGTATGTGCACACCAGGGCTGTGCCAGGCATTCATTGGGAAGCAGGAGGAAAACATTAGAACTGCAGTGGCATGTGAATACAATTCACAAAAAAAGAAATACACACATACTGAGGGTGCATGCCAAGAAATTCCTGCTGATGGGGTGCACAAGCACAGAAGTTTGGAGATCACTGGTCTAGACAACCAACTCAGAATCACTGGACCATAGGCACCCACAGCATAAGAATTTCCATCTGAACTCAGTGCCTGCAAGCTTTTTGTGTAGTCAGTGAGCAGAAAGTCACCATGAGGAATGATCCATTCAAACCTGGGTTAGATGCTGCCTTCAGGATTAGACCTATTGTGTCCAGAAGTGTCTATTTCTCTAACTACAAAGGGAAACTATGATGATAAGCAGAGGTGATGACATTGAGTCTTGGCCAGAGGAATCCTGTGCTAGATGTCCATCTCTGGACACTTGGCAAAAGCTGAGCAGTATCAGATAAATGATAGAAGTACTTGACTAGAAGCAACAGGCAGTGTGCAAAACATCTGCTCAGGAGAGCCCAGCTTAAAGGGAGGAAGTGGCAATTTCAGGACTTGATGGCATTTACTTTGGAAGTGTATTTGTCTTTTCCTAAAACTGGGCAGAGATTGGTGTGGGGCTTGGGGCAAGCTCACATTTACTCCTGCTGTCAAGGTGGCAAGCTCACATTGCTTCTGCTAGAATTTTTGGTTGGATCTTTTAGGCAAGTGGGTTCCCTTTTCCCAAGTCCCTGCACAAGCTGTATCTGCTAGGAGCCAGCACTTAATTTTGCTCATATCAGTGCAAACAGAAAGCTGCAGTTGCTCTCACACTGTGAGAATAATGTGGCTGTCTTCTATGTGTACTTTTTTATAACATCCAGCTTTACATTTTTAAATTGTCCTAAATTGAATCTGCACTGAAAAAGAGAAGTTTTTCCTCATTACAGGCTAATTGCTGCACTCGGGGGTTTGCCACGAATCAAAGCAGAAACTGAAAGCAGCTCTGTAATGCAAACATGTTATGACAGGATAATTTTTACCCCCAAATGGCTCAGTTGTCTGAAATGTGCATGTGTATTTCATAAATACACACACAGACATTCTGGAGAAAGGCTGAAATCTGTGAAAGTTTAGATAGCCCAGACCCCAGCAGAGACTCTGCACTGACGGAAGGGTAGAGCAATGAAACATACCCAGCAGAATGCTTGCTGAGGAAAGCCTGGAACTGCTCTAGCTTCTCTTTCTCATGGATCAGGTCAGACAGCTTAGGACCTCCCAGTTCTTTGGGAACTTGACCTGAGTGCTGATCTTCTTTCACAGCAGCAGGGCAGGGTGGCAGACCAGTGTTGGCAGCAGTGCTCTGAGGGAAGAAATTATTTGGCTTGCTTAGGTGCTTTTTTCATCTCTGTATTTTGCTCAGTCTAATAACCCATGCATTAAACAACTTCTGTCTCTGTAGAACAGCTTTTTGATTGCTGAGAAAGTAAGTTGAATTAAAGGCTCCAGGTCTTAATTAGCTTTAGTTTTATGTTTGCTTCAAACACAGCAGTATGCATGTTTGAAGCAAACACCTGTATATGTTACAGGATCTGCAATCAAATAAACCAGTATATACCTTGAATTTACTTGAAACTGAGTAAGATTACACAAGATTAAGGGCCCAAAATACATTCCACAGACTAGAGAAAACTGTCTCATGGATCCCAGTCATAGAGTGGCCTGACGTGGATGCAACTGACAGCAGACCTGCCTTTGTCTTGCACACACTGGCTGTCAGTCATTCCGCAAAAGGAACGGTAGGGCCTGGGCTGCTTGCTCCTCCACTCTGCCCTGTAGCCTGCCTTGCCTTGTGGAAACTCAAAGTGTTAGCCCTGTCTGACAGAAAAGGAGTTTGTTTGTGTTAGTAGGTACTTGTCTTACCTCATCCTTCTTGGAACCACTCTCGTGATGCAAAGCCTGGAGCTTTCTAAAGTACACAGAGTCCAGCTGTCGAGCTTCTTCCACCAACTCCACCTAATAAAAACAATATCTTAGGTCATCCCTACAGTGCACATTATAGAGAGATGGGGAACTGGGTGGGCAGCTTGCCAGAGACAGGAGATAGAGAAGATGTTAGCCAGTAACCAGGCTAATGTTTTGGGAGACCCTGGAAGTCACATCCTTCTGACAAACAATTCCAAGTTCTTGTAGAACAAAGTTTTCAGATCCATGCAGGATCACAAGTGGATTCCTGCAGGACACCACTGAAGAACCTGATTATATCTTTAAGAAAAGAGCTTTGTGTTTGAAAAAGCTGCTGCATTATATTGTGTATACAATATACTGTGTATGCAATAAACACATTGTGTGCATTGTGCCACTTACCTGACCTGCTATACCAGCAGATTGTATGCCAAAGTGCCACTAAGAAGTAGAAAAACAGGTCTTAAAACTGCGACTTTGCCTGGGAAATGTCTGAAAGAGAGTGCCACAGAGCCCCAGAAAAGGACATTTCAGACAAGAAAGGTGCTGTAGTCTTTAAACTATGAAGGTGAAAGCTTTCAGACCTTCAGTCCTTAGTTTTATAGCAGACAATGTCTTAAAATAATAAATTGTGGGTGAAGTATTGACAGTTTGAAACTTCATTCAACCTTGGCTATAGGACCGGAGCAGCTCTCTGTGTAACCTGAGCAAGCAGTAATGAAGTTTGTGCCCTGCCAGCTGCCTAAGCCGCTGCACTGCAGGGCTTAGGACAGCACAACTGCGGCAATGCCTTACACTGATTAGCTTGCTCTCCACTAAGGTTAGAGAGCTGCGGTGTTGCTGGTCGAGAGAGGAGAGTCTTTAGATTCCTATTCATCACTCATCTGCCTAAGCGTGAGTGCCGCCCCTATGGCCCCCGTGTTATCTGAATGCCTTCGGGCTCAGCCCACCTGTATTCCGCTGTCCTAAAGTGCTTTGGGGTTTTCTTTCCTTTCCAAATTTAAGAGTAAATAGGAAATAATTCAGAACATTTCCCCTGAAGCTCAGGCAGAAAGCAGCCACAGGCAGGATGACAGTCAACAAGAAAAAGAAAGTCGTTTCATTTAAAGATGACAGATACACACTGACCATGTCCCAGAGAAGCTATTTTGGACTCACCTAATTCTTGAGAAAGTAACTCCTTTCATTATGGGCTAAAGGGATCCTGCTGGACGGTAGGACAAAGGGGAAGGATAGAGCCAAAGACTGAACAAAACAGAAAGCAGACCTTGTCTGTGGTGGGAAGGACTGTGCCTGAACACCAGCCTGCACCTAGCGCAGAGCCTCCAGTGCCTCCTACAACAGGTCGGTCTGCATCTGTGTGTTGTAACTCCCTACAAATGCTTGTATTGTGCACTTAAAGGGATTTCGTTCTGGTTTTTTTGTACTCTGATGGAGATGTTTGCATCATTAAGGCACTGATGATTAATTGCACTGCATGTGTAAAGCAGAGCGACATCTAAACTGAAAGGACAATGCATCGTAAAGTATTGCAGTCAGCTCCGGGAGCGAGGGACTACATTAACCTAGAACAAAAGTTTATCTTTGCAGCTCTTGCATTGCTAGAAGCAGTGAAAACAAAACACTACGTTCAGAGAGTGCTCAGAACTGGAGTCCTTTTTAACCCAAATGATGGTACGAGTCGATGACTCAGGGAGGGCTGGAGGCAGACACTAGACAGTCAGCACTGATAACACGCGTGGGCGATATGCATCCAGCAGGGGCTGCAAAGCTAATCTGAGAGAGAGGAAATAGAATTTCAGGTGGATGAGAGCATCTATCAGTTATCTATTAATGGTATTGTGCAGGTCACAAACAATTAGAGCTGAAATAGCAAAAGTTGTTTTTTGGGAAAGCTCAGGAAAGCTGCTGAAATCGAAGGGAATACTTTGCAGCTGTGTTTGGATGAGCACATTTCAGTTTAGAGCTTTCTGCAGTGTTCAAATTTGAAGGTTTCTTGGTGGAATTGAGTTATCACAGGATGAGAGGGAGGGCTCCCTCGCGAGTGAGTGAGAAGGTAGAAGACACAAACCAAAGAAATAAATAACTGGGATTGCAGGGCGGGGTTGCTATCGCAGTCTCAAGGGACCTGCACTAAGGTTATATTTTTAAAAACATTCAGAAACTATCTAGAAAAGGAGGTGAGTAAGGAGGCAACGAAGCCTGCAAAATGAATCCGCGGAGGAAAAGATTAAATTGACTGTAAAGAGCTGCAGGATTTCAGGACGCTTTAGCATCTGCATGATAAAAGGGCAGCACAATTCAATGGCAATAAACATGAAGTCATTCCAGTGAGCTCCACGGTAGGACTTTCCATTAGTTATTACTTAGTAAAGAGATCCTGGAATCATTGCAGATGGCTATCCCCTTGCAGTTTGCACATGCACCCGAAGTTCACCAGAGTAAAGGGCACTTAGAATCATAGGAGCAATTAGGCAAGGAGCAAAGATCAAAACAGAAAACACAGTTCTGCCGCTGGATAATTCTTAGTGCAGCAGGTCTTGAGGACTGCTTGCATCTCATCAAGAGAAGGTAAAATAGCAGACACAGATGAGGCTGATGAGTGGGACAAAGGTATTGAGCTCCTTCCCTATCAGGAGAGGTCAGAGGCAGGGACTCTTGAGTTTCAAAGAGGTGCAATTGGAGTGGGACACAACAGAAACATGTAAGAACATAACGCTGAGGATAGGAGGTGGTGCCAGCTGTGCCCTGTTTGCCATGGCATGTACAGCTAGGGCACAGGCTGAGGCTAGCAGGGAGGGATTTGCAAACAAACCAGCATAAGTGGGGTTTTTTTCCTCCTATTACAAGATTAAGCCATGGAACCCACTGCTATGGCTGGATTGGAGTCAGGAAATTACTAAAGACACATTTACATAAACTCATGGGGAAAAATCCTCATCAAAGACTATAAACACCAAAATGTAGATAAAGTCTCTGCCTTCTGAACCTCCTCAGCTGCAAAGTGCTGAAGCTGACCATCCTGCTGCATGTTTTTTTTTTCTGTTCCTATGCTCTGTTCTTACATGTTTAATACTGACCACCACTTAACAGGCTTAGAAGGCTCTTCTCAGCTTTGATTTTAAGGGTCTACTCTCCCAGTTGTTCATACCTGCATGTATGACATAGTAACAAAAATGCACTGAACTACAAAACTTCCTCAAAAGGATTTCAGAGTCTTCTGAGAGGGCAGTGCCTGCATGTTCTCACTGCTTGCTGACAGCTGTATCAGCAGCAAGTGATGATGTTTCCTGTGAAAATGGAGATGCTTCATCTGAGGTCAGAGTGAGGCAAAACAGGAACATGAATTTACAGCCTGCCCTCCAACTCCTCATTCCCCACTGTAAGTTTCTCCTTCCACATCCAAGAAAGAGATGTTAAAGACTTGGATTTAGAAGTTTGACCAACACCTGACAACTAGTAGAAAGTTTACAAAGAGAAGAGAGCCACAGCATCCACCACTGCCTCCACCATTTCTTGTTCTTATTAGTCAAAAGCAGTCAGGATTGCAGCCATCTCCTCTGACCTCTGTGGTCCTCAAAGCCTTTCTGAGGTTAGAACTGCGCACACCACGGAGCCACCTCCTTCGGCAAGCCTGCAGGGCAGAGTTTGCCTTTACACAGCAGCACAGCTATCAAGAAGTGTTTGGGCAAACATAGCTGGACCACTGCATCACATTTCCTCTTCTGCTTAGCAGTGGCTGCACTGGAATCCTAACCACCAAGAAATGCTTTCTACGCTCAGTATGGACCTAGCCTCACTGTGCTGACACTGTACAGCTTATTTTATGCTTGGCACAGAAGGCTTCCGAACAATCCACCACAGGAAAAGTAGTTTTAATTAAGGAAAGTACTCCTGATTGCAGGATCAGGACACTTCCAGAATGCAAGCAGAAACTATGCCCTAGGCAGATGCATTCCTCCCTGACTCACAGGCCAAGGGGTCTATGAAGCCTACCTCTTCCTTTCAGGTGAGAAGTCTGCTCTCCACAGAAAGCTCAGCCTGCTGCATGCAGCAGTGTAGAAAGGAGTGGGAGAGCAAAACATCCCACATTACTTCTGCCTGCCCAACTAGAAATGTGACAGGATTGCATCTGTTGTGATTCTCTCCCCTACAGGGCTCTCTCATGGTGTCATGCAGAACAGTTACCTTTCCATACGTGTATCTGTCTGCCTCCATCATCTTCACCCATGGCTCTAGCAGAACAGTGAGGACATATTCTTCTGCTGGGTCAAAAAGGTCCTCAAAAGCTGGGTCGATTTTCTGATAAATCATGTTTTTCTTACTCTGCTGAAGTCCAATGTCCATAGCAGCAGATGGGGCAATGTAGGTTGCATAAAGGAACTGCAATAAAACAGAAGAAAACTTCCTCAGTCACCATCCACCCCAGCGGTCACAAGTGTGAGGAAGGTGTGCTGGTTTGAGGCTAATTGGAATATTTTAATAGAGAAAATTGTATTATAGGCTGTGAAAAGGAAACAGTGGTGATGTCTGCTTCACTCACAGGCTTGCTGAGATGTTTAAGAATAAGAACTCAGAACATAGATAACAGTGTCTTGGGCTGGCAGTCAGTGTCTGGGGCACAGTGTCTCGGGCGGTCTAGCTTCTGGCTTCTCCTCTCTGCCGAGTAACCTCACTAACCACTTTGCTTCTAACCCCCCCGGCCGATCCTCAAAAATTCTCCTTGCGCGTAAGGCAAACCTTGGGGTAAGGTGTAGGGGTGAGGAGAAGGTGGAAGGGTGGTTGGGAGCCCCTCCTGGGGTCTCTCATTTCTGGGAGGGGAATTGTGTTTCTGTATTACCTTTTTACTTTGTATATTTCTGTAAACATTCCTGTCTATAGTGTATATCTCTGCTTGTACATTGTGCTGAGCTGTAAATAGAGCTTCAGTCCTTAACTTCCAGCCAGCTGAGTTCTAGTCTGGGTCATTTTACAAAGTGTGGGGGGCAGGGAACTCCCAAACCATCACAGAAGGAGAGAACAAATGCACTGCCCTGCTCTGAACAGACAGCTGAGTGCTGCTGCCCTGGGCTCACCCCAGGTCAGTTATTGCACTAACTGACCTCTCTGCCATTTCTACTCCTAAGGTTAGATCACAAAATAATGCTTCATGTAATTTTGGCTTGGAGATGTTTGGCTGATGGATTGTGAGTTAGGTTCAGATGACCCCAATGGTTACAGCAGCTGTCCCTGTCACAGAGCTGCACTGCTGTCTGCAGGACATGCACTGGCCAGCTTGTGAAGGAGCCTTGCCTCTTCTGAACACCTCAACACTTGAAGACCTGAGCTTTGGTTTCCTGACACATTCTAAGATTTCAGTCTGTGTAGAGATTCCCCTGCACGGTGCTGTGACATCAGTCTCCTGACAGAGGATCCCTAGCAGGAGATGCCACTGCATGGCTGAGCTCTAGATCCTTCCCAAAGCAGGGAGTACAGGGTGGTATTTTATGAAGCACACAGAGTTTGCCATCCAGCATGCACGGCCAGAAGAAAGAATGTTCCCTTCATGCCTGAAGCATAGAGTCATTTCAAATATTGAGGGTTTTTTTCTTTTTCAAATGGTCCCTAAGTCAAATTCTTGTTTGCATGGTTTTTTTTGTTTACTGATTCATACATTTCTATGCAAAGAGAAAACCACCTTTTTTCCCAGGAATATCTTAGAAAAAGACATTCCAGAATCTCAGTCTAACACATCCTGGTTCTGAGTGCAGCTGGGAACTCAAGAGAAAAAAGCTGCTGTTGTGATACATTTTGTGTAGCTATAAACCTTTTCTCTTCTTCATGCTGTCACAGTCTAAGCAATTTTCAAACCCATGGGCAGGGAAGCTGATTAGCAGCTTAAATCAGAACTTCTCTCTTGCATAGAACTCACTATTTATTATCACCGTATTGAAAGGAAGAATGCAGGTCTCTGTAGTTCTCCTTCTCCTTACAATGCTAAAGTCCAGCTGTAACTAGCAGATGGACAAACCCCCTCCAGTTACTCTGTGCTCAGGCACTAATAAAACCCTGTGGGGTTTGGAGTTCTAGCACAGTGGGAGAACATTTGAGTACATTAAAGGATTGTTTCCAATGAAGTTCTGGTTTATTAGGCTCTTTCTTCCCAACAGCAACAGTGCCAGACAACATTCCCATTATTTTGAGCCTTAAGAGTTTGAAACAGATCCTTGAGACTCTCCTGATGTCAGGCCACTAAGGAACACAGTGCTACAGCCTCAGCTACCATGGCTGACATCCCTCCACTTAGAACTTGTCATGGTTACCAGGCTTCCACTTCCTCTCTAGCCAGTGCTAAATAATTGAAAATGAAGGTGGTTTGTGCTTATTGTGGCCTACATTACAACTGCAGTGAAGGCTCCCACTTGTAAAGGTGACATCAAAGAATGAGGACATCCATAGGAAGAGTCCTAGCTGAAGAACAAGACCACATTTGCCCTAAGTTGTTCTCTTCTCAGCAAACTGCTAAATACATTTACATTTAACAGAGACAGCATTGCAAAGACTCATAGAATGGTAGGGATTGGAAGGGACCTCCAGAGATCAGCCAGTCCAAGCTCCCTGCCAGAGCAGGAGCACTCAGAGCAGGGTTCAAAGGAACACATCCAGGTGGGCTTTGAAACTCTCACAAGAAGGAGACTCCAGAACCTTTCTGGGCAGCCTACTTCAGGGCTTTGGCACCCTCACAGTGACAGAGTTTTTTAATTAGATCAACAGTGATTTCAAACTGTGGAAGTTACTTTGAAGAACCCCAACACTGGTAAAGTTTCAGTCAGATGATGTTTTACCTAGCCCGATGCAAACCATTTAACACGTAGAATAGCCACAGCAGAAGGGACCGGGCCCATGATACAAGGCTGTGGTATGTTTTTGTAGAGGGGTTAGCTATTTTGCTGCATTGCTCCACCACTTAGAACACATAAAACCATACAAGGGATCTGTTTGTTGGTGAAGAGAGTCCAAAAGAGGTCCCCAGTACTTCAGTGCACATTTGACAAGGTGCTTTAAGCGGCTGATTGCTTTTGTTGTAGCTTTAAAGCTTTGGCTGTAACCCTTCCAGCAGGAGCTTGTATGAAATGGCTTTGTGAGTACATCTGCTACTCTTCTTTAGAGCTGACACAAAATGCCAGTCTACAGAGTCAGAAATTGCCTAGACTAAGAAAGCTCTGGCCAAATCCTATTGCCAGTCTGCTGAGAGAAGCACTCTCCGAAGAGGCTGCCGTGGTGGGGAGTGCCTTTGCAGGCTGCTGTACCTGCAGAGCTGCCCCAGGTTTCTACAATTTCACATGCAAAACTGGAGCATTACCCAGACTTTCTGCAGGGCTGGCCATACCTGTGAAGCAGAAGTGGGCAAGCTAGCTAGAGCAGAACACTTCCAAGCCTCACAGGACAAGACCCTTCCATAAAAAACATTACAGATGGCTTCCTTACTTTGGAAGAGCAGATTCACAGTATCTGAGCACTGAGGACAATGCCAGTGTTTCTCTGGAAGACTTTTAGGAATCCCTTCTGTGGTATTTGACCACCAAGTGAGGAGATAGCATCACAAAATGATTGTGTGCACTTGCAGGTAGGGGAGAAATAAGAAAGCGCTTTCATCTCTCTGTCTTTTGCTGAGGGTGCCCATAGATCTGCACTGATCTGAACACAAAGGCTGCAGGAAAGCCAACTGCAGAGTTGTAGACGTGCCAAAAAGGAGGGGAAGTGCCTGCATTCACAGCCCTCAGCACAGAGGCAGTGAAGGTAGCAAGATCCTGGGGGAAAAGGCACTGCCTCCTTTCAAGAGAAATATTCATAGCCTGTCATGGGAGCCTTGTGGTTTGCTGAAAGTGGTTATTTGCCAATCTCCTTGAGAGTCAAAATGAAAAAGATACATTAAACGAACTTAAAGGTTATGGAATTCATACGAGAATCTCAAGTGTGTGACATCAGGTGCACATCACACTTCAGCTGTTCCTTTTGTGAAACACAAAGAACTTCCCTAACTGTCAGCTCTACATTTTCCTACAAATGTATTGAAAGAAGAAGTGGATTGAACCCAAAACCATATCTGGAAATTTGGCCAGAGTTTGCATCTTGAACTTACTTACAATGGCTTGAGACTGCATAAGAAGTGCTTTGGAAATTCAGATTGAGTCTTTGATCTCATTTATGGGTTTACAAATCAAGGATTGTCTGGGGTTTGGTGTGCAGCCATCCCCAGATGAGGAGACCTTGGTAAGCAATCTCATAGTGACTCGAGCGAAGCGCCAAACAAAGAAGGTTGAAGTCCAAGTGCTTTGTGTTGCTGCCCAAAGGTGTGGAGCTGCTCTGGCCTAAACAAACTAGTGCAACTGCTCGACAGAATCATTTGATGGCAGAATGCAATGCACTGGCTGACCTGAAGGCCAAACTGCCTGAGCTGCCTTACAAGCTCACAGCAATGACAGCTACCTTTATCTGAACTGGTTCTGCTGCTAACGTTGTGCTCCCCAGGCCTGCATTACATTTCCTAACTCTACAAAACAATTGTTATTGAAACTACAATGTCTATTTCTTTACTGCCTTGCCTTCACAACGTCTTTTGCACTCCTACCCATGTATTTAAAGTGAATAACCTTCCACGTCCCTGGATGATGACCACTACTCACTGTTTCCTTTGTCCATCAGATTTCATTCTCACTGTAGTTCTTTTCCCTGCATGAATGAACTTGCACCTTGGAATGTATTTATTTTCTTTCTCTGTTGTAAAGCTGAGATGAAACATGCCTAACAGATGAAACAATGAGTAGCAGATAGACAGCAACCCAGGTTTGCTCTTGTTTCCAACAGGAAGCAGGCAGAAGGGATGCAGGATGCTCTGGATGTGTCTCTCTGTCACAAACAGCAGCACAGCAGACATGACTGTGTTGTGCGGGTCTGATCTGTGTTCTGCCAGGAGCCTTTGGAATGGCTGCCTCGTGCCAAAGGTGAGCACAGGATCTGGGGAGGCATCTCTCCCATAAGCAGACCCTGCAGATTGGATGCAGCTTGACTCTTTGCTGTGTTCCAATGAAAACAAGAATCAGTTTTGTGCAGCCTTAAAAGGCAATCTTGAGACTGATACCAAATGTTGCAGCACATGTGTTGATTTGTTGTGTTACATTTCAGCTGTTAGTTATGCTAATGGAACAGTTTCGCATACTTGGGTCTGATGTATTTAATGGCTCTGTGCTTGCAGCTCTCTGTGTACGATGTTCTGCTGGCACCACCAGGCCAGCACTGGAAATGAGGCACCAAGAAAGGCCTGAGCCTCAATTCTCAGCCCTGCAGCCACTGCAGAAAGAGTTTAAGACTGTGTGGAAAGAATCACAGAATGTCAGGGCTTGGAAGAGACCTCTAGAGATCAGCCAGTCCAACCTCTCTGCCAGAGCAGCAGCACCCAGGGCAGGGCACACAAGAACACATCCAGGTGGCTTTGAAAAGGCTCCAGAGCAGGAGACTCCGCAACCTCTGTGGGCAGCCTGCTCCAGGGCTCTGGCATCCTCACCACACACAAGTGTCTCCTCATGCTGAGGTGGAACCTCCTGGGTACCAGCTGGTACCTATTGTCCCTTGTCCTGTCACTGGGCACTACCCAAAAGAGACCAACACCTTCATCCTGACGCCCACCCTCAGCTATTTGTAGACATTGATCAGATCCCTCTCAGCCTTCTCCTCTTCAGACTAAACAGCCCCAGGGCTCTCAGCCTTTCTTCAGAGCAGATATGTTTAAGTCCAGAAACCAAATTGAAAATCCTCCTGAGCCATGACTTAAGATTTGGCATACTGGAAAATTAAGACATAGTCTAGATATGGTGAACTTGCACACCTGCTGTGAGCAGGGTCCCCAGCCACAAATGGGCCTGGGCAGAGATGGGATAGTCAGTGGCCCTCAGCCCTGGAGCACGAGTACAGCTGGAGGGAAAAGCCACTAAAGAGATCAGCAGCTCAAGTTCACCTGTGTGAGAAGGACGACTCCATGCCTTGGCCCCTGCTTGGGTTCCTGTACAAATAACATTGATTTCAGCTGAGGATTCTGGACAAGTCTGCAAAGTCCTTTCCTTTGCCCTAGTAAAACCTCCAAGCAGGACAAGACAACAAACTGCAGGCAGTGCAGATGCTCAGCACCGTGAGCCACACAAAGAGGCTCTTGCTGGCTGCTCTCTGCAAGTACCAAGTAAGATCCGATTTTATGGCTACGTTCTGGACTTTGGACCTATCTGAGGTCTGGACTGCAAGGCCTGTAATTCTATCCCACACAGTAGGTGGAAGGAAAGGTACAAAACAATTAAAGGATTTATTAAAAAATACTCTCTTCGATGTTGATGCTAAGCAGCAGTTTGCAAATAGGACATAGAATAGCAAAGAGGAGGTTAGGTAAATTGAGTATAGCAGATAAAACTGAGCCTAGAAATCAAACTGTGCATGTTTAACATTTAAAGAAAGGAACTCCATGGAAACAACCCAAAGAGCTTCTTTTACTGTCCACAACCCAGATATACTTCGGTGTGGGTTGTCAAGATTTGGAAACTTTCCTGCTTTCTATCTTTTTTCCAGGCTTTACACTGAACAACTGTATTTGTGAAGGGAAAACAGACTATTTACAACTTACTTGAGCTTGCTTGAATGTTTTAGAAGGCTGAAGAGTTTCTTGGTAGAAGAGCTGCTGATATGCCTGCAGGTCAAACCAGAAGTACACACTGTTCTTCCACACCTGGAGATGAGAAGGACTGTCAGTTATTGCTACCCAAGCAGACAGCTTTAGCAAAGGCTGACTTTCCAAGGCAAGTAATTACTTAGCTCCTTGGAGTCATCATAAATCAAGCTCAATTTAGGATGGATTTAATATTCTGTTGCATGCTGGCAGAAGAACAAGATAGTTAATGGCATCATCACCGCCATGCTCTGTCTTTTATTGTATCCTTTATGCACAATTGACCACTGAAATCATTAGCATTGTAGTGCATTCCACTGGCACAGAGCCAGCAGTAAAGGAGAGATGCTGATAATGGACATGTGGAGTTTGTGTGGTGCAGCAGTAGCCAGAACAAGTAAATGCTGTGCACTTGACTGTGTCACGGGGACCATCACTACATTTTTATTGTGGGTGTCTCTGAGTCCTGGCTCTGTTTGATTCATTCAAACACACACCAAAAGACCTTTCAGAAGAAGGAGCCTAGATACTTCCCCAAGCCCTTTATGTTGATGTGCTTATGAGATTTGGATCTTTGAAAATACCCTGAAACCCCCATCACTGGCCAGTAAAGAAAGTGTTCCAGAAAGATAGGGGCACAAAAGGTAGCCTGCCAGACCTGGCACGTGAGTGAAAGAGGCGCCACAGCTGTAGACAAAACCTTAAGGAATTACAATTCCAAAGGAGCCTGGCACCTGCAGACCCAGAGGACATGTGGCTGAGTGCCTGTCTCCCATGGAAAAACAATCTGCTGTTATTTAGATTTCTCTCTATGCACATCTAACATTTTTAGCTGAAGGTATTCAGCTTTGGAAACATTGGCCCTTGCCTTCTGGTAGCCAAAGGCATCTCTAGCTACTGTTGCTGGACTCTGTGCTGTGCCAGTGGAGAAAGAGATGGGCAGCTTGATTGTCTTCAGATCTTCCCTTAAGACTCAATTCTGCTTCAAACCCACTAGACATTGGCTCAGATTTATAACTTGTTGCCAGCAATCCACCACTCTCAGTCAGCAATGACTGATGGCTCTGCTGCCTGCAGAGCAGCAATGGGGTTACGCTTCTTAAAAATCCAAGGAGCTTGGTGGAAGCAGGAGGAGGTTTTTAGAAGACTGGAGACGTTGGACAGCACTAGCCCGGGAAGCAAGGAGGAGGCAGATTATCATGAGTAATAGCAGTGTGCATTTGCCATAGTTTTAAAAAATGGGTTGATGGTTAAGACCTCCTTTTCCCTGCCAAGTGAAAGGCTGTTTTTCAAATGGTTATTCTTTTTTTTTAATCCCTGATGGTACCATCAGATTTCCAATAGGTTTAAGACAGTTAGGATCTGACAGCTTGGTTAAGAGCTGTCATTAGTTTGAATATACACATGAGCAGTTTATTGTTGCTGAGGGACTGGAGGCTCACCAGTAATAATTCATCCAGTCATCAATCTTTCTACTTTTTTTTCTTTTTTCAGTCTAGCTGCTCTCTGTAACTTGGCATTCAGTCAACTGTGGACTAAATTATCACAGGGTAGGAAAATCCTCATACCTTATTCCCTGATTTCTCACAGAACTGTGTGAAGTGGTGGCCTGCTCTGTTCTCCAAACAAAGAGACTGCAGCATGTTTTCCATTCTTGATCCCCACAGGACAGCACTGCCAGCAGCACTGTTCCCCTGGACAAACAAAAGAGAGTTATGCAGCAAGGATTAACAAGCTTTGGTTACTGTCCAGTGCCACAGAGAGCCATGCAGCCTGCCCAGTTAGCATCTTCATCTCGAGAAACTAGACTCCCTGCAACTAATCACAGCTCTCCACACCATTTCCCCACTAAATATCCACAGCCAATGGAACAGGTCTGATGACTGAGGGCATGCAGAGAAGCAAAATGACCACAGCAGCCCTCAGGAGGCTCCTCCACACTTGAAACAAAAGCAAACCCACCCTTAGTTCTGTCACTGACTCTCTAGCTCTGAAGCTGGGAAATCCCAATGGCACTAAGCCATAGCATTTAGATGTCAAACCTTGTCTGGGCTCAGGCTACTGAAGTTTGAATTGAGGGAAGTTAACAAGTGGTTGTTCAGTCAAGCCTCAAAACAGTTAACTACCATGGAACAAAAGATGTCTCCTGGGGTTACACCACTGGCATCAGCAACAAAGTCGTGAGCGTTTTAGGAAGCAAGAAATCCATGCTCTTCAATGTGGCCAGCTCCTGAGTGCTTGAGGAAGAAGACTCCCATTCTGACAATGCCCACAGACAAGCCAGAGGGGGTCACAAAGTAATACATTAGCTTCTGATAATCACAAGAGAGAAACTTTGGCTTAGTTGCCATCTCTGACAGCAAAGTGGGAGCAGATGAGTGTTGGTGGATGACAACCAGCCTCTTTCCATACAGTAAGAGGGCTAGAGAAGGGCAAGTAGAAGTGTCGTGGTAGGCCTAAACAGGCCAAATTAGGCTTGTACATGTCCTGGCTTGCCCAGGCATGTTTTTCTGCTCTCCCTCCTCCTGTTTTGGGGAGAGCAACTGCGGGAAAAGGGACAAAGAACCTGGCGCCACTAAGTCTGGGGTCAGCCCAGCAACTGCGGTAAACAGGGTGCACAGGGTTGCCTTATGCAAGGCTGTGATCTGCCCTAAAAAGGGTAAAGCAAGCCTATGGCTTCACCCAATATGGCCAAATCTTGGCTAACTGCCATTTGATTGGCTATCTCGTGTCCAAAGGCCCATTAGTCTTCGGGCTGTATTGGATAAAAGGAGCAGGGAACACAGGGTGTGTGCCTNGCCAGACTCCTGAGGCACAGTAGATCCCCCTCCCCACTACAAAATCAAACTATGAACCCCTGTGTTCCTCTCTGCATCAGATTTGCAATGGCAAATTGTGGGAATCAGATCCCAGGTTGCAGCCTAGCCCTGTAACTGTCCATGGATGGTATCTCCCTGCCCTGGCCAGAAGGAAATTCTGCATGGGAAGAGTCCCTGCTAGTTCATGGTGGGAACCTCTCCTGAATTTAAAGTTCTGCCTGCAAACATCCCCTAGGTGCAAAGGCTAGCCTTGTCTTCTGCTAACATTAACAGAGAAAAAGGATTGCAATGAAGTGATAAAGATGATTTTGAGGTAAAAAACAGAAGGTTGCAGAGGGACTCTTTCAAAAGTCCTACAGGGACAGGACAAGTGGCAAAGGTTTGAAATGAGAGCAGAGCAGATCAAGATTGGATCTTGAGGAACAAGTTCTGCACCAGGAGGGTGCTGGAACACTACAACAGGCTGCCCAGGGAGGTAGTTGAGGCCCCACGCCTGGAGATATTCAAGGGCAGGCTGGACAAGGCTCTGAGCAACCTGCTCTAGTGGAGGATGTTATTGCTGAACTACAGGGGGGCCAGACTAGGTGACCTTTGGAGGCTCCTCCCAACCCAAACCCTTCTATGACTATGTGCTGAGGTGAGCAGCAAACACCACGTGTGTGTGAACAGGGCCACATTCCATTGTGTGAGGGGCTTTTGGAGCTGTGAGGCTGTGGGTATGGATAGCTCCAGGAAACAGCAGGCTGGTTTAAGACCATTCCACAAATGTGAAAGTTTTGGATATATTTTACAGGGCCAGGTCTTGACATCTCACACATTCCATTTGTCAGCATTTGAACAGTGATTGAGAAAATGCTCTGCTGTGCAGCCTGTTCCTCCTGAGGCTTGCTGGCTGGAAGGCCTGCTTAACAGGCAACGATTCAGGAAATAGAAGGCTGAAGTACACAATCAGTAACAAGGAACTGTACAAGTGAAGCATCTGCTTCTTACAAATGTGCCTGCTTCAGTGACTCAGAGGGCAGGCGCAGCTTTCACTCTGAGTCTGCTATACTTTCCCAGGCAACAGTTCCACTGAAGCATTTCTCCAGTGAGTTTCCCATGGCAGCCCACTGAACACATGGTCACCATGGAGAAGATCAACACTTTCTGGTGAAAATAAACCTCTGTAGGTGCCAGGATTTCCTAAAAACAGGTGACAGAGAGCGTGCAGCAAACGCTGACGCTCTAATTGTACCTCTGCAGAGGGCACTGACATTCACATCCTCATCCAGTTCCTCCCCGCCACTATGACTGCCTCCTCTTCAATACTACAGAATAAAGTGTTCTACACAGAATTCCAGACAAGTGCCAAGTGGTACTTACTGAGAGCAGCTCAGCATAGATGTACTTTCTCTGACCCTGGGAACCCGAGACTTCGGTGTCATCTAAGCCTAAGCAATGACTCCTGTCTCTGCTCACTGCCTCTGTCCTGAATCCACAAACAAACAACATTATCAATACCTATTCAAGAAACAAACTAGGAGAGCTAGTAAAGCAAACAACTAAGAAGGGGTAGGAGAGAGGTAGTATGCCATGGTGAACAGCAGAGGAGAAAGGAATTCAGATTTGTAATAAATGTGTCAAATGTAGAGGAACGCTTTTTCACCTGGAGATCACTGACAGGGCACCAGAGAAGGGTTGAAGGCTGTCAATGTGTGTAAAGAGTATCAACAGTTACACAAGAGAGGGAGACACAAATCCTTTTGTCTTGAGGCAGAAGCCAGCGAGAAACTTATCAGCCATGCGTGCAATCTGTACCATAACTGTGCGTCAGCTCAGCAGATTATTGCCTTCAAGGAATGTATGAATGAAGCCAGCAGCGTCTCACAGCCTCCCATCAAGATCTGAGGTCCATTGGTATCCAGAAAGATCCATAAGGGGCTTCTGTACTTACCACATTCTGCTGCTGGAAATACACGTTTGGGGGCTCTGCTCTGGTGGCAGGGTTGGTGATAATCTTGATGGTATCTTTAAAGAGAAATTCAGAGTAGCTCATTTTAATAAAGTTGTTGAGTTTGCTCTCCTTGTCCAAGAGAGCTAAAGACAACTCAGCAGTTCTGGTGATTTCCCCACCTCTGTCACTCCTTAATGTGTGCTCATGAACTTCTCTAAGCCGTTCGAGGATTTGCAGGACTATTTTGCCTTGTCAAACACAATCCATAAAGCCCCAAATTGCAAAAAGCTTCCTTGGATATCTTGCAAGATTCTTCAGCAGCCCTTAATAACCACCACAGCTTTACAACTACATTTTCAAGAGGTAGAAATACAGAGGATGCCAGGGGCTGAGCATCTGAGCAAGCTGTGTGAATCTCTGCTAAGATTACCTCAAGCAGCTCACCCTAAGAGATAAAAATCACTCAGACTAGGAGAGAAAGGAGCATTCTGCCACACCATCACTGACTGACTGCAACACAGTCGTTCTGTGGCTTTTTGGAGACATACAGAGTCCCCTCAGAAACTCACCCAGAGCTGCTGCTCTCCCTAAGCTCTTGCAAGCACAGTGGAGCTGGATGATTCCCAACTCCAGATTTCTCATAGGGGAGAGGGCAAGGAGGGGTCCATCAGCTGACTCTGTGAGGCTTACAGGGCTGGCAAAAGTGCAGAGCTCGGGTCCTGTCTGCCCGGCCCGCAGCTAATCCTGGGCCATTAACACACCTTGCACAGAGACTGCTCCTGGCTTCACAAGAAAGCTGTTTCTGGCTTCCACTCCTGTTGTAATCAGCAGGAATCTTGCTCCTGAACAGGAACTCTCTCCCACTATTTCCCCTCCATTCGCTCCATGAATTAGCCTTTTAAAAACTATCATGACAGTCCAAACCAATTCAGATCACCAGAGGTTGGTGTGGCACAGCCCACCCTGTTCTTGATACCAGAACCACAGCCTCAAGTCACGTTCTCCAAGTGCCTTCTGTCCTGAGGCTCAACACTGAGTTGCTTGAAAAGCTGCAGCTTTCATTGCCATTCCCTCTCAAAACCAGGCTTTCAGGGAAGAAGAGAGGCAAAACAGAAGTGACCATCTGCAACTGTTGTGTGGCTCTCCTCTCCCTCTACTCTGCCCTGCCGAGGCCACGTCCGAAGCACTGTGCTCAGTTCAAGAGGGACAAGAACCTACTGGAGAGAGTCCAGAGGAGGACTGCAAAGATGGTTAGGGGACTGGAGCAACTCCCTTATGAGGAAAGGCAGAGACCTGGGGCTGTTTAGCCTGGAGAAAAGAAGACTGAGAGAGGAATCTTACCTAAAGGGCAGGTGTCCAGAGGATGGGGCCAGACTCTTTTCAGTGAAAAACAACAAGCAGAACAAGGGGTGGTGGGTGCAAACTAGAACACAGGAAGTTCCATCTAAGGAAAAACTTCCTTAACTTGAGTGCAACAGAGCAATGGGACAGGCTGCCCAGAGAGCCTGTGGTATATCCTCCTCTAGATATATTCAAAACCCACCTGGATGTGATCCTGCTCTAGGTTAACCTGTTCTGGCAGAGAGGTTGAGCAAGATGGTGGCCAGAGGTCCCTTCCAACCCCTATCATTCTTGTGACTCTCTGGTCAGCTTCCTAACAACTAAGCACCAAAACTTTGTTTAATTGAGTTCAGGGAATTTTATCATTACCTTTGATGGGACAAGGCTTTGGTTTTCAACACTGCAATCCTACCTACCTGAGGAAGGGAAGGTGGCAGCCCTGGCATGCATGACTTAGGTGTCCATGGTACCAATGATACTATTTGTGGAAAAGGATCAATGTCCACCCTTGGTCTCTCTTGGTACATGTGCCAGAGCTTCAGTTTTGCACTGGCAGTTTCCATTGCTGTTGAATGAGTGACACAAAATCTGGGACCCCTGGAAGAGGGGAAGAAAAAAAAAGAGCCAATAAGTACAACTTTCCCAAAGTACAAAATGCTGGGCTGCTTGGCTGCTTTCTCCCCAGCATGGTGTTTGCTGTGTCAGGATCTCGTGCTGTGCATGCTGAGAGTTAAAACCAGCTAGTGCTAGACATAGGTTTAGCTTTGCACTCTTCCAATTCTAACCACAAGTTACAAATAAGTGAAGTTCAGCTGCAGATTCAGCACCACTACATAGTTGCCTTTGTATGAGTCTGCAGCAGAGTCTGCCCCATCCATCCTACAGCAAAGAACAGGAAAGGATTGGAGGTCACAGGACACAGAGAACAGCTCTCATGTGGCACCACAGCAAATTCCTAGTTGTAGGTATTCATTTATGCCTGCAACTCGCCAATCCCCCATAGGGAGCCAAAACTCAGCTTGTGTTTTGGAAGAAGGTTAGACTTTGCATCCTCAATTAAGCTGTCAGTATGCAAAAGACATTTTGTATGACAGACATGGAACAGTAAAGTCTCAGGGTCAAATTCCACATAGACACATACACAGAGCATCCTCAGAAACCTGAGAAGAGCAGGGTGGGGAATAGGTTAAGACAGAATTAACCTTTTGTACCTGGAGGGGTTTCTCTACCCTGAAGCCTAAAGTTTAGTTGAATGGTATCCAAGGCACACCAAGTAGCTGAGATGTGCTGGCATTGTAACAACAAGGGCAGATTTCCCTGGCCTCTCAGCAGACTGCAGTTTACTTTAGGGTCAACCGAAAATTCAGAGTCAATGTCTGCTAGTGTTTAGGGTGACATTGCTTCCCATGACTGCAGTGGGAGAGATAGGCTTATCAGGGAAAAGGGACATTCGTGAGACAACAGTCTTAGTTGCTGTGCTTATTTCCATACCAGTAGAGCAGCAGAGGTTTCACTACTTCAGGTTGGATCCATCTCAAATGCTTTATGTTCCACTGATCTCCATGCAGCAGGCCGAGCCTGAGCAACACTTCGGAGCTGAGGCAATAGTCTCCACTGCTCAGCAGGTACAGTGTTCTCATCTTGCTGAGTTGCCTTCAGTCAACAAAACCAATCACACAAGCATGTATCAGATGCTACAGAGAACCAAGCAGAGCTCATCTCACTGCTTAAACTGCTGGCACGCAGCATGGCTTTAACTGCAAGTGGCAGAAGCCGAAAGGGGTTTTCCACAAATTAGAGACAGGTTTTTTTCTGTGAGACCAACTGCACAGTGCCTTGGGAGAGACAAGCTGAGTCCAGCAGAGCCCTTCATTAGAGCAGTTAGTCAGGCTGAATGTTAATTAGAGCAGTTAGTCAGGCTGAATGCCTTGCTTGAGAATTTAAGTGGTTTCCTTTTTTCTTTCTCTTGCCAGGTGTCTCTCCACATCTCTCTCTAACACGGCTCAAATACTATGGTGCTTCTTACTTCATGTAAACGTGACCCTTCAGAAAGAGTTTTGTCAGCTTAAGCAGAACCATTCCTAACTTACCTAATCATGAGTGTCCCAACTAGTTGTTTCTGCTCTATTTCAAGATTACCATTTACTCTGAAATCCCCAAGCCTGCACTGATCCAGCTGGGCTACAAGTACTAAAGCAATGGGAATAACTGTTAAATGATGGGAAGTACCTTTGCTGCCTTGTGGTGTCCTTAAGAGCCTTTAATCTTTCGATATCCATCCAGAGCCACCAGTACCTTTCCCCAAGTGTTCCTTTGATGAACTTCTTGAACCTTTCAAACTGATGTCTGTTGCCAGTGTCGTAAGTCCTGGCAACACACCAGGCAGCCCTGCTGCCAGCCCCATCACTTTCAGAACTTGATCTCAAGCTAACTTCTTCAGTATCTTGTTCTCTGGCATCTTGCTTGGTGCCCAAGGCAGTGCACACAGAACCTCGGGGCAAGAGTGAGTCTGCCGTTGTGGGGGCAAATTCGTTACTTGCTAACTCACGTTTCAATGCTTCAGGCTGTTGGTGGAAGTCCACATCACTCTCAGTGTCAGCAGCTGTCTGCTGGGGCAGCTTTGAAACAGCTTCTTTCATTCTAGACTGAGCATGAGCTGGTAGGAGTGATTCTGCTGTCTGAGTTGTGCTTTCCTGTCCAACTTCTTCTTTTGCAACACAGTCATATTTCAGGTTCAGGTAAACTCTTAATTGATTGTGGGAAGGAGATTCAGCAATGGCAACAAAAGAATTCTTCTCATCCTCTCTGGATCTCTCCTCAATGATGTCAGCTTTTGGTGAGGCTGGCCTTGAAGGAGAAAGGACACTCTGCTGATGGCACTCCCCAGAGAGTGAACCTGCTTCTGCATTAAATCAGAAAAGATCATTGAGCTCTTTTCACTCTGGACTGCTTTCTTGCACATCAACATTTCCAAGGTGAAAAAGGTAACTTATGCTGCTGCTGCAGAAGGGTTAGGTTGTGTCACACAGGGGAGCAGAGAATGGCAGAAATGCTTTTGCTGTCACTAGCTGGCTAGAAAAAGCCAGCCCCATGGCTGTTGAACTCCAGCTCAGGAACAACTTCCTCTGGAGACAACTGTTTGCTCAGCTGAGCATCCAGGCTTCTGGCACTGGTGAAAACACTTTGTGCCACACAGCCTGCTTGCTTCCTGAGCACCTGGGGGTAGTTTGATCAAGGCCCCAGTATGTCATGGGACTGGTTTTATTTTAGGCCTGTAGAAGCCAGTAAGTGATGATTCTCTCTCTACTTACATTGGTTATTGCAAAAGGCTGCAACATCCAACAGGCCTCTATCAGTTGGGTAAGACCTTGACATACACAGGACAGCAAAGAAATGGTTATGTCAAAGGCTCTGGAAACATCTAACAATCACAGAATACATCTCATTGGAAGAGACCTCCAAGATCATCCAGTTCCAACCCTTACCCAGCACTGAAGGGTCAACACTAAACCATATCCCTGTGGCTACAACACAAGTCATACACTAACAAAAAACCAAAGAATCAAGGCAAGAAAGCCTTTCAAAACACAGCAAATGGGAAAAAGCCCTAACAAATCCTCCAGGGGAAGGTACAGATATTGATGAGACAAATATATACAAAAAGAGGCTTCTACCATTGCAGAAGTAACCTGGCTACCAGGTCAGGTATCAGTGTTGTGGCTGTGGACAGCAGCCAGTCCCCATCTGCAGCCTGAGACAGCAGGTGATGCTCAGAAGGCAATGACTGGAGCAGGCAGTTACCTGGAATGCCTTTTCTTGCAGAGTTGTGCTACAATTGCTGTGGCTGAGCCCCTCTTACTTACCCAGGAAGCTCTCCTTTTCGCTTAGGGTATCGTCTTTTCCAGGCTGCCCAGGCAAACACCGAGTGTCCTGAATGTGACTAGGATCCTGAGGATGCAGAAGTGAACCTGTAGTGTTCCTGGATCCACTCTGTCTTGCTGGCCTCGTCTGAGAACCCATGGCCTAGAAAGAGAAACGTGGCAGCATAATTCCAACTTCTCCCTTTACTGCAATGCTTCTGACAGCAGAGGGCTGACTGCAGCCATCTGGTGCAGCCTGCTTCTGTGGGTTTCTGTAAGGGTAGTTCCCAGTGAAGACAGCTCTATGGCAGTAGCTGAGCAGGCTTCTAACAGCTTCTGTTTAAGCTGTATCACAACCCATTAACCTTCTTCCAGAACCTTCTCTAAAGAGCTTGGGAAATAAGGGATATTCAGAGAATCAGTTGTCCAGTTAGGTTGTGTCCTCAGCTACAACAGTTTAACCTGAAGCATTCACTGTCTTGATGCTACACCCAAACATGTCAATTTTCACCTGGCCAAGGCTCTTCAGAGTCAACAAAGAGTCATCTTCCTCAGGAGGAGGAGAACTTGGGTCTTGCTTCCTTATCCAAGGATAGTAGTCACTATCAACAATGAAATTAATGCCAGTCTTGCTCCACTCCACCTGTGATATCAATTTAGCTAGCCTGAAATTAAATGTTGAGACAATCAAATAGTTCCGTTTAGCTTTCAATCAGACAGTTGATTTTTGACCCAGAACAAGCAATCAAAAACCATGACTGAACTAAAAATAAATTGCTACAGAGACCTTCATGACCTGCTCAATTATTTCACTCCTGGGCTGTTGGCACCTGTCAGTGCCAGCACTGCCATCCCACAGCCCAGCAGCTTTACAGGTGGTGGCTTCTTTGTACTAACAAGCAAAACAATCAGTAGAACTGATTCCTGCCAGGCTGCTCTCATGGCTATCTCTGCAATCCCAACCCATGCCAAGCAGCTTTTGAATAGTCTGATGACTGACCAATAGCCGTTGTCCCGGACTGCAGAACCCCCCTGTCACCACCAGCCACTACAGCTCCTGCTCCTGGCACAAGCAGCAGCGTCATAGCAGTGCTGGCACTCACTGCACCTTCAGCAGTCGCGTTCAGTTGGCCGCTGCGCGGAGACTTCAAAGTATTGATCACCACGTGAAAAGTCTCTGGTGTTACTTTATGCAGGTCTCTCAAATGAAACAAAGGTGACCAGCGGTGGGAGAAAGCACAAAAAGAGTAGTGGCGAGATGAAACGGACAGAGGAGAAAGCCGCACAGCTGCAGAGCTGAGGGGCAGCAGAGAGGCTTGCAGTACCTGTACTCAAAGTAGCAGTCGCTCTCCAGAAATGCTGGCAGCCTTTCCTCCTTCACCCACCGCATTGCCTGCTCTGGCTCGAGGTACTGCTGAAACAGAAACGCCAGAGCTCGGCAGCGTGCTTGGCTGCCCTGCTTTGTCTGCCAGCTCATCCGCCCCCTCCATCCCCTTCCACAGAGGCATTGTCAGGAGGACAAACACAGAGAACATCACCTTTGTTACTCAGTTCGGCCTGGATCTTGCTGGGACAATTGAGTTTCCTTTTCACACCTAAAGACACCTGAATCTGATTTCACGGTAAGAGCACAGAAAGAGCACTTTTAAACCACATCATGGATGCTCTACCTTCAGAAAGGATGCAGGCATGCTTGGATTGTACAATACCAAGTGCAAATTAAATGATCATTACAGAAGACTCCAGGAGGACCTCAGAGCTGCCTGCCAGTGCCTGAAGAGATCCTGTAGGAGGGCTGCAGAGAGACTGTTCCTGAGGGTGTCTGAGCCAGGCCAAGGGGGAATGGTTTGGAGCTGAGGCAGAGCAGGGTTAGAGTGGAGCTGAGGAAGAAGTTGTTGAGTGTGAGGGTGGTGAGAGTCTGGCACAGGCTGCCCAGGGAGGCTGTGGCTGCCTCCTTTATGGAGGTGTTGCAGGCCAGGCTGGATGAGGCCTTGAGCAGCTGAGTCTGGCTGAGAGGTGTCCCTGGGCAGGGTGGGGAGGTTGCAGGGGATGATCTGTGAGGTCCCTTCCAACCTGAGCCATTCTAGGATTCTATAAAATTTTCTCACGAGGAACCTGCTCATGTTTCTGACTTGGTCACATTTATAACAAAACACTACCACATTTTTAGCTCAAGAATCTGAAGAATAAGGAACTCTTAAATCACACTCCCAGAATGAGAGCAGTGGGTATTAAAATCAAAATCCAGCCACAAGCTGATCACTTGTCACCTTTCCTGCTGCAATTGGAGCACTGCAGAGCTACGTTGCCCGCAGTAACTCCTCCAGCGGCAGCCCAAGTGAGCTGAATCAGGCAGGCTAAGCTTCAGCGCCTCGGCAAAGCAAGAGTGCCTGCAGAGCGGTTTGCAGGCTGAGGGAGATGCTGAGCAGTGCATCGGTTTAAGCTGACTCCCCCCCCTTAGGAGGGACAAGGAGCACGGGATGGGAGCACAGAGCAACAGAGCAAGCTGGATGCCGTGTTCCACAGTGTGCTCACTGCCGGGCAGGACAGGGGCCGCCCGGCGGTGCCGGGACCTGTGCCACGTTCCCTCTGCTGGGCTTTGTGTGTCTCCGCTCCAGCTTCCGAGCTGGGGCTCGCCCCTCTTTGTTCTTATGGTGCATGGCAGGGGTGGTTTCCTCTGCTGCGTACCCGGGTACCTTTTCTCCTGGCTTTGTTTCCCCTTTTTGTAACCCGACATCCCTGCAGTAGATTGTCCTTATCTCAACGGACATTTCAGCCTTCCCAGCTCCTTGCCTCCTCGCCCACCCAGAGGGGAAAGAGAAGGAGAAAACCCCTGTGTTGTAAGTGGCCTGCTGGCACTCAGTTGCCAGCTGAGTTAAAACCAGGCCAAGGGGCAAGCTACACAGGGCCAAAGGACTGTGCCCAGTCCTTACACAGAGACCCACAGCTGCTTCCCTCAGCGGGGATGCAGCACACAGTGTAAGGCTCTGGAGAGGGTGCCCACCCTTAGGGCAGTACCTGCTTCATAAATCTGAGGTCCAATTCTCCTTTTAGTGAGGAGGTGAGGGTGATTATTTAGAAGAATTTAGTCATTCCCCTTGTCCACAAAACCAGGCAAAGTTTGAGCAGGGATGGGTGGTACTTGCTATATCAAATAATCAGTGTATGCAGATTGCATTCTACATGTTCTTTCCATGAGCTAATATTCCATTAGGGACAAGGGTTATTCCTGCCTCATCTAGATCTGGGGGGCATTACTCAGAAAGAGGGTGGTTCCATTTAGAGAGAAGAAAATATCTCAAAATATGGAAAGCTTATGTTGGCAGTGGCTCAGACAGTGTAATTTGTGGAGATGGAGACTAATTGCTCCCCACCACACAGTGTCTGCCCCTTTTGGGTAGCTGACAATGCTTTTTTCCAAGTGCAGGAGATTGTCTCTTTATTTTGGCATTTCACATTTATGCATTTACTGACTCGAAGCTCACTTTTGTGTTTGAGTGATTCACAACATGTTCACATCTGTGCATGGCTGCTACACAAAACTATCTCCTGTCAGAAGGACAGAATCTCTACTCCTCCCCTAACCAGGGAAAGATGCTACATTTAATCCCATGGGGTTTCTTACCTCGGTGAGCTTCCTTACCCAGTCAGCCTTAGGCCTTGCTGGGACCCAATCCAGCAAAGCTTTTAGCACGTGTTTAAGTTTAAGCATGCATTTAACTTCTCTGGATTAAAGCTAAACACATACTTAGGTGCTTTGCTGAGCTGGGGGTTCTCTCAAGTCAGGTATGTGGGATGCCAGCCAGTTACTTTCCATAGGCAGGATCAATTCTACCCAGTGCTGCAAGTTTTTTTTCACCCTATATTTTACACCAGGTAGATTTGGAGTGCCAAGGAGAAGATGCACTCCTCCCTATCAATAATCTGCAAATGTGCCTGCACCCATGCAGGTAATTTTTGCTTGTCTGCAAATTTCTAACAGTTTGAGAGGGAAGCACAGAGAAATATACTGCTGGGTGTATTTCTTCACAAGATTAGTGTTTCGATTCAGGCTGCAGCCTGAAGGAACTGCTAGGATTCTCCAATCCTAGCTCATTTCCATTAGTAATGTGCTACTGCTGGCCACACAAGGGACATAGGAATTTTTTTTAGGAATGTAACATTCAAAGCAACTGTCATCTGTAAAGAAAAAAGTAAAAGCCAAGGAGGCAGCATCCCCTGATGCCTGCAAGATCATATACTGCTTGATTTTAACTGAACTACTTGATGTAGTTAGTCTGGGATGGCTTCTTCTGGTTCAGTCGCAGCCTAGTACAGTGAGCCAAGCTGACTTCCAACTTCAGTAGTTACAGTCACAATTCTTGGCTTGCTCTTTGCAGGCCATTTTGTTCCAGCTCAGCTTTGAGATCTCAGGCTGAAGGGGATGAGGCACCTGTTACTTGTCCCATAAACAGGGAAGGGAAAAGAAGAAACATTACCCTTTCCCAAAAAAAAGGAGAAGAAAGTATACTGAGGCATAGAGCTCCTGAAAAGGCCAGAGTGCTCCCCATCTGTGGGAAACACACAAGGAAAGGAAGGTTCTCAATAATACAGGAGCTGCATTGCTCCAAGCCACATGGAAGATGTAGGCAACAAGGTTTGAATTGATCAAGGCCATCCATGGGGTCAGTGATGCGAGGTCATCCCAGAGAGCAATGTTAGTCACACTTGCATAGGCACACAGGATGTCCTCAGCTGAATCCTGGGAGCAAGTAAAACAAGAGCAGCTCTTCTGCTTCTGTGCTCTCAGGTGAAGTGTTTGTTAAAACAGCTATCTAGCAGTGCAGGGAGAGCTGGGATCCTCATCCTAGTATAGCATTTGTGCAGTTTAGATGCAGATAATTGCAATCTCACATTACTATTTTATTAAATGTCACTGCCTTTTGACCCCTCTCAGCACTGTTTTCTTTTCCAAAAAAATCATTAAGTTTACACTGGGCAGAGCCTTCTTCAGCTCCCTGCTTCTCTCTCAGCTTTCCAGCTATGACATCATTTAGCGCAGCTGCTTCTAAAAACAGAGCAGGACCTTACCCTGGCCTTGAATGAAATGAAGTCACATCTGTCACACCAGTGCAAAGTAAGCAACAAAGGAAGAAATGAAATATCCCAGAAGTATTTTTGTCTCCTCCAAAGCTGCTGCTTACAGCTAAACTCCCACTGTCTTGTATTCTCCCAGGTGCATACAGTGCTTCAGCTCCTGCTTTTAACCTGCCTAATGTGGGGATGAAGGAAGCCCTAAAAGTAGAAAGGGGACTCAAACTGATATTGTCTGAGGAAGTTCTATACAAGTTTGTTTTTTTTTTTTTCTGAAGTACATCCCAACTGTCCTTTAATTTAGCCTTCTTGCTGCCAAAGATTATTTTCTCTGGCCATTTTGACTGATGTTGACTATGCAAATCCCTTGGGAATTAATGGAAGAGGAAGCCTTGTTTTGCCAGACCACAGATGAGCTCATAGCCACACAAGGAAATTAATTAATAAAGAAAGACTGAGATGCATTAGTTTCAGTCAATTTGCACGTTCCAGGGATCACTTCTAAAGTAACTGTTGTCATAATATTTTTTCTTTTAATATTCAGAAGTATTCAGACCACACAACTGTGTCCTGCCCTGCAGAGTATTCAGCATTCCGTGCTGCAGGACGCACAGCTGCAATTCCAGTCACTGCTAGACACATGTGTGGGGCAGGGCATACCCTGGCCCATCGCTCTGTTTTCCTAACAGAAATTAACAATTTTCCCAGGCTACCAAGCCAAACACAACAACAACAACTGCCAGTATCTCTACAGTGAGACCTAAACATGAAGTGGGGGGCTGTAAGATGCTCACCACAGTCTTGTCCTTCGGATCAGTAGTGAGGGCTGGAGAAGTGCTGCAGGGTTTGGAGATCTGCCTGGCACTCTCTGCTTTCCTCAGGATGCTGTAAACGAGGGCTGGAGACTTCTGATCATCTAGACTTTTTTTCAGCTGGCTTTCCAGGTGTTGTGGGGCATCATGAACTACTTCAAAAACCCCAAAGTCAGAGTTAAACTTCACTGGCTGGGCAAAAGTCTACAAAAGAAATTTGTAACATTGCAGTGAGGGAACTCTTTAATTTAACCAAGTTCCATTTTATGGCAGAGAAGCACTGTGCAGAATGCAAGTTGGTGTTAGGAGGCTTCTTTCTCTTGCCTGCTGTAGTTTGTGTTCAGGGCTCAGAACAGTCATTTTCCTATGTTCCTCCTCTCTAAGTCTCTCTGCTGCACAGATTCCCAAAGCATTCTTACTTTGTCTCAGCCATGCTTAACTGCCAGGAATGTAACTCATTGTAGAGCACAGAGCATTCTTTTTCACGTACACAACAGATCCAGCACACAGATGTCTAGAAGGTGTAATTCACTGTGAGTTCAGTGGTTGTTCTGTAGGAGACTGCTTACCCACAGCATCAGATCTCCACTGCTATTCCCTCACTCATTACCATAATCAATCAAGGCTTGAAAAGACTGGTAAAGAAGCTGACCTTTTAAATGTGAGGTGCCTTTGAGGCAGATGAATCTGGAGATTTCCAGTGTAGGAAAGGCTTTGTACCACATTGTTACTTGCAGGTCAAGCACCTACCAAACCCTAGGGCCTACAGTGGATTCTGTTACACAGCACTAGTTCTGTGAGATCCTGGGTATCGAATCAGCTTCAGCTATGTGATTGTAACTTGTCAGCTCAAAACACCCCATTTGCACACACTGAAACAAAGCCATCCTTCATCTTTTGAGCTCTAGTATTTAAAGTATCTCCCTAAGAGACCACCTTTCAAGTACTCTTCCTTGAAGTAATGCAGGAAAATATGGATGGATTTTGCAGCAGTACTGGGGAATGCCTGGGACAGATATGAATATGAGATTATATAAAGGCAGAGTATGTAAGCACTTCCTGAGGTGGAGGACAGGCAGGCATACTATATCTAAGAGTTGAAGAAAATCCTGCCCCTATCCAGACCCAGTGCCAAGGATCCTTTTGGCTTTGTTCCAGACAGGATCCCACCTGGATTTGTGCAGTTGTCATTCCCTTGCACTTCACCTTTTTTTTTTCCCCAAGCACTGTACTTCATTTCCTTGAAGGTTGTGATGTATCACACAGAACTCATACATGTTCTATATATGCTGAATGAATGCTGCATATAACACAAAGAGGTCTCACAGAGCAGTTTCATTCCTCTTCACACCTATGGAAGCCCAAAGTAACCACGTCCGTGTCAGCTCTGCTGCTGCTTCTGCTCAAGACCCCTTCTGTCGATCGCCACCTTGCAGAGCAGTGCCCAGGACTGAGCCATGTGGCTGCAACATGTGGTTACCACATTCCCTACTTCTCCCATAATGTCTCACTGTGGAGGCTCAGGCTGGCAAAGCACGTAGCACGTGAGAGCTTTAAGTATGTGATTAGTGCTTATGACAGACTGTCACTGCTCAAAGCCATGCATTAAATTGCATTAGTCTGTTTAGTTACCTAACTCCAGCTGAACTCCTGGCTTGGTTTTTATTCTCTGACACCTTGTGCCTCTTTTGGCATTCATTTTCTCCAGGGTACTCTGCACTTTTTAGTGGTTTTTCTCTCCAGATGTACTGAACAGAATTTTAAAGAACTTTTTATGTGCAGTAGGTTTCTCTATACTTGATTCAGACCTCCTCCCGCTTTGCCACATGTACATTTTATTTACTTTCAAACCCCATTTGGGATGCTCCCAGCTTTTAAGTGCCTGGCTGTGCAACCTTCATAACCTCCTTGTCCTACCTTGTTTATGTTGTCATGCTTTAAAAAGGAAACAGAAAGCAGCACACTAAGAAACAAGATGCTTAGGTCTGTCAGGATTTGCTCTGCTCTTGCTTCAGAAAACTTGCTTCTGGGCCCCATCCTCTTTAACATCTTCATTGATGATCTGGA